>VWZP01000218.1:530333-569661 GCA_013396995.1 Dicaeum eximium
CGCCGAGGCGCTGCCGGCCGCTCTCCGGGGCTGGGCGAAGCCGCTCGGCAGGTCAGGCAAAGGGCCCCGCGGCGCTCGCAGCGCCTCTCTCCGCCCTGGGGAGCAGGGCTTACCTTGTGACGGGGACGCGAGAGCCGCCCTGCCAGCGCCTTCCCTCGCCTCCTCCCTTCCCTTCCCGTCCCTTCCCTTCCCCGCCTCCTCGCNGTGTGGGCTCCGCGCTCGGCTGCGCCCCGCCGGACCCCGCTGGGGCAGGGTCGCGCCCCTCGCCGCCCTTTGTCCGTCTCCTACCCCCGCGGGCTACCCTCTCTTCCCGCGGGGCTCTCCCTCCCTCCGGACAAGCTCTCACCTTCGCCTTTTTTCCTTTTCATTATATTTTTTTTCTCTCTTCTAACATCAGTTTTTCTTAATAATAAACCCCAAAAACAGGCCGACACCAACACGGGATTTGCCCCGCCAGGTGCATAGCCAGGTGCATAGCCAGTGTGAGGCCCCGGCCTGGCCACAGTTTGGGTTCGCCTCTCACCCCCACCCGCAGCGCTGCCGTCCCGGGGGCTCTGGGGGTACAGGGGGGCGGCTGCCTGCATCCAGCGGGAGCATCGAGGGTCTGGCGGACCAGCGGGGTTCGCAGCCCGGGGTCTTTCTCAGTGTGCAAGTGGGAAAGAAGAAGAGCCGAGGAAGCATCACTTCGAGGCTTCCTCCTGTTGACTGCCCTTCTCGTTCCGTTTTCCAGTGTTTTATCTCCAGCCAAAGCTTCATCTCACTTTAAGAAACGAGGATGGGAAGGCTGCAGGAAGATGGGCCCCCGAGTGGCATGGCACACAGTCTTGCTGGCACGGGATCTGGAAGGAGCTTAAAACCTATTTGCCATGACGCTGATGTATGAAAGCCTTCCATGTTTCGTAACAGGGAGTCTCTAACACGAAGTTACTTTGGGAGCGAGGAAGCGCATTAAAGTTTCTTTGGCAATCTAAGCCGTACCCACCCAGCTACTCCGCGTCTCAAACTGGCGTGCAAAGCACCTGCCCGCTCTGCAACCCGCGCCCAGCCGCTTCCCTTTTCTCGCGGAGCCAAAACGCAGCCCTGCTCCCTAGAACCTGCAGCCGGTTCCCGTTTTTTCCTCGGGAAAACAGGTCCCGAGTCCCCTCTAGCGGCGGAGGCGGCAGCGGCAGCGGTCCCGGGTCCCGCTTCCCCCGCGGGGGTCCTGCGGCAGCGCTGCCGAGGCCGGCTGGCTCCTCCAGGTTTGATTTTGTAATGACGGCTCGCTCCGTGGGAGAAGGAACGAGCTTTAAGCCAGGCTTTAGCACTAACTCCTATTAATCTGTAAATTGCCACGTACGGACATAAAACAGGGACAGGCGTGTCGCTGCTTTTTGGTCTTTGGCCAAATATTTCGTGTCACCCATGTTGAATACCGGATGCTGAGGACAAAATGAGAAAGGCAGGTATGTCACAAAACCAGGCTGATACCTGGGTGTAGGAAAATACTGCAATAATACAGTGAACACCAAGACTGTCCTAGTAAATTGTTACTTGCAGTGTGTGTGATGTTTCAAATAGGCAAATGGGTTTCGCTTGTATCCTACATGGTCATTTTTCCCACTCCTGCTATATCTCTTTCCAGAGTTTGCCTCCTTGTAGTCTGCTATGTCTTCATTTTCCCCTCCATAATCTAGCACTCATGTCTCTCCAGCAACTCTTGGAATTGTGTCTCATATGATTGGTGAAATATGGTGGTGTTAGCAACACTCAGAATCGTCAGGGGCATGGGCAAACAACCTGAAAAAGAGAAAACCCCCTTCTCATTCTGCAGAGACTTAGCAGGCAGGAAATAATTTCCTTAACTGATTTTAAGTTATCTTTCTACCCATATATCTGGATAAATCAGGATTGAGCAATTTCTTCAAAGAATGATTACTCCAGATATCCCAGTAATTGAAAATGGAGTATTTTCTATCCAAAACCAGTGAGTACAAACATGTCTGGTTATGCATGTATCTTTGAAATTATCAACAGGCAGCTGTTGGTAATTTTTGTGGTAACAGCAGGTATGAGGTTGTGTAATCTCAGTTTCTACAAGACTGGAAGGTAAATTAATAAAGTTAAGTGAAATGCACTGTAGATTAAAAGAAACTCACGTTTCAAGACAGGATGGCCTTTTTCTTGTTACAAGCAAAGAACATAAAAGCCATTAAACTAGGGAGGAAATTACTACATCAAAGGGGAAGCAAATTTAAATGACACAGAAGTAGCCTTGTTATGTGCAAAAAGTGCAAAGTAAAGACAATGCAATCAAATCTCAGTTCTATTTTACAGAAACTGTGAACGGATTCTGCCCTAGTCTAATTTGGCAGAGCCCTGATATATCCATTACTAATGATATAAATACTTAGTATCAAGAATAAATTTTAAATGGTAAACTCTGATGGAAACTACTCCTGGGCTTTCCATAAGTATATGCTTCATATAACTCTGATAAAAATCTTCTACTTTACCCTCCCTATAGTACTAAATTTAGTGCCTGCTTCCATGATATCTGCACTTTGATGAGAAGTCACAGCTTCCGAAGGTTTTGAGGAACTCAGAAAAATCACGTTTCCCTATGTGTTATGACATTAGAACACTGCATTTGACATTAACAGTGAGTTGCAAAGGAAAAATACAAAATTGTATGCTTTGCATTCAGCATGAGAAAGATCTGAAAGCTTTTCTGGTTTTCATTCCCGGGGAAGATTCCTTGAAGATTTCATTGCTTCTAGATTGGTTCAATGTAGTTTTTACTGACACAGTTTGAGTGATTGTTTCTTGGGGCTCTTTCTTTCCACTTTCTTTTTTTTTTTTTCATATATTTTATTTATTTATTTTTATTAAGAGATTAAAGAGTTTGTTGAAGAACAAAATTTTAACAAACCAGTTCTCGGTCTATAGCAACATTCCAAGGAAGTGAGAGCCTGCCTAATGCTAAAGCTCAGCTAGCAACGGGAAATTTGAAATAACATTTGACTCACTGTGGAAGAGGCCGTGGTATTCCAAACACTAATAGATATGGGAAGCTCCAAGTAATAGCTGGAATGTTGAAGGAACCCAAACCCATTGCTGCTTGATTCTAAAAAAAAAAAAAAAGTCTCAGAAAATACCTAAAATGTTTCTCCAAACTTTCAACGTATTAGATTATTTCTGTAGCCTAATTATCCACTCTTATACTTCAGCTTAGTGAAACTCCTGTTCAAGCTAGAGCTCACACACATTTTGTTCTCCAATAAACAAAAATGAGTGAACACCATGGAAGTACGGCAAATAATAAGTCTTGCAGGCCAAGAACTGTTGAACAAACAGTTCAACAGTGAAACACAAAAATGAATAAAATGACATTTGAAAGTTACTTACTTTCACCGTGTTTCCAAACCTGTTGGTGTGTAGGTATATGCACAATTTCATCGTCACGCAAACTCTGGTGGAAGAATGTATTTTGGTAAAATTGTAAGCGTAAGCAGGGTGAGGACCTGCATTTGCAGAGCCATCAGTGCAAAACGTAGTGACTTTGACAGCTGAGGACACGTCTGTGCTGCTTTTGTGCTCTGGAGTGACCTCTGGAGTGGCCTTGCTTCCCCAGCCGACTGGTATGTACTGGTTTGTGTTCTTATTACAAAAAGGGCTCTGCAGATGAGGAAGGCCACCTGCCTTCTACACCATCATCACTGTCATACCCAACTTGCAGTGGCTTTGTGAAGACAAATCCTGGCTGACAAGTAGTTGTTAACGTTGCCATGTGATGAAAGCAAAGCAGAAAGTCACTCTTCTGTACAGCAGATTGAAAACCTAGAAATAAAAAATAAAGGAAAGCAGGCGGAGCTGTGCTGCCAGATGTTTCCCTACTGACCAAATGGCTTATTGCACAGCTAGGTATCCACATATTTAATGTGCTGCTTTCCTCTCGTTCAACTTCAGACATAGTAGGCACTTTCACAGTGGAGGCAAAGACCTCTGACTTGGCAGAATACTTCCTGCTGCAGAAAAAGAGATTTAAAAAAAAAAAAAAAAGGGTCACTAGATAGGGCCTGCAGTAACATGAATCTCTGTATCAGCCTGGATTACTTCATCTGAGAGAAATTAATCCAAGGCAGACAATAATTTCTATTGCTATCTTTAAGCTGCTGAAGTCTCCGTTGCACAGGAGCCATTTCATAAGGGCTCTTCCGAAAGAATCTGGCTCGAAATCAGCACATCTTGAGTCTCCTCAGCCTCAAGCCCTCTCCATGCCATACGACAGCCAAGGTTTGTGTTGCCTTCTGGCAGCCAAAGCCCCTGTAGGTGGCTGCAGCCCAATCCTCAAGGCTCTTCTGGTTTTGCAGTCACGGCATCTGGGATTCTGTGTACGGAATCTGCCGCAATCCGCGATATCTGACAGCTGGGTTCTTACAGCGGAGGGACAGGGGCTGAGTGTGTGCCGTAAACTTTCACCTGGCAGGGAGAACAGCAGCTTGAGTCCTAGGTCATGAATTCATGTCAGTGTCAAAAGTGGTGTTTGTTATTTCCGCGTGAGTGTAATGTTGGCAAAAATGTTGGAATTTCATTAATGATGCAAATAAAGTAAAGATGTTCGGCCCGCTGCTCTGATTATGTAATAGGTATAGAAATATAAATGCTCTGTGCAAGATAGCAAGACGTATGACACAAAGATTTAGAGTGCAAAGACCTAAAATGCTAATCCTTCCTTTGATGTTTATATTGCTTAGCTGGAAAGGGAGGAAATGCATTTTTCATTCTTCGGTCCTGTGAAAGGGAAAAGCCTTTATAAGCAATATATAATCCATATTTATACACTATCCACAGTTCTTGGGAAGTTTATTCAATATAAGCAGAAGCTATAATAAGAAAAATAAACCAAAATATCAATAAATAGCAGATGCGCACTGTATTTGGGTATGAATAAATTATGTGAGTCATAATGATTGCAACAGCAGGTGGTGGTGTAGTTCAAGACTCTCTGTGATTTCTCGCTTTTTTCCTCATATTCCAAAGAGGAAGGCTCAAGACCCCTAATGCCTGGTGAAATTTTTAGCTCTGCACCTTCAACTGGTGAACAAACTTGAAGCATTTATTGAATTTTATTAGCTCTGCAAAAAAACATACAGCAAATGGGCTGGTCGTCATTTGTGAGTGCTAAAGCTGCTGCTATGACTAATTTATGAACATCCATCCTATTTGTCCTTTCCTCTTTCTTCCTGGCTCATACATCCTATTTTAATTAAACCTCAGATAGGGAGTTTGCTGGGGTAGAGAATTTCCTTGTTATGTTGATTTCAAAGTTTTTTTTATTGTGGAGCTCTAAGCTGTAATTGGAAACTGATAAAGATTTTGAAATTACCAGTCAACTATGTAACTGCCGTTAGACTTTATTATAAAAACATATATTTTTACAAGATCAGTTCAGGTGAAATTGAACTTCAGCGTGTTTTTCCTTTCTTAATAACAAGCAGCAAGTTTCAAATATTTTGCCTCAGAGAACACAATTTGAAATTCCTGACTAATTGCAGGATAGTTCTCTTTTACATCACGATTATGCTCTTACTTTGGAACATGACTGTTTCATTTAACATTTTCCAGAGGTAGAACACACAAAGCTACTAAATATTTAAACATATGTGTAATTTTTTTTAACTGAACCATAAACACTAATAATTTTGGATGTGAAACCTTTTGTTGGTCCAGTCAACTGGTATCAAACAAGTCCTACCCATATAGAAAAAGAGGAGTTTTCTCCATTTTCTGTAGTGCCTTTCTCTAAGCAGATTGGATCCCTATTTACTGCAAAGGTCATGTTTGTAGAAGAGCTATTTTCAACTTCTCTTTATAATTATTGGAAGTAATTGCACTACCAAATAGTTTGATGTAGGTGAAGAGGTGAAAAATACAAGAATGGCAACAATTTTGACAAACTTAACACCAATAATCAGTCTCCTTTTCTGAGTATTCTGATTCTTACTTTACTATGTGTTAACAAACTCAATACAAAATATGGGCCTCATGGGCATAAACTGAGATTTTCATAGAGAACTGTTTCAAGTGCATCGCACTCAAAAAGAAACTCCAAGATGTACAATGAGTAGCTTTAATTAACCTTTAGCCTTTTATCTAGACTGACATTTAAATAAATTATTTTCCTCGTGGTTCAACATCTTTCTTCAACCTGCAGTGTAGTCATCATGTTGAATTCACAGCTTCCCAATTACCATGACAAAGCAGAGATATCAAAGCCTCAGATTTACTCTTTCATTAAGAAGCAAGAAAGAGTGGGGCTCAGGACAGAGCTACTTTAACTCTCCTGTCATCTTTTCCTTGTATGTGAATTATGTGCAAACCTACTAAGATTTAATTAATGAATTTATTTGCTATTTCAGCATTCTCACTATTTCTTGGTACTGACATTTTGGCTGATGGATTTGGGAACTGTTCAATGCAAAAATGTGTTCAGATACTCTACGTTCACAAATAGCAGAGCTGTATGTTTTGTTACCTACGTTGTGTGTTATGAACCTTTAGGAATTGAAACAGCCGTTGTCCAAAATAAGTCCTGTTTCAGCTGCAGAACTGAAAATTTTGTTCGTCCGACTACTGCAAAAACAAAGCTTTGCTAGTTTATTTGTCGAAAATAAATGAGTCAAAGTATCTATTTAGAAGTTACTCACTTCAGATGCTCATGAATTATTTATCTCAATATTTCCCCTGTTTACCTGTGATATCTTACTCCCTTAATTAGCTACAAATATCTTAAATTAGAGAGGGGCAGCTACTAGAGGAGAATTCTGTTGCAGGCACACAGCCTGTGGTAACTGGGAGTGAGGCTGTGGTGGAGCCTCCTCCCCAATGGGTTACAGCTGTGTGGGACAGGTGCCTGGTATTGAGGCAATGAGCCAAGGACTGACCAAGCACAAGGAGGTGAAATCCATAGGAGATGAAATATATAAGGGGCTGCATTGAAGGGCACAGGAGAAGGTTTCAGCCCTCTGAAGGAGCAGATACCTGCAGCCTTCCTGGGTGCTGCTTGTGGCTCCTCTGCTGTAAGTCCTGGTCGTCTGCAATAGAATTCTCATATTAATATGGGTTTTATTTATAAATGTTTGCTGCTCCTTTACAAAATACTGTCTAAATGTATTGGATATACTTTGCAATTTACTGATATAGGCTGGGGAAGCCTCAAACTTGGCTGTGTTATTCTTAAATGTGTTCAGATTTGGATGCTCTGTTTTACATATGTAAACAGAAACCTTACAGCCTATAATGGATTTTGCAGTTGGGTTCTTTATTCTTCATTTAGAGAGTTGGAGGTCAAATGTAGAGATTTGGGATGTTTGATAGGACCAACACACCATTCATCTGTGTAACACAATTTCCTAAAGGCCTACTGACATTAACCATCCTAGATTCCAGATGAATGCATTTCTCTTCTCTTCAGTTTTGCCTAAGAGGTAAAATCAATACACGGCTCCACGTTTCTCCCTGAATGCTCGGACTGAAACCTTGCCTGTACTAAAGGCACTAATAGTTTTTCTCACTGACTTCAAAGGGGCCAGTGTTTCACCCTTCATCTCCCAGCTGGATACTGCTTTTCCCTTTATCATAAAAATGACTGCGCTTTGAACACTATAATGCACCACAGTAAAAATTGTAATGCCACAAGGTAGTGTCAATATGTGCTTTTATGCAGTAGAGGGAGGAGGAAATAAACCAGGAGAGAACAAATGTTCCTAGTCAAAACCTGAGAGTTTTTGTTGCATTTATAAATGAAAATACATCCTTGCAGCAATAAAACCCCCATGCGCCTGCTCAGTACCATTCCACCAAGGGCAGTCACAAAGTATCCTCTTTATTTAGATATTTCTTTTACACATGTCCTAGTTTTTCTGGGACTGTGGTCCAGAGAAAGTGTCACAATAGAGCATGACATGAATCACAGAGACAAAGCAAACTCCAGTTGGAGAAAAAGTGAAGAAGAGAGAAATTTTATTTTTATTTTTGTATTATGTAGAGTTTTGGGGATGACAGTGGATTGGGGAATGAGGTCACCACCTCTCCAACCACGCTGGTCAATGGAAAGGTCCATTGAACCTTTCTCCTCCCAGGAGAAAGGAATGAAAAATAAAAAGATAGGAAAACATCTGCGTGTTTTCAGAAAACCTCGTGAGAAACTTTATCACAAAAATTAAAACCTCAGAAGGTGGAAATCAGGGTGACAAGAAAGGAACAGGAATTTCTTTTCAGTGTAATAGTGGGAATTTCTTCTGCGGGGAATTTTTCCTGGTCAGTTATTTATTCCCATAAAATCCTGCTTTGTGTGAAGTTCCCCAGGTTTTACTGCTGTCTTCTGGAACCTCTTTCACACTTTGCAAAACAGAGGTTTCTGTTGTGCAGATTTATTTGCAATGGAATCAAGCACTCCCAGAGCGGAGTAATTTCTCTCCACAAACCTAAAAAGTGGATTTTTTGTTAAATATGATGCAGTTACTCAGTAAATTAATAATTAAGAACTGGAATTTTGCAGTTCTAATCTTTGTTCTGCCTCGGCCCCCTCAGAGCTGCCACAAGGATCCTTTTTAACATTTCTCTTTTCTTTTTCCCCCTTTATATCCTCCTCTTACTAAGAGCCATTTGTCACTGCAGAATTTTGAAAATTTTAGTGTAGATATAAAAATACCTTCTTTTGTACATATCCATCTTTATGGTTAATAACAGACTGGTCTAAAAGGGCAGTTCCTTTCAGAATTATGAAAGGCTCTCATCCCATCTCCTCATCGGATCTGAAATGAGGACATTTTCACTCCTGGAAAAAAAGAAATATGAGGTGTGGCCACTCCTCTAAATCTAAATCTGAGCTCCCAGACTCATTAAATCACCACAGAGAGGTGGAGATTTCTTGGAAAACGCAGCCCTAATGATCAAGTGATGGATAACTTCAGCTCAGGGCTAAACCCCATCTCAGGACAGAGATTTGCAGGTGCCAGATTTTATTTTATTTTATTTTATTTTATTTTCTGCCAACCTCTCCAGTGAAACTCTCCCAGGGAAACCTTTCCCAGCAGGAATTGGTACCCAGAGTGGAGCTTTTGGATCCTCCAAGATTTATGACCCACCATCAATTCCATTTTTAATTCTTCCCTCATACACACACACACCACTTTTATGGCCTTAAACCATAAAAACAGCTCTGCCACTCCACAAGGACTGATTTTTTCCAAGACTTTACAGAGTTGCTATTAAAGCCCATTTCGTGTTCCATAAATTTTCACAGCAAAATTCCTCCCTGCCTTGCTTTCCTGTCAGAGGGACCTACTGGATTTTATTTTCAGGACCAATTCAATCCTTTCAGCCACACTTTCCTCGTGCCAGGTGTAACCTCTGGGAAATATCATTTGATGGGGAAAGAAAAGAAAGCCTATTTTAACAAAAAAGGGCCAAAACCATTCATAGTTTGTCTATGACACATTGCTACTTAAATGTGGAAATCCTCCCCTGCCTGTCTCCATATGAAGAGTCCAACTTAAAATGAAGGATATTTATCAAAATCTTAATTTGATGAGAAAAGGGAGAGCTCTGAGTACACAAAATTGTACTTTTAGCCAAATTCTGCCACAGATTCACGTATTAGGCCAAGGTTTAGATGTGGTTAAATGATCTTGATGTTCTTGCAAGTGATTTTTATTTAAAAGATGGCCAAAAAACAGTTTTCCACCAAAATAAAAAACCAAAACCAAACCAAACAAAAGGTGTTATCATTTTCAAATGTTTCAGTGAAAGATGTTTTCATGGAAACTCTGAAACCAATGTAAGTGATTCCCGAAGCAGATATTTATAGCGACTTTGAATCTTCAACACCCTCTTAAAATAGTTCTAAAGATCTAAATTAAAGAACAATCCCAGGCCTATTTTAAAACTAAATCTTGAGGCTGTCAGGAGGTGGAGTGGGATTAAGGAGTTATGTGGGACAGTGAGAAAGCAGAGAATTGCCTCCTCTGAAATTCTGGCACTGAGGAAAAATCCAAGATATTTACACCTTTACACCATGTTCTTTTCCAACTTTTCTGGAGTTAAACATACCCAAATACAGCTCAAGGGGGAAAATACTTGATCTGTCCTTTAAACACAGAGCTATGAATGTGATTAAATAATTGAGCAAATTGCTGTCAAAATATGTTCTGTGAGAAGGGCAGGCATCGAAGAGTGATGCAGAAGTGTGGAAAGAATTATGAAATGGGATTTTCCCATTTCTTTATTTATGAAGTGGGCTGTACAAATTCCACATCCCCTCCCAACCATCCCCACTGATTCCCCACATTCCCAAGAATCCAGAATTTTGGGGAGGACACAGGCTGAAGGTCACTGGGAGTATTTCTGTGCTGAAATATTTCCAGAGCAGGGTCCCAGTTTAAAACCTTTCCCTTTCAGATTGCTCAGCAGAACTTGGCTGTTTGGACAAAATCATTTTAAGCCCCAGCACTTCATTAAATGTCTCTTGGTACCAGAGAGGAATAAGTGAACCTTAAGGAAGTAATGGAGCAGCTTGAGAAATGGCAACCTTTTCAAATCTGGATTATTCCACCCCAATATAACTTAGCCAAAGTTTAAGATATATTTTCATTTAAAATGAGGGTTTCCTGCTCCTTCAGACAGGTTTTGTCTGACTGACTTTTGTTTTTTCTTTTAATTGCCCCTTCTGCCTGATATTTGTCCCTGTAGGACTTCTCAGACATTTAAGGATCCATTTGATTTGGGTCAGAGGCCTTTCTTAGCTGCTGTCAAATTCCATGGGCAAGGACACTTGCACTTCCTTACATTTTCCCAACTTCTGTTTAAAACTGGCTGGGAGGGAGCAATTTCTGGTGACTCAGAGCTGAAGGTCACACAAGGCAACATTTACAACATTTACTGCCCCCGCTGCAGCTCCAGCTCTTGCATTTCACCTTCCCCCTCCACCCCAGCACTGCAGATGCTCCTGAGAGTGAGAAACTTGGGAAGATAATATGTAATACCTACTAGAGGGACAGAATATTTGTGCATTCAGTTTTCTCCCCCATGGATCTGCTGTTCCATGTGTGATTGAAGCAACTCTTGCTGAAGGCAACATGTGAAAAGGCACTGGAGGAGTGGAGTCTTCCTTCTCAGGCTGCAAATCCATATCCCTCCACTTCCAAAGACTTCTGTGAGCCAAGATTCCTATGAATTTTCAGCTCTAGACAGACCAGATAAAGAAAAACAATCAAAGAAAGATGGGTGAATCTGCAGGCAGCCCCCTGCACATTATGCTGTGTTTTGCTTTTCTGTCCTCACATACATCAAGTCAGGAATTAATTCCTGTTCCTCCTGTTTGGGAACATACCCAGCAGAACATTAATCCGGTCCGTGTTTTCTCTTTTGCCGACTCCATTCTGGACTCAGGATGGAATCTGGTCCGGGTTTTCCCTTTTGCTGACTCCATTTCGGACTCTGAGAAAACTCCAGTCCACGTTTTCCCTTTTGCAGGCTCCATTCCAGACTCCAGGGAAAGTCCGGTCTGGGTTTTCCCCTTTGCCGACTCCATTCCATACTCCGGCAGGAATACATCTGGGTTTTCCCTTTTTCTGACTCCATTCCGCACTTTGGCTGGAATCCAGTCTGGGTTTTCCCTTTTGCCGACTCCATTCCGCACTTGGGGAAAAAATCCAGTGCAGGTTTTACCTTTTGCAGACTCCATTCCGGACTCCAGGGAATAGTCCGGTCCGGGTTTTCCCTTTTGCCGACTCCATTCCACACTTTGGCTATAATCCGGTCCGAGTTTTCCCTTTTGCCGACTCCATTCCGGATTGCGGGAAAAGTGCGGTCCGGGTTTTCCCTTTTTCCGACTCCAAACCGGACTCCAGCAGGAATCCTCTCCCGGTTTTCCCTTTTGCCGACTCTGGATAACAGTGACCGTTCGGTGTCTGTTCAGTTCTGCCGCTGTTCGGTGTCGTTATCCTGGTTTGTCCTGCCCCTTGCATGGCTGTCATGGGATGGCCTTGGTCTTTGGGGCATTTGGGGAGGGTTGACTTGTTGCTATGGCAACACCTGACCTCTAATTGAGGCGTAAGGACGTTCTTTCCACACCTGGATAGCAAGGAAGGGGTGACTGACAAGGCTTTGGGAGGGGCTAGAGGTATAAAAGGCACAGCATCCATTTTGTAGACAAACACATGGTGATTTATTCCATGCTCCCAATGCTGTAAATTTTCCTTATTTAGTCCTTTTGTTGCATTTTTGTTCAAGTTGAATAAACCTTCAGGACCATTGGTGAGTGCAGGAATTGTAGGCACACAGCTGGTGGTAACTGGGAGCAGGGCTGTTGTGGAACCTCCTCCCCAGTGGGCTACAGCTGTGTGGGACAGGTGCCTGGTATTGAGGCAATGAGCCAGGACTGACCAATCACAAGGAGGCACACAGGTGAAATCCATAGGAGATGGAATATAGAAGGGGCTGCATGGAAGGGCAGGGGAGAAGCTTTCAGCCTTTCTAAGGGGCAGATGACTTCAGCCCTCCTGGGTGCTGCTTATGGCTCCTCTGCCATAAGTGCTTGTTGTCCACCATAGGTATCCCTTGGGGACAGCAGAGGAATAAACAACAAATGTTCCTAGTCAAAAACCTTGAGTTTTTGTTGCATTTATAAATGACAATTCATCCTTGAAGCAATAAAACCCCAATGCACCTGCTTGGTACCATTCCGCCAAGGACAGTCACGAAGTAACCACAGGTTTACCAACAAATCTCTTTTTACAATTCCTTAGTCATAAGGAAGGTTAGAAATGGGATTTTGAGCTCTAAGGGGTTTGAGAAAAGTGTAAATATCCAACATTTTCTGCAGATCTTAGATATTGAAAGATTATCCTGGTGAAACCTAGATTTTAGTAAGTTCAGCTCCTTTTTAAGATACGGCATCATGGATTACCTTGGTTCTTTAGTTAGCTTTTCCTTTATCTTCTGCCTGAGATGCTTTGCTGGAGTTCTAAGCATCCAGAACAAATAGATATGAGGAAAAGAGGATGAGGTTTGTCTTTCATACAGAGCCAGACAAAGGTATCTCGTAAGCAGACTATAGAGGACCGCAGAGGAGTAGAGACAGTGAGCAGTAGCAATGGGAACTATCACAATTTAAGCTCTTGGTCCCTTTTAATTTCCTAACTCAGGTCCATTTAAGTATGTGACAACCCTGACTTTGGAGGGAAGGCCAGGTCATGGTCCCACTGCAGAATTTCTCTATTTCTAATCCTGGTATTTGTGAACTGAGGGACGCGGTGGGGTGGCGCATATTTGGACTTCAAAGATAAAAGCTCAGCTGAAGAAACATTTTGATGAGTAGATAGCAAAGAATATTTCTATTCCCTAAGTAGTTTGCTATAAATATACATATTTCTATATGGTCTCTACCTACAAAGATAAAAGCACAAGTGATGAAACCTTTTAATGAAAAGCTTGTAAAAATATATATACCATAAATATATATATATATATTTTAAAAATATATATCTATATATATAATATTTATATATATATCTACCATAAGTAGAAGTTTGCTAAGTATCTAAGCCTGACTATGGAAAAAGCTGACAAAATAAATGAAGGCAAAATGAAATCTCCAGTTTAAAACCACCATCAGAGGTAAACAGCCCCACCAGGAAGAGAATGAATGTCTCCCAATGAATGTCTTGACTATCGTCAAGCCAGGAGTCTGTCTGCAATACCTGTCATAGCTCTTATCTTGTTTCAGGGTTTGTTTTTCTTTCTGGTTGGATTGGTTTGTTTGGGTTTTTTTTCTTCCTAAAGAAAAAAGAATGCTTGATTGAGCTTATTCTTTGGCTTACTCCATTTGGTGCATAATTAAATGAATATTGAATAGTCATTTTGCATGTTATATAAAATCAGCTTAAGTGGACAGGAAACCATTCAGAGTACAAATAACCTTTTATCAATGACTGAGGATCCCATTGTCTATGATTCGAAAGGAAAGTAAACAGAGGTGCCTATACCCAACCTGTCTTTCATTCCACAGATGTAATAAGGAAACAAAACCTTGGGAGTCCTGCTCTCATTATTATTCTGACATTTTGAAGCATGCAAAAACATTACGTGAAATGCAAATTTTAGGGAGTTTTATCGGAGACAAGCGCTTCGAACGAGATGATTCCAAAACTGCACAATAAATGAAAGATAAAATTGGATGAAAGCTATGTAAAAGAGTCATGAATAAGTGTCTGTGTGCAAATAACATGAACATGTCATGAGCTCGGCTGGGCAGAATGGGAGCTGTAAAAGTGTTGAGGATGATCTGCTTCAGGTTTGCAAGTTCTTGGCTACAGAGAACACGCAGTGCAGGATTTCAAGGCCCAGGCAGTTCCCCGGGGAATGCTGTGAAAAGAATGCTGAATGACATTCAGTTACAATTCTGCACCAATAAAAGGACAAGCCTTGCAGGGTCTGCAGAGGTTCCATTCAGCAGTGGTTGGTTTGGACAAGAGCATAAGGATCACCGTGTTCTCATGAAGTTCAGAAAATAAAGAGAAAGAGCTCCACCACAGAAACAGCAAGATATTTTTATGTCTTCAGAAGGAAATGCCTCAAAAGAAGGAATAATTAGATGGAATGACTTGCTAAAGATCAGCTTCTTATATCACAGCTCATCCTAAAAAGAAAATGGAAGTGACTGGTGCAAATGTTAAGGATTAAGTCAAGTGCATCCTGCTTCAGGGGTGCCAATGGGAAATTGAGGAAATTCGGCCATGGTTAATCAAGATTAACCCTCCACACTCACCAAAGTTTATAGAATTACAGTCAAACGGAGCATAGGGCAAAGAAGGTTTTTCACCAGCCTTTATTGGCCCTGTTGGCTACCTCTGACAGCACTTCAAACACTCACTTAAAAAAACCATAATGAATTAAGCAAAATTTTCCTTCTTTTTAACCCTTAGCTGGGGAGAGCAGCCAGCAGGAAGAGCAGTGGAATATCAAACAAGCCTGTGCCATGCATCACCGTGGCTGAAAAAAGGCAGCAGCTGGGAAGGCCGTGCCTGTGTGTCCGTGAGACACCATCCACGTACCCTGGCGAGTGTGTGTCTGTGTGTGTCCCTGTGTGGACCACTGCTCACACACCCACAGCTCTGGGAAAGCCAGAAACATTTCATGACTGCCTGGATATGAAACAATTTATCTCCCTACACTGACACAGAAAAAGGAATAATTTTTGCAGTCATTAGAAAGCTGCACATAATTTTCTTAAAACATTTTGCCACATCTGGAGCCCTGTTTTCCTCTCCACAGGCTGCTTAACTCTTATTAATATCAATGGGGGTTACGCAGACATGTGGAGAATAAATTAGATTCTTCATTGTTTCCTTCTGATAAAATTAAATGTTCTTTCCACATGTTAAAATTAACTCACATACTGTTATTCTCAGGGTATTGGAAATAGAGAGCATTAGTTGCTAGTTGAATCTTACAGTATTTTCCCTCTTAAAAAAAGATCTTTATCCTACTCCTTTTAGAATCTGAAAGTAGTCGTCAAAAGCTTCAGCCAGAACTTGAGTTTTGTGACTACTGATTTCATCCTTGGGCTGTATGGAAACCCTTCTCTCCCAGTATGGTGCATTATTCAGACCAGATTTGTGATAGTAGTTTCTTTTTTACTAATAAATGGCTAACCTCTTTTCCAGTCAAATTTTTATCAATCAATTCTTATTTCCTTTTTATTTTTTACAGACATTGGAAGACAAATGTTTCTGTCCCAGCCAGCAGTGGGACTGTCTCAAGTTGTTTTCCTGTGATGCCTGTAAGTGAAAAACTCTGCATCCTCTATGGATCTCTCAGTAGCAGAGAATGATTAAGCCTTATAACTTCCTAGGACAGCAGCAGAGATGCAGCTGCAAATGGAAGAGTTTTTTTTCTCAGAACTACAGTTAGCTCTCCTGAGCTTTGGGAGTTTGCTTTGTACTATAAGCTCACTATGCCACAGAATATCTTTATGACCTTGAAATGAGATGCAATCTTCTGACACACATTCTAGGCCCTTGGATGCTCTAGGCTAGGAAACTGTGACTTAAGAAGGCTTGCTATGAACATTTGAGTCCCCCTGTAGTGAGCAGGATCCACAGTGAGAGGACACCTAAATTTGGGCATCTAGATGTCTTAGTGGCTTGGGTTCCATTGTGGTAAGTCAGGATTTTGTCAGTGCCACCTGTGGATGTCAAAGAGCCATTCAGCTTCCGTTCAGGTAATAGCTGTCTATTTTAGAGAGAGAAGCTGATTCTGCTCCGCTGCAACTGAATCCCATCAGCAGATGAAGCTCCTACCCAGAGCTTCAAAAAAATTGGGTGTTCTTCTAAATCTTCCGTCTTATTAAGCTCCAGCTACAAAGACCAGAGAATAAGATCTGATTTACAAGTTTTAGTCCACTTGATTAGAATGAGGGGTTTGTTTTATTTGGCCAATCTATTCTCTTTACTTCATCTTGTTTGAGGCAATTGTCCTGTGATGGTCTCAGTAATCACACAGGGAAGATCTGTTACATAGACTTACCTTCTCTATTTGAGCCTTTTTCAAATTTAAATTGGGTTTTTTTTTTAGGAGCATGTGCCATGTACGATGAAACAGGATCCTGCAGTGGCGGAGACATTTGGAGCTGAGGAAACGAAAGAGTCTTGGCCAGTTCCACGCTATTGAAATAGAAAACGTTATGGACTTTCTCAGGTGCTCTCTAGGTTTTCTGAAGCTCCCTGGATCAAAAAGTTCCTAGGCCTGGGTATGTGTGGTAAGAGAAGGTACTTCCTTCTCTCCACTTGAATTATGGTCACTGTCACTGGAGTGGTCACATTGTGTCACTGGAGTCCCATCTCCCTGTTGCTTTTCTTCATATCATTGTAATGGAAGAATGAATTAGTGAATCTGAAGCTTCCCTTAAAAGAAAAATTCTAGCATTTTTAGCATTCAAAATAAAACGGAAGCCAAACAAATCTTTCCAACCAAAGTGATGGTTGAATTAACTTTTCAAATAAATCCCAGAATGCAAATCTATTACAAGCTCAAGGGGTGCACATTGCCTCCTGACAAAAAATGTTGTGCAAATGAGTTCACCATAAAGATATATTGGAACCAGTCCGGAAGCCAACACACCAGTCTAGTTTTTGCTGGCGTTGAGTCTCTCCATTAAGGTCACTGTCTCAAAATACTTTTCAGAAAGAAATCCTGCTACTTTGTAGAAAGTGAGCAGTTCTAAAATAACAGTGGGCTGATAAACTCTATCCTATTAAAGAGCCTCCGCTGTCCAAAATGACTTCTCAAGCAAAGAAAAGTGGGTGCAAGCTCAAAGCAGAGATTTAAAGCTTTGCACAGGAGTCAAAGGCTGATCTGTGCTCTAGAAACACACAACTGTGTTGGCATCTTGAAAGTGTATTGATTTAATTATGGCTTAGCTATTTTCTCTGGAACTCTCACTACCACACTGGATATGTTTCACAAGCTGATAACAAATACCACACGTGTAGCTCAGCCCCTACAAGCAGCAGTCTGTGCAATTTTAAATGCAGACTTCTTTTTTTTTTTCAAACAGATTAATGCACAAGAGCAATATCATCAGTTGTCTTCCTGGGAGGAAATTTTTGGTTATGGCACCTCCAATTTCAAACCAGTCAGGAGATTTTGCTGCAGAAATATATAATAACTTAATTGCTTAAGGCTTTTGGGTTTCTGACAGAGATGCAAAACTGCACTTTCTGTGCAGTTGTGGTTGTGAATGATTTTTTTGCCACTACGGCTTCTTCATTCAAGACCAACTGGCCACATGTGTTGATAGTTACCACTAAGGGTGAATAATTTCTGTCTTTCATGACGGTATCAAGAGCCTCTGTCAGATAAAATGGAAGAGTAAATTACACAAGTATTACACTGAAAGATTACTTGTTAACCTTGCTGTGGCTAATAAAATTCTAATTTGCAAGTCTTGATTCACTACAGTTGATGTGCCTGTGAGTAACATGGAATTACTCTGGTTAAAGCTGTTAAAGTATGAGACTCACATGAAAAATACATTATGCAGGAAAGAACTATCACTTTTTTCCCCCATGAACTGAGGTTAATCTATACTTTCTGTCCACTAGGTATGCTTGGATTTACAATTCTGTTCTCTTAAAACCCAGTTAATTGCGCTAAGTGCAGTTGGAATGTGTTCAGAGATTATATTGGCCTTCTGATTATCGAGCATATCTTGAAACACGAAGGTTCAACAATCTAAATGTATTAGTTATCTATCAGTGATATTATCAACTTCTCTAGTTTACTCTAGAGGAAAGAAGCTAAACACCTCCTAGATCAAGTCCCAGTGCCTTGAACTTCTTGATGCTTTCAATAGTCATTAAAATCTGTAAAGTGCCTTTTCAAGAAAATAAAATATGGCTACTTGCTCTGAGTTTGCATTTGGTATAATGCACAGTTATGAATTATTTCTGCAGGTGGATTTGAATACACATTGTCCTGTCTACTTTATGTTATGACTAAATTATCTTCATTCTGCAGACTCAGACCAGAACCTCTGTAAGCTGTAGAGCAGCTGTGCACAGCCTCTGTCGCTGCTGTCTTTTAGTCACATCTTAACCACAAGATCCTTCTTTAATTATAGTAGTACTTTTGCAGGAACAAACATGTATAATGAAATTTCACACTCTGCTTTTGCCCAGAAAAATAAATTAAATAGATTGGTTTTGAGTAGAGTATCAAATTCCACAGTTATGGATTTAATTACATAGAAATTTAGTTTCTGTAAGCTCTATCCTTTGTATTGTTTAGGATTGTGGATGGAAGTGAATAAAATAGCATTCATGTCAGAGCTGTGAACTGATGGCAATGCAGCACGCCTTCCCATTTTTCACTGTGTCACATCCACTCTTGACAGAACTTTCATTTTAAAAGTTATCAGTCTGTCATTCACATGAAAAACCAGGGACTCCTCAGTGAGCTGGTTATTTGTAGGTAAAAGACAGAGAAAACCTCACGTTCCTTAAACCAACTTCTTGCAAGATCTCTGCTTTTATTTACTTCCTGAGAAACAACTTTGACAGAAGTGTCATGGCTTGTCCTTGTCTTGAGATTTGCTGTAAGGTTAGAAGAGTTTTGGATGCCAAGTTCTTACCCTCTTCACCTTTGCAGAAGTGCTCATGAAACATATCACTCAGGGCTGTCTTGCTATCCCCTCTGTATCATCACAAAACCAACAGTGAAAATAACCAACTTTAGGAGTAAAGCTTTGAAAATACAAAGGCTTGTGAATAGAGTCTGTGCCCGATGTCTGTTCCCTGCCATCTTAACAATATTTTGGTTTGCACTCATCTGGAAGACCTCTGCTGGAGGAATTTCATCATTTTTCTGAAACTGCAACTTGGTACCCAGTGAAACTTCAGAGCATTTTCATGTTACTTGAATGCAATTGGAAAGAGCCAAACATTTTTTTTCCCAGAAATCACTTAATTGATCCTTCTGTGATACTCATCTGCACTCTGAGATGTGGAATCCTGGATATTATTACTTTAGTCATCTCAATGCACCTTATAAAAAATCGTGGCTGCTTTGAATGAAATGGGGTCAAATTTCTGATGGCTTAATGCTGACACTGGCAAAACCAAAAATTGCCTTAAGTAGTGACAAACCACAGTGAAGGATTTTAGATCCACCTTCTTTTATACCTGAACTGGCTCAACCTGTTAAACATTCTAAGCTGCAACAGCACAAGAGAATGGGGAAACGTGGATGACAGTAGGTGACTGACCATTCTGCCTCACACAAAGCTTTAAATGAAATTATCAAAGGAGGACAGGAATATCCAATGCCAAAAGGAGACTGAGGTTGCATCATTCCCAGCCACACTGATACATTCCTCTGAGAACCCCTCAGAGCTGACAAGGGGAAAGTTTACCTACCATCATCTCTTATAGGAGTAGAAAATTTTTGTTTAGCAGTTGTGCTTAAAATTAAAGGAAGTGTTTTGTTCCAGTGACCTGGAGTCAGACAGAGGATAAAATCTATGTGCTTTCTTTTTGTGCCAAGGTAGGAGAACTAACAATTATAAAAGGAAGTTGTGTTCCCTCACACCTTTCCTGCCTGTTTTGTGAAAGCAGATCTTCCACCCTGCTGGTTACAGCCTGCCAGCTTTTATTTGTGTTAGTTTTCCCTAACCGGTGTTAGAGTAGGTTTTAGCGTCCCCTCCACGCTGTTACTCCTTTCACACGATTTCCTGCGTCTTGCTCCTGCTATGTTGTGAAAACAGTGATTGAACCAGACTGGCACATGGCGGTGCGCTGTGGTAGCACTTCCAAGAGCCTCGATGGCACCTCCCACAGACCGTCTGCTCAGGGTTATTTTCCTCATGTTTGTGCTCTCAGAAATCTGTGTCAGCTGCCAGGAGAGGAAGAAATGTGGTCCCTGTGAGCACAAGGGCTGTGTCTGGTCTCCTCTGACGTGCTGGTGGCTGCTGCCAAGCTCTGCTCCGGGGCGCGGTGCTGTGGCCTCACGGTTGGGTGTAAAGCCGTAATGTAAACTGCGCAAATCTCCGCCGCGCTTGCCGCCGCCTCTGCCCTTTCTGAAGGAATTAATGTGCTCACCAGATGGTTAAGAGACAGGCAGTGCATGAACACCACACCGGAACAATATCTAGCTGACATATTAGACACACATTTTACCCATGTCAGAAAGCTTGTCTTTAGGCAGAGTGCTGAATCAAAGGCTCCCATTTTGATGTGAATTCCACTTGTTTCCCTAACTCTGCATTAAGGACTTTATAAAAAATAAACATCTTCAGCAGAAACACCTTGCTTCAACTCTTTTTTTTTTTTTTTTAAAGTCAAAAGGTTGCAGCAGAGGTCAAACGGATTAAAAGGAAGGAGCTGTATAACTTGTGTTGATCCAACAAGGTACTGCACCTGATTTCTGGATTGGTGCATTCGTTCATTCCTCTGTGTGCTCCTGTGTTTCCAGCTAGTCCTTCCACAGGTGTGGATATGAAAGCCTCCCATCCACCCCAGCCTCCAAAAAAGCAAAGGCCATGAAAAAAAGCATCCCAGGCTTTTCAGATTGTTGCAGAGTGATGACTGAAACACTGCAGGATGAGGATTAAATCAAGAATATTCAAGAAGTGGCTTACTGGTATTTTATATCAGAAGTGGTCCTGGGTCACCCTGGCTGTCTAATCTCTGATTTGTATTTTCAGGACTGGAGCCTTCCTGCTAACTGTTCCCTTCTTGAAATCCGTTAAAAAACTCACAGTGATGGGTGGTCTGTTTGCTGAAGATTGATTTGGTGTGAGTAGAACCAATACGCTTCTCATACTGCTGCAAAAGCGTTTGCATTATTTATTTTGGATTATTTTCTGATTCATCTCCTTGACTTGCAGAAGAATTATAGCAGCACGGCCCAGCTGGGCAAGGGGCCTTTAAATAGCCTCCTAACTATCTGCTTTTCATCAGGTATCAGCTCAGGAGGAATTTTAAAAATGCTTAGGAGAACAAAAATAAATGCTGGACCAACATACACAGAGTCTAAAAGTCAGCCTTGGGGGAAATCCTATGGGAGAATGCCTGAGGGCTGGCACCAGTCCTGGCAGAGTGACTAACACCCTAAATCAGCAGGATAAATGAATTTTAGCCTTGCCAGTGCAAGAAAGTCACGCTTTGGGCAGTTGGGTGTTTCTGGGAGCGAAGGCGCAGGGAAGAGCCCCAGCTGGATCCTGGTGTGTCGCCGAGCGCTGCTCCCAGCACGTGCTCCACTCTTGGGAAGCACAGCTCTGCCAGACCTGCTGCTCTCGCCCTGCATGCCCGGCTGCAGTGAGCCCGGGGAGGGAGAGCTCCATGCCTTCCCAGAGCCTTTGCAGGCTTCCCAAGCAAACAGGAAGCCCATCCCTCAAATGCCGTTGTCCTTCATTTGTCGGATTAAGACTGCTGAATAGATCACCCAGGCAGCAGAGTAGGGAGTAGCTGCCATGATTTGAGGAGTCTGGTCTAGAATACTGAATACTTGGCTCTGTCATATAGTGTGGTTTTACATGGATTTGTCAGAAGAAAAACCGGTCTTTTTATTGCACACTTGCACTTTCTTCGGCATCTGAAAAGAGATTAATTTCCTAGGGATTTTAGCACCCATTTTTGCAATAAAGTGGTGACTTTATTGTTCTACAGTAATGTGGAAGTAAGTGAATGGGCTAAAAATCCCAACACCCACCCTTCTATGTATGATTTTGTTATAAGATCATAATAACTGGTATTAACTAATAGTATTCACCCATATCACCTGCAGCTACTCCAGGAGAGAGGCAACAATGTAGACTAAAGAAAGGCAGGTACAGCTGTGAGATAATGATATCTTACTGATCACACTAACCAGGGGGTATATCTTCGGACTGTGGTCAAGAGGAGCACAGCACGTTGCTATTGCTGTCAAGTTCCTTTAATATCAGTTCATTTTCAAATGGGCACTAATTTTCAGAAGCAGGCTTTGGTGGGAGCAGTGGGTCAGCTTAATTAGTCTGAGAACCTTAGTGAGAAAGTGGCTATTTCTTTAAGGTTTTGTGTGTGTCTGAAATTCCAGGAAACTGATTCCCAGCCTTGCTTTCTTGCTGATGTGCTGCAAGAAGTGCTAGCACAAGGATTTGCTCTTAAGTGTTTTCTTGCCATGGCCTGTGCAATTAGCATTAAGCCAGCGGTAAAGGACAGGGCTGATTTGCATGAAGTAACTTTTCAGAGAGGTCTGTGGAGCAGTGATGTCAGGAAATCAGAATATGCTCACAAGTTAAATTGTAATGTTTGTAATGTACCTGGTGAATGGAGCGTTAATTCCTACCCTGTAAAGAAATCAGGGAGTGAACAATGCTTACTGAACAGATAGCATCATCTTCAAATGAATCACTTTCACTAATCCAGATACAGGAGCAAACTGCAGCTTTTTCTCAGATTTTAGGGATGTTGCAATTAAAATGCTTTTTCCTGCAATGTTTTCTTTAAGGAAAAAAAAAAAAAAGAAAGGCAGATCAAGGGAACCATATAAGCTTACACACCTTTTATGACTGAGAAATATCTGTAGGTGTAACCACCAGCTTATTTCTGATACAGCCTTTACAGTATTCAAATTAATGCTGCAATAGCTTATGAAACACGGAACATCTCTCTTCCAATGTAATTGCTGAACCCAAATTAATCCACTCATTAACCAAGGCCCCTGTCTAACCTGTTTAGGCCTGCAGCATAATCTATAAAGAGCAACATGAGGGAAACACCTTTACTTGTAGTACAGTTCAGCCTTTGTATGAATGAGTCTCCATCTACAATATTTTGTAAATCTGTGAAGATTTGTGATTTATAGTCAGATCTGTAACTGAAGTTACAGATGAGTGTAGAAGTTTTTCTATCTCTGTTTTCTTTGGGATGTCTCTTTGCTCCATGGACTTGAGAGAGAGCACTTTATCTTCTGTTTTCTCACTCAAATACTGCCTGGTAAACTATTTAGAGCATGGAGCTGCCTGTTGCAGCCCTTTCATAGACAGGAAAATCAGAACAGATCTCTCTCGGGGAACAAGAGATATCAGTTTCAGCCTCTGAAAGTGGGAGAATCAATAAAATCTGGCAATCTCTTCTGCTGGCTGAGAGTTCTAGCTAATGAGTCATTTAAACAGCTCAAGCAACTTTCTGCCTTCAACCCTTCCTTTAGATAGTTTCTCTTGACTCAGTTCCAGGAGGGTTGAGACTGAATGGACTGTCCCACGTCCAAAACCACCAAGTGACCTTGCTCACCGAATGGTTCTTTCAGATTTTCATTTCAGCAACAAAAAATACCTTTTCCTTGCCTTTCTCCCTAGGACTCAGACAATCTCCAGAAGACTATCAGTTATTCACAAAGCCATATTAATATTATTTTCAGGCTGTTGCTACCTTTCTTCCCATCTTTTCCAACCTCACACAATTTTCTTGGCTGTTTGCATTAGCACACACATGTCTGTTTTCTCTTAGTCACAGAAGCTGATTTTTGTTCCAGCCCTCCTGTAGCATATTTTCTGGTCTGTGTTATAAATGCAATTAAAGCCTCGAATGGACACGTTTAGGATGTGGCTGCAAACTTGTGCTGTTGCTTATCTGGCTTATTTTTCAGTGTTGTAGCTCAAACAAACAGCTGTACCTCGCCACAGATCCCCTCTTCAAATGAGCAGCAGGTTTTAGTTTTCATTGCCAGATATGAGCATGCGGTGTTGTGGAACTACATCCATCTGTGGACTACCTTTTCCCAAACCCTGAGCTGTGAAAATGCTGAACCTTCTACAGGGCCTGATACCCTTTTGTTATATTGTTTTATTTTAAAATGCTGAACCTTCTAGAGGGCCTGACATCCTTTTGTTATTTTAATCCTTATAGAAATATAAATGAACTTAGAAAAATCCTGCCTTTTTTTAGTTTGCAGAATCTCATGTCAGAAGACCTTGAGGAAGGTTTACTATCTATTCTTTGTTGGAATAACATCTGAAGCCAAACTCCATAAAATAATGTTTTCTTTCATTTGGTGGAAGTTCTTGAACAGTTAGAAAAGCTGTTTTGGGTTTAGATGAAACTGTGTTTAGAATTAGGGGTTTTTTCCCTTTACTTTGATAGTGTCAAAATGATGGAGCTTATTTTGCTGTACTAGGTGAATGTTCCTTTGAGACCAAGATGCATTTGAAAAATGTTTTTGTTACCAAGCCCATGAGACTTTTCCTGGGAGATTTTATCTCCTTCAGTAAAAATCTTCCTTCAGTATTCTTCCCACAGTCTCATTCTCCTGAGCAGTGCTTTGAAGGGCACTGTATACACAGAAGTAAAAGACCTCTGACCTAAATAGCTTGAGTCATTGAATCAAATAATTGAATCATTTAGGTTGGAAAAGATCTTTAAGATCATTGAGTCTAACCATTAACCCAGCTCTGCCAAGTCCACCACTAAACCACATCCCAAAGTGCAATATCTACACATCTTTTAAATACCTCCAGGTGGGGTGGCACCACCACTTCCCTGGGCAGCCTGTTCCAATGCTAGACAACCCATTCCATGAAGAAATGTTTTCTTATATCCAATCTAACCCTCCCCCCATGCAAGGGGACCATTTTCTGTTGTCCTGTCATTGGTTACCGGGGAGAAAAGACCGAGCCCCACCTTGCCACAACCTCCTTTCAAGTAGCTGTAGAGAGTGAGAAAATCCCCCCTGAGCCGTCTTCTCTCCAGCTTAACACCCCCAGTTCCCTCAGCTGCTCTCCCACAAGGTTTGTGCTCCAGACCCTTCCCCAGCTCTGTTGCCCTTCTCTGGACATGCTCCAGCCCCTCAGTGTCATTCTTCTAGTGAGTGGCCCAAAACTGAGTACAGGATTTGCAATGCAGCCTCACCAGTGCTGGGTACACAGGGACAATCACTGCCCAGGTCCTGCTGGCCACACTGTTTCTGACACAAACCAGGATGCCATGACCTTCTTGGCCATCTGGGCTCTCAGTGACTCAAGTTCAGGTGCTGCCAACCAGCACCCCCAGGATCCTTTTGCAGCAGGCAACTTTCTAGCTGCTCTACCCTTCCTAGTCTTTGCTAATTTTTTTCTTCTCATTTCCCATTTTTTGGGAACTGTGGCATCAGCACATAAAACCTTTTAGAAGTGCTGTTTTTAAAATGCAGAATTAGCTTGTGTTATGATGGAAAAGCAGCCTTAGATCTCTACCTGAGAGCTGAACAATCCCAAATTGCAAGAGGTTGTGGACATAAATGCAAAGTCTGTAGCAGGGGCTTTTCTGAAGTTGGAATGTGCTGTTTCTGATCTTCCTTTTAGAAATGTGTTTATGAAAATTTTCTGCTTCTCCTTCAGTGTTGCCAGGAGGCCACATTATCTACTTCTTGCTGTAAATCATCAGAAACTTTCTTTTCCTCTGCTGTATCTTTGTGAAAGTAAGAACAACTCAAAGAAGTGAAAGCAATTTGTTCTGCAGGAGGTATTAGATAAAGGGTGCCTAGAGGATTCCTCATGCCACCTTGAGATGGAGATAAAACAGAATGACATGATAGCCCATTAGGCAGAGCAAAGGAAGCACAGCAGCAGATTCTTGTCTCAGATCTGGGATGCATTTTCCTGCCTAGGATGATTAAATGACAGTGTCTCAAACAACAGCTCCCCTGGCTTGTCTGGGCTCCCGTGGAACCTCAGGAGTCAGCAGCAGTCTTTGCTCAGAGAGATAAAGGACTGCAAGCCACCCAGAGGACACCCAGAGCAGCTGCTCTTGCTTACCCTTTCTTTGGAAAATGGCAGCACAGTTGAAATAATTTTAGAGACTCCTTGCCTAACCTTCACCAGGGATCTGGAGCTCCCTGTCACTGCCAATTTCTGAAGCTGCAAGGGTTTAAGAATCAAAGTAAGGGATTAAATGAGACTGCAATGACATAGCCTCAGCTATACATAGTCTCTGCTGTTGCTCAAACAGCAACAGCAGAGTTCATTAACTGTGCTGGGGCTTAAAATATTAGTAAATGCACTGTTAAAGAACTAATTTTTAAAGGGATTCTTGGAATTATAAGGCTCTGCTCTGAAAATTTTCTGAAAATTTGGAGAATAAAATAATGAGATTTACAAATTGTGTTAACCAAATAGATTTTTTGTTTTATTCTCTCTCACAACAAATTAAAAAGAGCTTACATCTTCCAAATTACTTCTAAATATCTATCAGAAGCCAGGATCCTAAGTTCAAATGAAATGCCTGATGCCAGAAGAAACTGTTAGTAAGCTTAATGACTTTCCCTCTTCATTGCCCTAAGGGCCCACTGTGCAATTTTCACTGCACCGTGGGCTGGGCATCCCACAGATGGAGTGGGAACCAAAGTCTTTGTGGCACTTACCCTAAATGAAGGTGTTGATGATGTGGATATCCCCTATTCTCCATTTCTTAAACAGCCTGTAAAGAAAGGAACAGCTTCTGGAATTGTGGATGCCCAGAGGGTAATATTAGGGAATAGGATACACAATATTGGCCTATCCCCTTCTTATTCTTATCTTTTTATTCATCGTGTGTAAAACATCTCTGTCCACCAGTTTATGCCTTGTAATGACACTTAATGGCCAGTGTCATCCCACTGACCCCCTGTCCAGCTGGACAGCTACCCACTACTATCTGCCTAAGTGAGGGCTTTTCCTTCCCCAGCATTTTCTTCTGTGGTCTGAATCAGCACAGCCACCTCAGTTAGCAGAATAAATCAGAACAAGTCTTACGGTGAATAATGCTGTGTACAAAGAAGTGCTTTAAATTGTAAATATATTTATTTTTCAGTGTATGAGTCAACTAGGTGATACCTTGAAAGCTTTACCACAATAACTGTGTGTGTGTGTATGTGTGTGTGTGTGTGTGTGTGTGTGTGTGTGAGTGTGTGTGTGCGCGTGCTTTAACTAAAACTGACTCTTCACAAATGTTTTAAGCATATACTCCACTCCTTTTAAACACTTGGTTTAATTTCCTCTCATTCTTTGGGAAGGAAATTAAGTTTGGTTGGTCGCCCTCAAGGAATAAAAGTGAGAAGTTATTCTAGTTTTCCCAAACTGAGCAAGACTTGGAACAGCAATCTCTTCTGAGTGCTTGTCTGCCAAGGCATAGTTATCCTGCAAGAGGCTGGCAGAGATAAACCCTACAAAACAAACAGCCCAGCCCCAAAACCTCAGCATGGCAGTTGTGTCGCTGTTCACAATAGGCAGATGACATTTCAGAAGAAAAGCACTATACCTTAGGCACTGGCTATCAAAGAAGCACACAGAATAGCTTGGAGTTAACATCTGTGTAGCGAAACCCAGAAAATAGCAGTGATTCCTCTGGAGAGACTTGCTTGCACCTTGCACCTTTCCTTCCTACCCATATTATTCTCACTGGATGCATGTTGGCTCCAAGCTGCTGTGGGTTGATTTAAGAAGTCCAGAATGATCCCAGATCAGCTTGTGTGCATCCATCAAACTTCAACTGCCTGTCTCAGAGGGCTTTTTTCCCCCCTGAAACACAGATGACAGCAGGAACAAAAGGTTATGAGAACCTTACATTCTTTTGTACTAATTTCCCATTGCTAATTATCTATTCACAGTATTATTCACTTCCCTGCAAGTTATCTCACAAACATCCTTTAGAAATTTCTGTCTTCTGTTCCTTCTTTAATCTATACCCTTAATATTTTTTTATCTGAGAAATATCCCACCATATTTGCCTCATGCCTTCCACGTCATATGTATCTTTTCTCCAAAAACAAAAAGAAAAAAAAAAAGAAAAAAAGATGAGGGATTGATCATGATTTTTAAAGAAAGCCTCATTTTAACTTCTTAAAGCAGGTTTCCATGGCACACCAGATCCTGTTACGTGCTGCTGGGCTAGTGGGCTGCTTCATTTAATGATGTGTGATTACAGTTTTTCGCTCCTCCTGAGTACTGAAGTTGCATATTTCATCCAAACTGCTAGCAAAACAGATTCCTTACGAGAAAGGTATAAAATGTGTAGTCTCCAAGGTTAAAAAGGAACGTAATGAAAAATAACCAGCTAGCGCAGCTTTATCACGTTTGTCCCTGAGGATCCTGAACCCGCACCAAGTTGGAGAAGCCAGCATAGCAAGACTCTCAGGCAGGCACTGTGAAGTCTTGGAGGGTGTTTAGTATGGAGAAGCCACCCAAATGGGAAACCCTCCACTTCCTGAAGGTGACTGACTGCACGTTAGCTGTGCCATTGGCTAATTCCAGAAGTTTATTCATCTCTAGGAGTCACTATCACCGCGAGGCAAAAGCGCTTGATGAGAGATCGAGGGAGATCTTTAGGCTAGAAACCAGCCAAGGTGCACGTCCCCACAGGGATGGGGCAGACTCCCACAAGTCTCATGTGCCACGGGTGTCT
The DNA here is from genome assembly GCA_013396995.1 of Dicaeum eximium. Taxonomy (NCBI): domain Eukaryota; kingdom Metazoa; phylum Chordata; class Aves; order Passeriformes; family Dicaeidae; genus Dicaeum; species Dicaeum eximium. Next base: position 559,271 of record VWZP01000218.1, read on the forward strand.
CCAGTTTTACCCCCAAATCTGGCCTTGCACGTCTCTGTGCTGCTCCGGCTGCTCCGCCAGCCTTCCTTACTCTGCCCAATTAGGTCAGCGGGAAGGAATCCAGAGCTGCCTTACTTTCTGCACGTTGGAACAAGAAGGACTGCGTGTCAGTAAGTTCGTGAGGCAAGCTAAACTGGTAGCAGCTGTATTTCTTCAAAAAATAGGTATTTTGATACTACCTCCAGGATTTCTCCAAGGAGGATTCAGGCTTCCTATCCAGCATGGCCTGCAGGGGGCATCAAAAGAATTTGATGGACACTAAACTTTGCTTTCTGACTGTAATTCTCCAATTACATATTCTCCGACCCTGAAATGGAGTGTTTTGTCATTAAACCAGAAAAGGTGAAAAAAGCACTTGATAAAAAGAGGGGATGACATTTCACTACATCTTTTCTGGTTTTTGGGGGGGAGGTTTCTGTCTTCTTGATAAGGGAAGACTGGGTTTTAAACCCCATTCATTCTCCTAAGTCTTGCTATCAGAAGAGACTTTGAGAGAATGTCCTGGGAAGGGGAACTTCAGTTACCACTGACAATAGGATTTGGAAGGCTTTAAAAATTTCTGAGAAATAGGGCAGACTATTTCAGAAATTCCTCTGTTTTCTTTATATTGGAATAGGCTGCCTTTCAGCATTATTATCTGGGCTGAATCCTTGTTGAAGGGTTTTGTTGCATTTATACGGATAAATAGCACTGTTGGTAGCATCCACATTTCTTTGCTGCACTGTGAGTACAAACAGTAAACTTGACTGGGAACAATAGCAGAAAATTTAAAATACACCTTCTCCTGAATGTTCACTGTCCATACTCCCCACAACTTCCGGCCTTTCCATTTCATATTGGGATCTCCTGACTGGATTTTTGATTCAGTCTGTACAGTTGGGCCTGAATCCTGAGGATCCCAATATAAAGGCTATTGGTACAAATCTGAAACATTCAAACTGCTCTTAAATATTTTGTCTGTATTTTTCTGTAGCCTCTTCAACTTCCCTAGCTCTGCAATATCCTTTTTTCCCCCTACATCCAACATATAGCACAGTTGAATTTTGCACTTCAATAGATGCACCTGTGTTAAGCTTCTTCCTGCCTTCCAGTGTGCTGCTTGTTTATTTGCTGTTTGATGCAATTTGTTTCCTAGTTACCATATTACATTATATATAATTTCCAAAAAAGCATGATGTTATTAATGACTTACACTTATCCAGAGTATACTGTAGCATTTCATTTGCAACGACCTCTCTTATCCCTGTTTTTCTGCTACTTTTACATTTCAAAAAAATGTTTTCACCAATATTATCTCTTCTTTGTGTTTTCTTCGTTACACAAGGCTAATAATTTTATTTAATTGTAATGATGAAATGCCATGAAAAGCAAGCAGTTGCTAATCTGAATTAGAGTTGTGATAAAAATACCCCAAATAAGATTGAGCTAGGGTTACACAGACGGCCTTAATCTGAAACTTCTATCTTTTGAACTCCTCAACTGAAAAATCTTTCCTTAACAAGGCAGCCATTTATTGTTTTTCCAATGAGGCATAGGTTCTTCTGAGATTTCTTTCCAGCCCCAGGTCTGACCTTCTGCTTTATCTTTTTCTGCCCATATGTTTCTTTGCCAAGTCTCTCTCTCCCCTGGCTCTGTATTCCTCCCCATTTTTTCCACCTTCCAGTATAATTTTTCTTCCCCAGCCAATCCTTCCAGGCCTGCCATCTAAATTTTCTCCCTAGTGCTCCCAGTCTCATGTCAGCCTGCTCTCTGGACTCCTCAGCTGCTCACAGGTGCTTTGTTCTGCCACCTTCAGCTTCCCTCTGAGCATCATTCCTTTTCTGTTCCTTCCCCCTTGCTACCTCCTTCCCAAACTTTTCCCCCTGCATTTTCTCCTCCCGTTTTAATGTTCTCCATTCTGAGACACTTGGATATCCAGCCTTAGAGGGAAACGACCACTTCCACCATCCTCCTGCCAGCCACCTGTGCATTCTTTTTCCCTTCCCCATCCACCATCCCATCTTCTCCCACCCTTACTGCTCTCCAGATCAGCTTTATTTCCTCTGGTGCATCATGGACAGAGTAATCATCCTGCCAAAGCACGGTCACAAAACCAGAAACATAGGAGCTGTTTAAAGGGAAAATCACCAGCCTGTTTTAAGGTAACTCTTGAAAATCATTGAAAAACTAAACCAGAAAACATTCTCTTCTAAATTGTCCTGGGCCAAAACTCTGGACTGAAAAATACGAACTTAACATGGCTGAAACTGGGTAACTGAAACCAGGATTTATAACTGCTTCAACACTGGTAATGCAGAACATACTGGGAAAATACAGTAGCTACCATGTCTCTTGTGCACCTTTTCCATGGCCATATTAATTTTGTAACACTGGCATTATAGTTGTTTCTTACATGTGGCACTGAAATCAGCGGCACGAGTAAAAGAAAACAGGAAGAACATCTACTGTGTTGTTCTGTAGTGGTTTGTTTGTTTGGTTTGTTTAATAGAAAAATTCCATCATTCAAAAAGTGTCAGCGCTGACGAAAAAAATCTGCTATCGGCGAATAAACAAGTTCCCTCGCACATCCAGATTTTCCACTGACAACCTTGTAAGCGCAAACACTGAATACATATTTCCTCTTTCATACCTGAAGGTAAATGGTCTGTACTTGCCAACATCCCTTTAGCAAGGGGCTCTTAAGGAACAAAGAAACCTCTGGGGACAAGTTTCTGAGCCATGTGCATGCACAGGGAGAAGGACAGCCGCATAAAAGGCTTTTGCGACTTGTTGGACTTTTCACAAGGGCGTGTAGTGACAGGGCAAGGGTGAATGGCTTGGAAATGAAAGAAGGTAAGTTTAGATTAGATATTAGGAAGGAATTCTTTACTGTGAGGGTGGTGACGCACTGGCACAGGTTGCCCAGAAAAGCTTTGGATGCCCCATACCTGAAAGAGTTCAAGGCCAGGTTGGATGGGGCTCTGAGCAAGCTGATCTGGTGGGAGGTGTCCTTGCCCATGGCAGGTGGGTTGGAATGACAGAATCTTTAAAGGGTTGGAAAGAGGATCTTTAAAGTCCCTTCCAACCCAAACCATTCTATGATTCTTTGATGATTCCATGATCTGTGAAAATATACATCTATTTATAACCATCTCAACATTTTCTGAACACCTCTTTGGCCAAATGAGCAACTTTGCTTTTATATGCGTTTTTGTTCTTGCTTGAGAAATTATATTTAAGAGAAAAAAGTTCATCCTGATGTATGCAAGTCTGCAGCCTACGGAAGACTCTTTGTTCCTGGAATGTGCTGAGACCGTAATGGCTAAGGGGCAGACAGAAAATCCAAAGCAATTTGGGGTTTTCTTTCAGATTTTTTTTGGGGTTGATAAATTTGAATATGGATTTCCATCTTCTTGAGCTTATGTAGAATGCCATATGAGAAAAAAATGCAAGAGAATCTTTACTCCATAAAATTTAGAGGCCCTAAGTATAATTTGTTCAAGAAGCAATGTGATGTTAGTTTCTAGATGGTAAAAGGAAAAATGAGCAAAACTGTACAACCTGGTTTAGTGATGAAGAGCTAGGCTTTTCCTTTTCATGTGCCCAAGATTTTTCTTTTTTGTTAGTTTGGGATTAGCTTTAGTTATGCTAATGTTACAGGACGTGTAGTAAATGAAGATGTTGTGGGAAGGTTTTTGTACAGGTAAATACTGCTTCATAAGGTTATATTATTGCTGTTTTTTTAAACACCTGCCCTCTGCACTCCCACAATTTGATACTGCTAGCATCTCCTGGGCAACTTCTAAAATCTCTCCATTTCACACTTTTCTCCTTTACGGTTTAAAGAAATTTATGTTAAAAGGGGCCCTGTAGAAGTGAAGTGCTACTGCTTTTAGTGATAATCACTGGTGTTAAGAAATCTCTCTGGGGCACCCAATTGTCTGTAATACCCATAATATAAATTACTAACTGAAGTAAAATCAGAAATAAAAAACTTCAGGGAAAAATAATGGGGAAGTAATGATTCAAAATGGTGAAAGAAAAATCACTTGCCTTGTAAGTCATCCTTATAAAAATTCAGCCATAATACCCAGTTCCCATGAACAAGTGGGAATGAAATAAATTAATTTTGCCTAAGATTTGTCTGGTTTATGTCTTTAAACTCTTCTCCTATCATCATGGTGTAGACTTTCCTTTTATTCTTAAAAAAAGAAGCCTCCACGGGCTCTCTTGCAAGCCTCTGCCTGGACCTTTTTGTTTAAATAAAAGTGAAAACAAAGTGAAAAGTGAAAAGTCCACTTGGATATTTGAATATCTGTCAGAAGACAGTGATTTTAGTGTTAATGGATTCTTCAGAATGGATAGTATATTATCAACTAATCAGATCTTTGTGATCTTTTTTTCACTCCTATTTGAAGCAGATATTCTCCTGGTGTTTTGAGGCTTTCCGGGTGTTTTGAGGAACAAAATCTCCTAGCGGATGGATTGAATTTCCTGTATTAGATACATTTCCTTTCCTCCCGATCTGTTGTCTCCTCGCATCCCTGAGCAGCAAGGCTCACCCGGGGGAGGCTGAACACTGAAGGGAGCGGGGCAGAAGCGTTGGGCTGCACAGGGACAGAGTTCAGAGCCACCACCCTGTGTTCAGGTGGGTTTACACTGTGGCTGCTGTCCTGCATTAACAAGTGTTTTACTTGCTTCATTTACAGATGTCTTGACTTTTATGCAGCTTTCCTTAATTGTCCCGGAGGTGCTTTTAGCTGTTCCCTTCCACCCTTGGATTTTGTTGCGGATTCCGGCTGACCTTCTCTCTCTGCGGCTATTCACTGCGGGCACGGCACTCCGCTCCTCTCGCATGACATATGAGGAGAGGCTAATTCAAAGCGTTCATTGTTTATGGCTGGGGTTTTTCAGTTCCTTTAGCTTCAGGGGTTTAAAGCTGGGGAACAGCTAATCAAAGGCTAGTGCAGAAAACTGATTTCAGCTGTCTTTTCATAGGTTTCCCTCTTTTTTTTTTTTTTTTTTTTTTTTTCAGGCATCTTCCCCCCTCTCTAATGCAGTCCCCTAGAATTGAGAAGAAAGCAAGTTTAAAATTTCCAGAAAGGCATGCCTAGCTACAGGAAATTACAGGCTGGTGAGCCATTTTTATGCCCTCCATCCCTTCACTTAAATACTTGGTGGTTGCTGATGGTCGCCTTGTGGACTAACAAACTTTTCTCCAACCTTAAACACATTTACTGCCTGCTTGTAACCAGGGGGTACATACAGCACTTCAGAGAAAACAGCCCTCTTCATGGCCAGGGCTTAAGCCAAAGCCAGCTACATTTCCCTCTCTTTGTCTTCTTGAAAGGAGAGATCTGCTTCCTTCAACAATGCTGTTTATAACTGCACCAGATGAAAACTGTTATATCCCATTTCCACTGAGACTCACTCCTGCCTATTCACTGGCTACAGAATTAAGGAAACAGGACTTAGTTCAGCTTTAATGCTTGTATACACACCATGCAAATTTCCTTCAAATGAGCCAGGAAATTCTAAATATCATCTCATTGCAAAAAAACCCAAAAATGCTGTCTCCAAAGGTCAGTTCAGAAATGTTGTGACCTATGATGCCCTTTAGTATTGGCTGCATTTCCCACAAACTATGTGAATTCTGGATGAGATGAGAAGCTCAGGCTGAAGTTATATTTTCAACACCAAATAATGAGACAGTTATATGTTTTAAAGTGCCATAAACATAGCAAAATGAGTTTTCTAATCATGAGAGTACCAATCCAAACCACCACAACTATATGAAACTCTGCTGTGTATTTCAAGTAAATGTACTTTAAATGTGTTGCTTGAATTAGGAGAGCATTTCCTATACAAGATTGATTTCTATTTTTATTTATAGTCCAGTACATTTATCTACAATTTTTCCAGTGATTTCTGTGTTACCAGAGAAATTATTTCTGTGTTACTGGATAAATTACTTCAGATTAAACGGCCCCCAAATTATCTTACTTTATAACTGCTTGGGAGCTCAAGAAATAAATCTTCATTGCTTTACACTCTGACAGACACCAGTGAGCAGAATGATAAAAGAGAGAATTTAGGATCCTCATATGGCAAAGAGGGATAGGAACATTTTTCCGTTTTTCTGTAAATCCTGTATTCCCTGTCTTAGGTGAATATGAAGCATTTCAAGTACAATTTAATTCTCTGCATCAGAGTCTGATTCCTAAGGTCTCCATTGGCATATTTTAGCTTTGTGACCAGATTAGCAGATCACCTGACAAAAAGGTGGGTCTAAATTCTCTCTATACCTTACAGAGAGAACAGTCCCATACATCTCTCAATTTATGCACATTCCTCCCCAGTTCTTTCAGAAAATTATTTCAGAGCAGCAGTCTATCAGGGGGTGCTACCATTGCTTTTAAAGTGTATGTGACAAATTTTTAACCGACTTCCCCAGATTTATTAGAGATAAATTTTAGATTAAACTTGCTTTACTGTTCTGTTACACACTGGATTTATATTTTAAGATTAGATACTTGCCTGGAATAGATTCTTTTTCATCTTAGCTCTTTTATACGATGCATTATTACAATAAGTCTATGAAAATGTTGTTGGAGCTTTTACAGTATTATTGGATTTTCACTGGATTATCATTTTGGTAGAGCATGCAACAGTTTCTGCTGTTAAGCAAGCCTGAGTCTTGAAACAGGGATTTGTAAAGCTAGGCCCCCACTGTATTTGGTAATTAGCAAATTCATCTGTAACTGAGTCCTGGAGTTATCTGGAAGCTCTCTAGAAGGTGCTGCTAGACATTATATGTTTTTAAATAATTTTCTGAAAAAATTTTTTTTCTATCGGTTGAAAGGCTTTTCTTTTCCATCCTTCACTCCACAGGGATGTAGCATCCGATGGGACTTTTGCTGGTTTTCCTTTCCTTGATTAGAGAATGTGATGTGGCTGTCTGCAATGATAATCCAGAGGTGTACAGATATTTTATCTCACCATCTGACCTTAGAAATGTCTCAAAAACGTCAGTGAAAAGTTGCAGGCCAGCTCTTCTTGTGGCCTTCACCCCGTGAACCACCATGATTTGGACCCTGAGCATCACATTTCAGGGCTGGCTGGAAGCTGATATCTCATGCTGGAGATCCTTGAGGACCTTCGAGCAAAAGTTAAAACACATCTGACCATGGCCTTGTAACCCCAGTGCCTCGCCATACCCAGGGAAAAACACATCCTTCATTTGCCAGGGCTGCTACTTTGTCTCCTTTGTCAACTTGCACTCAATTCACTTGGACATTTTATAATTCTCCTCTGCCAAATTGGCCTTATCCTTGCAAGAAACTCTGAAAAGAATCGGAGTCCTTTCAAAAGACTGTGCAACTCTTTGTTAATATAAAGACAACTTGGGAATTAAGTCGAATCAGGAATCACTCTTCATAGGGGTCTCTGGCAGATAGCTACATTCCTCTGATTTCAACTGCACCTGAAAATATTTCTTAGTCTGATTTCTAAGTAGATTCTGTACCAAATTGCTTACAAAAATTGTGCTATTTCTGTAGAATATGACCTCTGTCTCAGATATGGAGATTTATTAAAAAATAAAAAAAAAGATGCTTACATTCCTTTTCCCAAGTTGGTGCTCTTATGTACAAGCTGCTTTTGTAGAAGCCCTATTTAGTGACAGTTTTGCATGACAAAATGATAGCTAGATTCCTATGACCTTATTTCAAGTCACTTGTTCAGTAAAAGCAAATACCAGGACTATCCTAAAAAACGTCCAAACAATCCAACACAACTTTTCATGAAAGACACCTGTCATACACATGGCTATTCATAAAGAAACACAAAAAATGGAAGACATGCTCACTGGAGAATTCAGTTCCTTGAAGCCCTACTTTTTCTTCATTTTCTTCTTGGCATCTAAAGGAAATCTCCACTTGCACTGAAAGCATATAACACTTTTAATCTACTCAAAGGTGTAAATTAAACAGAATTGTTAAATTTGCTTTGCTGACACTTAATTGCATATTTTCATTAAACATACTGAAGCTCTGTTTTATTTTTAAGTAACTTAATAAGAGAAAGTAGGCCTACCAAATTTCAATTAGATTTGCCTAGAAGGGAAAGCAAAGAAGAGAAAAATAAGTATAGGAAATAACTGAATAAAAGATAATGGCAAATCATTTTGGTCGCTAATAAAAAGGTACAGAGAAAAAATTGAATTTCCTGGTATCCCAAGGAAAACCTCAAACCAACCACAGCTGAGTGGATGAGAAGTTTGCCACTTTTCTATTTTAGCCTATGCTGGGTTGCTGCAGTGAATGGATTCCACAGGCCGCATATTTGAAAGCTTGTGGTCAGTCCTGCGTGCTTTTCACTGAGAGGCCAGTGTTTAAATAATAACAGTTCATTGACAATAGCAGTAAAAAAACCCAAAACCAAACTTTAGGGAATTCCACTGCAGAAAACACTATTTTCCTGAATTAATTACAACACCATGTGAAGTGCTGCATGAGAGCACAGAATTTAAGGTCGCTCATTTAAAGAATAGGGGTTTTGTCAGGGTGAAGTCTAATTAAGTGTGTGGAGATGAGAGGGAAGTGTCAATGTTTGCTTTCATTTGTTATCTTTTGATACCCCTGTCAGACAACTCAAGATCATAGGCAGTGCCCTAACAGTGGGTCATTTTGCTTCTTCACACTGCACTGTTATCGCTGCTGTAAGCTCTTTTTCTTTTTCTTTTTTTTTCTTTTTTTTTTTTTTCTTTTGTAGAGACAAATACCTTTGCACATGTAAAGACATTAGCAAGCTGCAGGAAATTCAGGCATCAGTAAGAGCATAGCCCTGGGAAAAGTTCAGGAATTAACCAGCCGAGGGAGCACCAGGCATTGTTTTTTCAGTAACACAGGCACAATGGACTTCAGGGACTTCCAGAAGAAACAGTGTGGTGACTATTAAGTCTGCTAAACTTAACTTTCCAGCAAAACATCTGAGGGTCTTTCTTCTCTCGTGGAGTAGTTTGGGTCAGAATTAATTTTTTGGAGGGGGTCAGAAGTGATTTTAAAGGACATAGCTGATCTGCTCCTTTATTTAACATTCTGGTCTGGAATATACACAAATGTATTTGATTGAAACCAAGTAGACTGTTTGGTTTTAGAAGTATGAGGTGAAACCCCGGGCCACCTGAAGCTAATGGCAACGTACAATTTATGGGATTAGAGCCAAGTGTTGATCCTTGCTCCAAACAGAGTTGTATTAACATGCAAATACAGTAATAGTTGTATCAAACCAGATCTGGAGTCGGCTCAGCCCACGATCCTGTCTGTGGCAGCCAAGCAGTAACAACACCTGCAAAAGCAGGACAAGGAATCTGGAGCCCAGAGAATTCTTGAGTTAGCTGGAGTGTTTAATACAGGTTTGACAAAACAATGAGGTGACTAAGCAGACAGAAGAGCGTTGGTCTATCTTTCAGTGTACGCTAGCTGAGCTTTGCTGCTCCGTACGACAGAAGCAAGCCAAGGTGTTGAATTCAGCTCTAAACTGCTGGGTATCCACGCAGGGATGTGCTGGGCTGCAGTGTGGGGTTCCTCTGCAGAAAAGCCTTTGGAACTTGCTCTGCAGCCCATGATTATCAGATAGGCAGTGCTGGGAGAGGAGAGGCGGTGAGAGTAACTGCTACCACATGTGCAACTCTGGGCCCAGGATATTGTTTTCATTACAGCTCTGTTCTCTGCAGCTACTCGGACTCTGAAGTGTCAGATTCCAGTTTGATTTCTTCATTAGGAAAGCCACTGCTTCAGTAGTAATGAACAACAGAAAGCACGAAAACACTCTGACAGCGGTTGGTTTTGTTTAAAAATGTTAGTGTGGGTTAGACAGTGTCTAACACTAATGCCTGGGACAGGTTCCTTTCATTATGCTTTGCATTTCTGGAAAATAACTCAGCCTGTTTTCACAGAAATTGGTTAATCCATACAGCATAGGTCAGAAACGAGTAATGCTGAAACTAGAAAATGCTGCTTGTTTTTGAAAAGCAGTAAAACAGACTCTACTCTTTGTAAAGGACTCAGAGTATGCTAGCAACCAATGTGTTACCTACAGTGTAACTCATATACACATTAGAGTAAAATTGGTCTCCCATTTCCTGAAACAGAAACCTGGTCTCTCACTCAAACCAGTGAAAGCACTGTCCACCACCAGAACAAAATACGACACCTCCAATATTTTTGCTCATAGGAAATATTATAGGTTACTTGGATTTTTATGGTATTGAATCTATGCCTTTCTTCAGATTTATGAGAGTAAATAAGCCCTAGTTCACTGGTTTTTGCCTTTCCCCTGAGGAAATTATGCTAAGCTTTTTTTTTTTTTTT
>VWZP01000218.1:569672-625981 GCA_013396995.1 Dicaeum eximium
TTTTTTTTTTTTTTTTTATTTTCTTTTTGGCTTGTTTGTGCTTCAGGAAATTTCTTTTCTTCCTGCCTTGGGCAAAAGTGGAGTTATGGTAATGAAAATATGCACACAGTAAAAAAAAAAGGGAAAATCTTTGTCCTAGAAGAAATGATAAGGAATGCTTAAAGGGTAGATTAAATCCATTTTAACTAGTTAAGCTTTATTCCACGGTCTCTGCTGTGAGAACTAAACTCCTTTAGATAAGAAAAATGCTTTCTTTTGGCCTTGTATAATTAATCTTGGAAATCAGATAGGTAGATTTGGAGGTGCTGGTGAAATGCGAGGATTAAATTTTGAAATTTGACCAGCAATGTTGGGAAGACAAAGAGATGGCTGAACCTGCAGCTGCCAGCACAGGTAGGCTGCGTTTCCTGCCAGAATGAGACTCTCCACCACAACCCCCACTTTTCTAGCATCAAGAGCCATGGAGCAGTTTGGTATCAGATCTTTTCTTGCAAGCAAAGTCAAAGGCATATTTTGCTGGTCCTCTAAGGGTTTTCTAACTTGATGATGAGATTAGCATGATTTAGGACCTGTATGCTGGCATGAGCAGTGATAGAAGCAAGCAAAGGTAATGTTTATGTACCACATACTTTTTGAAGCATTTCTCTTTATCCAGCCTGACCAGAATTACTGTGTTCCTGCCAGATTCATTTGTGCCAGCTGCTCCTCATTCAGCATTTGATTTCCTGAAGACACCATGGCAAAGTCGCTGTCTGAAATAAGAAACTTAGAACAGAGACAAGTAAGTTTTGCTCTATTATTTGCTGTGTCATTGATTTTGATTATAACTGACCTTAACAGCAAAACCATCCTACCAGAGAGCCTAAAGTGTCCATTAGAAGGAAAATAGTGGACCTCTACCATTTGCAGCTCAGAGAAGACTCTGAAATTACATATGTGGGAGTTGTGCACACCCTATTCTCATAGGACTCTGGTCCAGGGACTGTTGGCCCACTGGACCTGGCTGTGAAGCAAAGAGAGGCAATCAATCAATCTCCCAAATAATGGCAACGTAGGCCACCACACTGAAAGGTAAACAGTCCAGGCCAGTCTAGAAAGTTTTGCTGGCATAATTATGCCATGAATCACCGCCCACATACATAAGAACAGCTCTCATGGGCTTAAGCCTGTATAACGGTGCCAAAAAGAGCCATTTAACCCAGTCAGTCCTGTTTTTTCCCCAGTATTGTGCACCTCCTGACTGGGTCAGTATGGGGAATGAGCACAAGCGTTCTCCCAGGAGAGGGATGGGCATCAGCTGGGCAGGAGGAGGAGATTACAGGCTTAAATTCCTCAGGGAGCTGCAGCATGCAGTACATAATTCCCAAAACATAGTGACCTCCATGCCAGCCTAAAGTCCCAAGTGAGGTGCCATGTCAGGGGGGTCCTGCTGGTGGCTGAATCCCTCTTCTCTTCCATCTGTGGCTGCTGGCACAGTAGCACAGTGCTGCTGTGGCTGATGGCCTGTCCCAGTGCAGCATGGACATGTCAGCACCATCAGAGCTTGCTCAAGGGTCTTTAACAAGGTGGATAGAAGGTTTTAATCATATGCTGAGCACCAGTTGAGGAGAGGAGTAAGCTGCTAGATTCATACATTTGCAAGTTGCAGATTTCAAAGCTATTTCTCCTCATCCTCTCAGTTCATGGAAAAAGAGTATTTTCCTTCTTCCTTCCCTCTTTTAGGGCATAGAGATGTGTTAGAAAAAAACTCTTCTTCTGTGTAATTATCCTGATCTGCTTTACTCTGTCCTCAAGCCATTGCCAGAGCTGGCTCAAAGGAGGTGGTGGAGGAGGAAAGCGAGGGCTGTTTGTGAGCAGTTTGCACAGAATGGCTCAGTTGTATCATAAAGCTACACCTTGGGCTTGTTGGGATGAATAGGGCAGTTCATGGCTCTGAATGCTGCTGTTCCAGGTGCTCTGCACCTGCTGTTCTGCTCAGACATTGGCCTTTTTCTTTGCAGCCATAACCATTTTAAATGCTGGTTAAATAGGCCTAATGTTGTGCATGGTGAATTAGGAACTTGAAAACAAAGCTGGTATGTCATGCTTCTGTGTTCCTCGATAATTACTAAAATCATTCTGAAAAAAAATACTTTTAAAGGATCAGATTTCTATGTGGACTGCTCAATTTCCATTGTATGTAATGAGATATTTTTATTCAAATCCTCCACATGATTAGACAGTTTTGCCCATAGGACCTGGAATCCTTTTGGTTATGCCATTAAGTATAATTTTTGCTCATTAGGAGTAGATTAGGCAAATGCTGCAAGAAAATAGAAACAAAAAAGACCAGAAATCTACAGTTACCTTATGAAAGCTGAATTTAAAAATATTGCGAGGCAGTCTAAGAGAGAAATCCTTCAACCATAACACAAAACAGACCATGTGATCTCATTTTAAAAAATCTCATTCACTCAATCACTGTAGTGCTCCTCCAATCATAGGATGGAAAATCTGCACCTACCAGCTGGTGCTAAATTCACGCCTATAATCCTACCTTTCAGATTATGGTCAATTTCAAAGAAATTGCTTATGGATGTGGGTGACATGAACTTTATCTTTTCTTTGTATCTCTACTCTCTTTGCAATTAAGTAGACTCATTTATCCTACTTTGATAAAAGCCATTTTGCAAATTACATCCTGATAGATTTATACCTCTAGCAGCTCTCAAAAAAATTCAGACATCACCAAATTGATCATTTTGTTGACTTACATAAAATGTGTTCTAACACAGTCAGGTCTTTGTTAGCTACCAAAAGCAAATGAAAATTATCTTTTAGAAGTAAAACATCCCTTCTCCAGGAACCTGTACTCGATTTTGCATGTCTGTCTGAAAGACATAGGTTGCAGAGTCCTCTCAGCAGCAGATGCGCCGGGACAAGGAGCGGAGAGGCACATCCAGCGGCTGTCCGAGCAAGCCTTTGAAAATATCCAGGAGAAGAATCTGAGAGATGCCACTGAAGTGCGTGCTGAAGGACCTTGAGCTGGCCTTCTGCAATGGAAACCATCTGAGAGGCTGGGGGTCAGAGAGGGGTGTGAGGGAGGTCAGGAGCCGTCTGGAAAAGGTGGACCTTGCAGCGGCGCCGAGGGCGGAGACAAAACCAAAGGCAAAGGAAGAGCTGGCCTCAGTGTTTGCTTTGGCCTAATTTCAAACAGAGCCCCTTCAGAATCTGTTTATACTATCCTGTCTTTCAAGAGCTGTTTTAATTTCTTTAACTAAGGCTCTGTGAGCCCTGAAGGTTTGACTTATCCCATGGAAATCAGAAGATATGCAGTCTAGGGAGAGCTGATGTGGGCTTGACCACATGCTTTATGAGTTTCACATTCAGAAGCAGTGGCTCTGTTTAAAGGCTCTGCTGAGCAGAGATCTCGAGGAAGCGTGGAGCTCTCTGATGGATACCAGGTCATAGCTCTTAGAGCTTATGGCACAGGCATTTTCTAAGCACAAAGTAATATACTGCAAATCAGTTACAGCAAGCTCTACTATCATAATCCTATCCTTTGTATGCCTAATGTGTAACTTTGCTTTTCAATAAGTACGTTCACATCATATTTATAACTGTTGCTCATCTCTTGTATCTGGGCTACTACACATTTAATATGCAGAAATCTGTCCCTCATTAACATTAGCAAAAGACAGCAATAATAGAAGACAAATGCTACATTAAAAAAAAAAANTTTTTAGCCTTCCAAGAGGTCTGGCAGTACACTACTGATTTTGGAAAGGAACAATTAGCCAGTTTGATAAGGCTGGAGCATGAAACATATCTACCACAGTGAAACGTTTTGATTGGCATGAGTGTTGAAAGCTGGACAACTGCCTCCAAGTCCTTGGAAACTTCATGCTTGATCTGGGCCAAAACATGAAGGCTGTGCTCAGAGTAAGACTTCAGAAAACTAGGCACTTGCTATCAAAATTCCTTTCTCCTGGCCCAAGAGCACAATGTCAGCCCTCAGCAGCCAAGGCCGGCCATCGTCCCACTACACAGCCAGTCCACCGCACTGGGACAGCTGTGTCAGGGACAATGTGATGTTGATACACCTCTGCCACCCAGTTAGCGGGTGAAGAAAATAGCCTGGTAAAGTTGCATATGGCCTAGAGGCTTCTGACAGCAAGTATTGATGTGTCCTGTTTGGTTTTGGGGAAATCCCTCGCAGGAAGCACACCTTTTGCTGATACGGCTGCATACGTGCAAATCATAAACTACTGCAGTATTCCCATTTCTTAAAACTTGTAAAATCTCTCAGTTAGGCAAGGCATCGATTCACCTGGCACAAATTCCCTCTTAGGCCCGGTGCTGGCTGTTTCTAATTACCTTGGTGCCTTTAAAGGCCTGCACGGAGGCCACAGGGCCCCAGGTGCTCGTGTCCCCCTGTAAAGCAGGCAGAGGTGTGTGTTTCATCCCGTAGGAATGCTGCAAAGACCAATTCTTTAAAGACAATTCAGTGTTCAAGCACTGTAGGAAGAGGTCAGATGAACACCTGCATGTCCACGTATAGGCAGCTCGTCATTTCTTCAAAAATCATATCTGCCATCATCCACCTCCAGGGCGGAGATATTTGTGTGGCTGAAAACAAAGTTGAGCCCCTGGCTGAGGGGCTACACTTTGGGATGTCCAGCTCTAAAATTGTGACAGGGCACATTCTCCAAAGGCCTACAGTTTTGTTCATTTGTATCTTTGCTTAGAGCAGCCAATTCCAAACTTACCAAATAAAGGATTTTACCTTTCCCAACAACCTTTCCTCTCTGTTTCAGACTCATGCCGCTGGGACAGCTTCCCCCAGGATGGGCTGCCCTGCCACACGGCTGCTTCCTGCTGAGCCCTTTGCTGACCAGCACCTCCAGATCCCTTTCTGCAGGCCTGCTCTTTCTTTCTCTTCACGTCGCAATACGCGTGGAAAATAAATGCTTTGAATAACAGGGTGTCAAATAGAAAAAAACCCTAATGTTTAAAAGTGGCTTTCATAATCTTGCAATAAAAAAAAAAATACTACAAAGCTGATTTACACTATATGATCCATGAATCCTTGTCTCAGTAGAAATGAAGTAATGTGCGAATCCTTAAAAGGAAGCTGTTTTGTCTCTGATGTAGTGTATTCAAGGGATTCCTTCACATATTACACTGGTGTGAGTGATAAAAGCTCTCACAGTATGCTAGAAAATTATATTTGTTCAGAAGTTCAGTAGGACTGTGAAGGTATCATTAATCTATTTTTTCTGAGCCTACTGTTTTGGGCTGTCATTTTAAAGGACTAACTGGTGACAGAAATGTCACAGCACAACACAAGATGTTCCAGACCAATTCTAAACCCAACTGAATGTTTTTTCATGTAACCACAAGCTTTGGTGTTTAGAAATGTAAGGCCTGGGGGAAATGGGGAGCCAAGGTGGAAAACCGAGCAATTTTAGAAGAGGTTTAATGTACCTGATAAAACTTCTGTTAAAACAGTGAAATAAATCGTGCTGTAACTCACCTTAAATTTCTGCTAATCACCAAGACTAAATCTAAACAAGGTAAAAGACTTCACAGCAATTTATGCCAGGCCATTTTATAAGACAAGTTCAAACTCAGGAACTGCTTCTTTTTTATGGTAGAATCTGGACATAAATAATAATTCAACACTTATTGGTTGCTGTAGAGGAAAATAAATTGCATTGCCATTGCTTTGAATGAGAAGTTTTGTGATAATTAGCTAACACTCAACATAGTTGAAATTTTCTTATAGTATAATTATAAAATAATAGTTGAAACTATCTGTAAACCTATTCTTGAAGCTGTAAATTATCTGAAAAAAGCCACATTTTTGCTCTATTCATTTGCATTGTGCCTGCAATACTGGAATTTGTCTTCTAATGGGTATTTTTTACTGCAATGATAACACAGGTAAGTGTAGTCCACTTCAGCTCTGCAGGGAGTTCTTACTCATAAGCATGTATAAGCCTTCCCTCAGCTCTATTTTTAAGGCTAGAAACAAAGCAGAGATCCCTTTGAAAAACATTAGTTTCAAGTCTTTTGAACTAAAATCCAAACTGGAAAGCTTCTCTGAGAACACCTTGAACTGGTCACAAATTCAAGTGTTGTTGAGCGCAGGCTTAAAAAATGCCATGAATTCATAGACATTGATATATTCCAAACTGAATGGTACCCAGAAACTAAACCATACAGAATGTGGTGTTCAGGAAGTGGGGGAGTGGAGGTGCAGGGGAGAATGGGGAAGGAAGGGAAACTCCATTATTCACGGGAGAGCAGAATAATCCAGTTCAGACTGAATTTTCTCTGAGGTTAAGAGCAGACCTTAGTCCAGTATAGAAAATGAAAGCCAGAAAGGAGCATTTGATGACTGTGAGTAAATATAAGTAATTACAAATCTTAACAGACCTGTCCTAGACTGTATGAATAGTCCTAAATTAGCTTCCACGGAGAACAGATAATCTTTGACTCCTCCCTATACTAGAGTTAGGCTGCAAATATGAAACTGCTTAAATTAAAAAGTAATTCAATTCCATCCAGGTGTGAGGGAACACTTTGTGCCACATTATTGAACTAGTAATATGAAAGTGTTCTCTCAATGTGGATTTGATATAAAAAATGTAAACAGTCATTTAATAATAATACTTGGAAGGAGATTGAAAATTAAACTTACCAGAATGTGACCTAGAAAACAAATTCGTGTAGAAGAAAACCTTTTTGATTATAGGGGTTCTATTTTAAATACAGCCATCCATCTTAGTTTACAGTGATTGTTTCTCCAGATATTATCAGGTTGGCTATATAATAATACAAACCCTCTTCCTTCCCTCTCTCAGTGTATTAAAGAATGTATTAACTTCTATAAGGTCTTTTATTGCCAGGCAAGCTCTCAGTATGATTCAAACAAATGACCTTGCTATGCCACCTGGTTAGTGCACAAGCAAAAAAACCATGTTTTAATGTAAATAAATGTCTTATTCTTGTACCAGCACTAGGAAATAGCCTAAATGCAGCTGGTGTCAAATTTGGTGTATCCTTGCCATGGGGTCATGCATTTCAGTGTGTGTTGATCCAAGAGGAGGAGGAGCTGCGCTGATTTCAAAGAGGCCACTCAAGCACACAATATTTTACTTACACACTCATTTATGTGTAAGCTTAGACTGTCAGACACTGACAGTAAGGACATTTTGACATATTAATGAGTTTATTAATAAGTTTTTTTTTATCCAAACCAAATCACTTTTTTTACAGAGCTTTGTCTCTGTCTGGAGAGGAATTCCTTTCCATGCACATCAGAAACAGCTTCATTGCGTGGTCATGGACTTACCTCTCCCCCACTTCAGTTTCTGTGAAAGCATTTCCCCTTACAGTAGGAGTTATCTGAGGATTGCAGTGGACTCGCTCAGAATTGCTATGACCAGCATAAATGATAAGGATTATGGTTGGATCTCGGTACCTAAATTCAAACCACTGAAAACTGCTACTCATGCTTTTTTGGCATTTGGATATTAATTTAGAGGCTGAAATGAGGTATCTGATTACATGCCCCATAACTGGTGTAATCCCTTCTAGAAACAGGATCATTCTGAATTTTCATAACAATGAGCCAAAAATTTTTAATATGAGTATGCCATAACTGCATATTTGGACCCCCATATAAATGTGCTTTTTTAGAGACTTCTTAGCTTGAAAGTGGTATTACAGGTATCATTTGTTGATTATTGGTTTATTTAACTCTGTCAGAAGATGTTTACACTCTCTATGGAATTATCTAAAAAGGGGAAAACCAATTCTTAAAGGAGTCTTAGTTGTAAGTGTTGCATCTGAAAGGAGCTTAGATATTTGACACGGGCTAATAACAGGTTATTATATAAATGACTGATGGAAGATACAAACTCACCTCAAAGTTTGGATATTTTGCTAGAAAAAGATACTTAGAAGACTAACATTTTAATTTATAGTTCAAGTGATCCAGCCCTTTTGTATAAACTACATTTTTGCATCCCATGGTATAGTCCAGAAGCCAAGGCCGTAGTGAGCATGGAGTTCAAATGACCAGGAATACACCAAAATACTGCTGGGAGCAGGTTTGATACAATTAGCTTCAATTCTTTGCTTGGCATGCATAAAATGTAAATTTAAATAGCTTCTCACTCCCTTTCTCACAGAGTGGGAGGAAAGACAACGTGTATCACCTTTGTTTCCCTGTGGCTTTTTCTCTTGGGGGAAAGTGAGATTGCAGACATGGTAACTGAAGCATGACTTTTTGCAAAGAAAATCTTTCACCTTCTCTTCAATTAGAAAACATGTAATTCTCTGGGTCACAAGAGATATTTGGGTTACTTTGCTGTTGCTGTTTTCTCTATTCTGATTTAAAAAAAGAAGATGAAATGCATCAAATGATGTAGAACTTTGAAGTGCTAAGAGAGATTTCAAAAATCAGGAGAGGCTTTCCTTTATTTATGTGATAATTGTAATGTTGGAAATAGGTGCTGATTGCATTGAGATACTTTTTATTCTGTTCACGAAAACTTTCCCTTAGAACAGGAGCCTGAAGAGTAGAGTGATTTGGAAACTTTTCATTGCTCCCAGACTGAATTACTTCAGCCATGTGAGAAACCACACTTTGCACAACAGGACTGTAGTTGCATAGTTTTTAACTGAAAATATGGTGAAGACAATAAAGCCTTGTTAGCTGCACTAATGCATACAAGAACTTCTAACCACATAGTCTCTGGTCTTTTTTCTGTGCAGAAATAAGTTTCCCTGCTGCTTACATACTGCCTGTATCCCATCTCCTAGCCATGCACAAATCACTGATCCAGACACTGAGGAGTTTTTACCAAAAGTTACTCTTGCATCATGAGGAATGGATCCAAGATAAGGTGTTGGTTTTTTGCTTGATCTGGTAACCTGCTGTCTTTGTAATTAGAAAATACAATAAACTACTTGGTAGTATATATTTTTTTTCTGGAATTTTTTTCCTGAAAGAAGTACACACACACACACTCCCCTTGTTCCAGTCAGCAGATGGAAGTTGCAGGGCAGAGGTTTTTGAGTGAAATCTAGCTCTTAGGATGAAAGTGGTGAATAAAAAACCTCCACCAAGCATCTGAACTCTGACCAGACTCAGCTGTAGTCAAGCGACCACTAATGCACCTAAAAATACAGCTGGCTTTATAATACAGCTTGCTGCAGCTCACTGTGTGGGATATGTGGAGGAATGTCCTGTAATAACTGCTGTGATGGGTCCTGGGGCCCTCTGCTCTCTTATCACGGCATAAGCAGTTGCAGATGAAGTACGTGCCCAGAGCTTTTTTATTTGGTACTTGAAAGCACATCAGAAAATGCCCACAGCATTCTCAGAAATGCTCCTTGTTGTATCACTCTCCTTGCAAGCAATTGTGGGTTTTTTAGAGGATCGAATATAAATGAAGCATCTTTCATTTTATGTGAAAACTTATGGTTCCCTTCTCCCTCCAACTCCACAAAAAAGCCACAGTGATGTCCTTGACCCAGTGAAATGAGGATGGAGGAGGCAGTGGTGCAGCCCAGGGTGTAAGGGGGGAGCTCTGCTGAGTTCAGCCCCTGAGCCATCAGTGCCAGCGTGGAGGGTGACAAAACCCACGTCACGTTAGGACAAAATGAACACACAACTCAGCTGCACTCTTGGATTGCAGGGCCAAAACTACCTCCTCATGCCTCTGAGGGGTCTGCCCTAGCAAATTGTTCTCTGCCCATCATTAGGTGATGATGAGGACACAGGAGGATGTAGAATGAGTGTGTCCCTAACACACAGCTCACAAGCAATCACCTGCCTTTATTCATCTGCTCAGAGATGGGTTATTCATCACCCCGAAAGGCAGACTGTAGCTCTTGAATATATTGCGCACCGTGTCTGTTTTTAAAGTTGCAGAATTACAGCCATATTTAAAGCCAGCAGCACTCAAGCCCTCAGCAGGCTGAGCTGACACCCTCCAAGATTAAGCTGGCTGACACTGTTGTGCTGGTGCTTTTTGTTTTGCAGAGTTCTTCAGCAGCTGGTCCAGATGACTGTCTCACTGCAAAGCTATTACACTTTGCCACTGGCAGTATGGGTACCCTGAGGAGTTTCTGGCTTCCCTTAATTGAGCAGAAGAAACTAATTTAAATTTTAAAAAATATAATTAGTTTGACTTCCTCTACCAGGAATTCTCTAATTGATACTATGAATAAATTATGGGATGCGATTGCGAGGGTTCTGAATTACAAAGCTTCTTAGCTGCACAACTTCTGTGCTGATGAGTGATACATGTTTTTGTCCTCCAAACAGGAGCACAATTCTTGCCATAGAATATGTCTTGCATATTCTATTGCTTCATATTGCTGCAAGCTGGAAGCGGGGATGGAACAAGCACACACATCCTGGCTGAACACACGCCGGGGCAGGTATCACTCAGCTTATCTGAGCAGAATGCAAATCCAAACCAAAGCAAACTGGTTCAGGCTCGTTCAAAAGCCAGAAGGGGTTTAAACTTAGTGATTACAATTAGCTCGAGCCCTGTGCAATGTGCTTTAGTTTTCTACATGTCTGAATTAATTTCCAGCCGTTGTCATGTTTTATGGCTGCTTGGTGTGAGTTTCGTTCTCTCCGAGCAAATTTTTCCCGAAGAAATAATTCAGTCACTTCTCTCTCCTGTTTAGATGAGTCACTTCTTCATGTATGAATAAAATTTTGCTTTCATCAGTTTTGTTAAGTACAAATGACATCACACACTCACTCCAAATATAAAGAGCAAAATTTAGAATATGACTATAAAACTTAAATAATAATAAATACACATCTTTGATGAAATGTAATGTTCTTTTACTAAAAATATCTTTGCTACGAATAGCAACATAGACCTTTGAACATCTTCTTTTGTTAAAAATAAGTGAAATCAGGGAGGGAAGGAAGGAAGGGAGGGAGGAAGGGAGGAAGGAAGGAAGGGAGGGGGGAAGGGAGGGAGGGGCTGGGATTCAGCCCCATGTTGCCCCGATCACTGTATTTACCGTGGCAGCTAAAGCAGGTGGATTTCTTAGGAAAGCTGCTTTTGTGATTAGTTGCCAGGAGCTGCTTTTGAAAGTTAGATCATGTTGGTGGGGCATTATCAATACATGTAGTTCTTTACTACATGCAATAGCATTACTAGGCTAAAGAGTTGCTGGGAAACCATTTTGTGATATAAATCTTATTTTAAGAGGACTACTGGAATTGCTAGATGAAACTGGAGGGAACAGAGGGAAGGTGATTTTTCCCAAACCATGACTTACTCTTCATCATGCACTGCTCATGCTGGAACAGGAATGGATAATTTCTACCAGTTTGTCTTTTTGATAAATGACAGTTATAAGGCAGTTGCTGCATTAGAGGAATGTCTGTCTGGAAAGCCTTTTGAAACAGATGACTATATTAGACTTAGTCCTCTGGAGGGATCAAAAACTCTTGCTGCTTCCTCCTCTCAAATCATGTTATATTCCAGAATGTTTCAGAATGGATTTTAACTAATTCATATTATTTTACTGAAGATAAAATGTGCAAAATCTTACAAAAACATTTTTGCTGCTTGAGCATAGGACGTGGGGTTTTTTCCTTCGTGTATTTTTCCTGTCCTACTGTTTGGAGATTAGGTTGTGGGGTTTTTTGCTGTTACTTGGACATACAATTTTATCAAGCTGACTTTAAAGCATAAAAGAATTTGGTACCTTTCTCTCTTGCAGGTGTTGAAGTATTTAATTGCATTGCTTGCAGATTTTTATCAAGCTTTTCTAGAATATGCTTTATACTGCCACTTTCAAGGAAATATTATTCCAACAGGTTTAGGCAATGATTAAAGTATGGCACGTGAGAAAATTGGCCATTTTTCCAGGCTCTCCCACAACTTTGGCTGCATTGTTCATACTGAAATGAGAAAAGGACCCCAGGAAATAACTCACATACATTTAATCTTCTTGCATTAGGTGTTTGGCTGCTGCTATTTTAATTGGAAAAAGAAAAAAGGTGAATGGTATACTTTATTCTTCAAATCCCTGTGACTGGCTGAGAAACAGGTTTCATAAAATGACATTAACATGGCAAACTCTTGTTATCCACTCACCAATGATTCTGCTATGCAGAATGCAACTATGCAAGAGTTGCATAAAATCCAAATACTGTGAGGAACATGTGATGATTTGCTGCTCTGTGTCATGCCAGTGTGAATTGTGTGACTCTTCTGCTTACCTCCTGAAGGCTGGTGGTACACCACTTTTCGCTCTTGGGTAACTTGGCAAGGCATAACTGTGCATGTTGTGGCAGTTTTTTGGGAAAGATTGGACACAGTCATTATTGGCACTTCATTCTATGGTCTTTGTGTTCCACACCGAGTTACTCATTTGGAACATTAGACGGCTGTTGAAAGCTTTTGTCACAGTTTGATGTTACCCACCCATCTGTGAAAGCCTTTTTTGCAAGCAAGATGAACAAGGACATGAAGAGAACCAAGGCCAGCAGCAATCTTTTAACTCTGACTTTTATAAAGATGCAGCCTCTCCACAAAATGGCATAAGGAGCAGGCAGCTACCATGCCAGGGTCAAAGTCAGTAGTAACCAAACTTCTCAACCTTTTGTTGCTTCCTTTTCCCGCTCTTGCCCTGCCTCAGCACAATCCACAGTGCTGCTGAAAAGGGGATTCCCCTTCACAAAGTCTGTCCTGTGCTGGAGTTCTCCAAAGAGAGATGGATCATGGCTCTGCCTTTCCCCCACAGGCACTTCCCAGTACTGGAGGTTGTTCTTCATCGTGGCCCCTAAGCCTGCAATTAAATCCATGTCCTACTTGCCTTTGCCTATTCAGAGAAAAAGAGAGTGAGGGACACACGCCAGAAAAAGGCTGGCACAAGGGAGCTGTGTCCTCAGCCCTGCCTGCAACCTCCCCACCTCCTGTCTCAGCAGGTAGGATAAACCAGGAAAAAGTTGATTACAGGAGAATTCCACAGCAAAGGACTCTCATTCTTTAAATACAAAATTTGTCTTGCTTAATCATCTTCCTCCTTGCCTAATTATTTAAATAGTGGAGATTTGGTGGCAATTTTGAATACCTGTAGGTGATAGTGTAAATGAAGCATGATAATATTTGTCCAGGGCTAGGTCAGCTTTCCAGCACAAAAGGTAGCTGGCAATTATTTCCTAAGGATGTTAACTGAGTTGCAATTGTATTTGACTCCTTTCACATCTAGATAAGGTCATGGTTCTCACACAATCTCATTACACATTACTCTTCTCGTAGCAAAATTGGCTTAATGCACTCCTACTCCCTTGTCACAGCAGCTGTGCCTTCCTTCTCTGCTCATGAGTGTGACTACCTGCCAGCCAGGCTGGACACCAGCTTGGGGAACAAGGTAAGACAAAAAAGCAAAGTAAAAAAAGTCTGTTTGGCTGTCAGCCCCAGAAAAATATTATTATACTGCCTGTCAAGCCACTGAGGGAGCAAAGAGTGGCAGGCAGTGGAGAAAGGCAGAGGGATCTCACAGCTGGTAACACTGCTGAGGAATTCCATGCCACCACACATTTCACAGCCCCAGAAGCTCTGAGCTACATATCAGAACAGTTTTTATCTCCTTGGGACTTCTGATAAGTGCCCAGTATCATACTGCTGGCTTTGTACACCCACCATAACAAATCCATGACAGGAAAGATAGCAGATGTGGCATTTGGGGAACACCATGTTTCATCTCTTTCCTTCATTACTCCCTCTCTTGCCACCCACTTCCAAAAGATGTTTTCAAAGTGCCAAGTAGTGCCATGAACTCTGCGTGTGTATGGCTTGTGTGTGTTTTCCAAGGATGTGACCATGCTGATGTGGCTTTCTGCCACATTCCAGCAGTTCAATGTCTCCATGGCCTATGCAGAATTTCTGTACCATGCTCAAACATGAGTGGGAACTCACTGTTCAGGGCAGCCTCTTGCTGCAGGTACAGGCTGGCAGTGTCAGTGTCTAGCAAGGTCTTGGGCACCTCTGAGGAAATGTCTTGCAGCAGAAAGAGATTTTTTTTACCATTCTTACAGATCCAGATATTTAAATTCTGATGAAATCTCACTACAAGTAGGATGTAGACGTTTTGAACCTTTCTGGGTGTTCTTTCGTTGCATTATCTCTCAGTCTTGTTCACTAAATTCTGTTAAAATGGAAAGACAGAACAGGGGATGGTGCTGGGAAAAAAAAGTGGCAAAATAAGGCCCAATCCACTGAGTGCTTATCAGTCATGGCCAATGTGTGCTCTGTGCTGAAGGAGGCAAAGGAATGAAGGAAAAGAATGTAAGTGACTACACATGTATAGCACCTGTAACAGTTCTTCTATCCCAGAAAGTTTAAGATAGAAAAGAAAATCTTGCCTTTATTGGGTTGTGAAAGCATGAGCAATATGTTATTGTCTCCCATAGGGAATCTGAGGACTTTGTCACCTTCAAATAATTTTTATCTGTAATATTCCCCATGTTAACATTGGTAGCGAGAATTTGACTTTTCAAAAGTTATACACAGTCAGAAGCAATTAATGGTTGCAAGTCACTTGATTCTCAGATCAGTGGTTTATCTAGCAGACTCTCCCCTTGATGTTCATGAATGTTACAAACCAAGTTTTACTGAAGCTGGGTTTTCCTTTCTTTCTGGGATTGCATTTCTGGTCCTCCTTTACGAGGTGTTTTATTACAGGCTTTCTTTGTGCATCCTCCCCATCACCCAAACTGTGTTTGATGTGGCTGCAGATACTGGATGCCCTTGATATCCCATCTAACCATGGCTACTTCAGAGGTTCCCCTTGTCGTCACACAAACACTTCTAGCCACATAAACTAGATTAAAAGGAGCAGAAAAAAAATGTTTAGATTAGCACGGGAAACAACGTTTGCTCTGATCACAGAGAGAAATTGCCCTGAAACTATAGGAATTTCCTGTTGCTAAAATGCTGTGTAGGTCCTAAAAATTTTGCAGGCAAAACTTTGTTTCTCCTCTGGCCAGCTAGAGGGGTCAACATGCCTTGGGGTAGGACGTAGGACTGCCGTGTTTAAGAGTTCCTCTAATCAGGAAATTATGGCTGTAAAGCTACACAGCCCTGTCACTCATCATTACACAGCTCATTAAATCTCAGCTAATTGCAGCTTCACCCTAGTATCCAGGTCCTAATGTTCCTGAGCCTAATTAGCACACTGAAATCCTAAAATCCAACCGATTTCCCTTATTTTAGTCACTTCTTGTACAGAAAGCAATGGAATGTAGAGGTTTAACTTGTTCAAAACACTAAAAATTGTACCCTAGTCATTAAATCTTTTAGTTCAGTTGTTCAAGATGTAAATGCTTATTCCCAGAAGGGGCTGGAAATGCACAGGAAATAGTATTTTTTTTTAGTGCAAGATGCACTAAACTGCAGGAAAACCATTTCTTTTTCATTTATTATTAATTGTACTATTGCCTCTTTCTGTTCCTTCCCATGAATACCTCTCTACAGAATTATCTATAAATTATCTATCACATCATTGTCATCGTATGATTTGCTGGAAAAGCCATGTCCCTATCAACCAAAGAAATGATTCATAAGCAAAATCACAAGACAAAATATTCGAGAAATAACACTCCCACCACCACATTTCATTAGATAATTTAAAGAATACTTTCATATCCAAAAAGTTCTACTGTCAGTGTTCAACTGAAAAAGAATGTTTGAATACATCTTATCTTGTACTCAAAATACAAATAACATTGAACACTTCCATGGATGGGGTACCCAAAGCTTCTCTGTTCCAGTGTCTCACCATCTCCACAGTGAAGGATTTCTTCTTAATATCTAATCCAGACCTACCATCTTCAGTTGAAAGTCATTCCTCTTGTTGTATCACCGTTTGCTCTTGTAAATATTCTCTCTCCATCTTCTTTATAGGCCCACTTCAGGTGCTGCAAGGCCACAATTAGGACACCCCAAAGCCTTCTCTTCGGCAGGCTGAACAATCCCGATTCTCTCAGCCTTTCCTTGTAGGAGAGGGGCTCCATCCCTCTAATCATCTTTGTGGCCCTTCTCTGGACTTGCTCCAACAGGCCCATGTCCTTTCTGTGCTGGGGACCCCAGAGCTGGATGCACTGCTCCAGGTGGGGTCTCACCAGAGGGGAGCAGAGGGCAGAATCACCCTTGTTCTGCTGGCCACATTGCTTTGGATGCAGCCCAGGGTACAGTTGGATTTCTGGGCTGTGAGTGCATTGTTGGCTCTCGTCCAGCCTCTCATCCACCAGCACCCTCCTTCTTGGTATTTTCTGTTAGGGCAAATTAAAGCAAAAGTCGTATCTTAGAATAATTCATAATTTCAGGTGACTGCTTTCAGAAGCAATCCGTGAGTCAGAGTTGTGATAGACTTTTGAAGATGGAGATAGCACGTACCAGCCTTAGCATCATCTTATCTTGAAACACTGGCTTTCATTTTGCAGTTAAAAGAAATTAATCACTTTCAGTTATGCTTATATGATCATGAGAAAAATACAGCTTTTTACTTATTCTCCCAAAACTGCCTGTTTCAGTTGACAGAAATCTTCTCTTATTTTTTTAGAAAAGGATCTGTAAGTAGTATATATGTTTTGCAAGTTTAAGAATTTCTGTAGCAGTGGGAATAATTCCACTATAATTAGCATTTAGATCACCGAAATGAATTAAAAATTCTTGCCTTTTCAAATGAAGCTTCTTTTCCCAACTCTTTCATCATCCTTATCCCAACTTGATATGCAAGATTTAGAGTATTTTCAAAGGAATTTGGTAAATAAATTCAATTTGTAAAGTCTCCTGTTTGAGATATATTGTCATTGTGTGATTTTCTATTAGGAGCTGATGTTGTGAGGAATGATGTTAACACACTAGCTATTGCTGCTGGTTTTACTAGGTTTTGTCATACTTGTTTGCCTTGATTGATTCTGTTAATTATATTGCACTTACCTATGGGCTGTCTTCTCAGGCACTCTATGTTTTTTAAAGTGATAACAATCAATCCTGAGGGGGAAGAAACCTCATAAAGTTTAAAAAAAAAGTTGCAGTTAATCTAAAAATCTACCAAACACAAGAACATTTCTCTAGGCTGTCATATAGCACGCATTTAATTTTCACAAAACTACACTTTTATGTGCAGAAAGTGGCAATGCAGTTCTGCAAGATTGCCCATCAATCTTCTGATGCTAAATACTGGTGCCTGGATAATAATTATTACTTATCCCAAGAGGATCTCAGCACAGTTTTTCCTGTTCAGAAGGTGTGTTGCCCTGATACAGTCTCACGAGGTGTACATTTTCCACACCAAAGCAAATTCATAAATGCTAACAAACCAGGTCTTGCAGAACTTGAGTGATATATACCACCTCTTCATTTCATAGATTAACAAACCAAGAGCTGGAGAAGTTAGCATTGGGTAAATTACAGACAAAAATGGTGAGGAGCTGTTGCTAAACTCATGTGGTGACCAAGCAGAGTGATCTCGTGCCATTCTCGGCATCATGTTCCCATGCTTTGTGGAGCCAGAAGAAAGTAAAAGCTTGTAAAAGTAAAGCCAGAAGTTTGATGCTGGATCTCCTGCTCGCTGACGTGAACAGCACTTGTGTGACGGCTATTTTTAAGCACTAGGCACTCACCACTTGAGACCTTTGTATGAAACATCCCTATCAGAACAAATCATCAGAACAAATGAGTCTTGTAGGTTCCAGGATCTGGAAGAAATGAGGCAGTGTTACAAGCTCCCCAGGAAAGCTTGCAAGGCCTTTGCAGGTCTGTTTGCTCAAGAGCCATCTTGGAGCGTTTTCCTCTTCTGTTGATCGATGCTGAGGCGCTCTGTCCCTGCAAACCTCTGCACAGAAATACAGATGTTCAGCTCTGATTTTTTGGTTCATCACATATCAGCTATTAATTTGCACTAATTTATCAAATACTGGAGGGCAAATGTCTTCCCTCAGACCTCTTTTTTTTTTTTTCATTGCTGGCTGCAGGACAGTGGAACACTCCAGGCAGGACACCCTTCATACAGCCTGTTTTATACACCAAAGCATGCCGATTCTGTCACTGTTCCCCAAAGTGAGACTGCCTGATCTTGCTGAAATGCCTCAGTTTGTTGTGATGCAGCTGTTAGACAACAAGGAGAATTTGTCTCCCCTGGGCAGGTTTGTTTAAACCCTGAAGTCCCTCTAGCCAGAGCCGCAGACTGAGGTTCCACTGGGGTTCTGCTGCTCTTTCCAGCATCAAACTTTTTCTTTACTTAATAAAATTTATGGCATTGACTTAATCAATTGCCTTCTTTTACATGAACTTTTCTGGACTTGGATCATGAAGGAATGTTTGTCAGCAGTATTTCTGAATGAGCTCGAAAATGTTAAGGCTGTTTTAGGGATACCTAGCTCATTAATTTCCAAAGGACAAAATATGGGATGTGCAACTGCCTGTGACCATATGCTTTCTTCTGAACTTGGCCCGTTGCTCAGGAATGTTATTGCATTGCCTCTGACTCATGAGAAAAAAATAAGCAGAAGCGTCTCTTCCTAATTAGGACAGGTGCTACAGTGTCTCATTTCAAATTTTGGATATAATGTTGCATTTACTTTAGCAATTAGGAACACACTGGTAGAAACTTGGAGAACTTCATTTTGAAAAGGCCAATATAAATACAGATGTTGTTGCGGGTGTGTGCATTTATTTTTTATTTTGGAAAACTGCACATGTAAGACTCAAAATTATATAAATGCATTAATCCGTTATTTCTGTGTAGGATCTCCATCTGCAAAAGACATAAACATATAATCTCCTCCTGCCTCTTTGAAAGCAAACAAACACGCAGAAGAAAAGATTTTGAACAGAAAGAGTCAAACACTGTTTGTTGTTCAAAAACTCTACAAAGATACTTTTACATCCATGACAGAAACAATAGAATTAACAAATCTGGATTCCTATGGTAGTGTTTCTTGTGACATGGCCTAAGCTCAATTTACTCCTTGCTGCAGTATCATTAAATTGCCTGTGTGTCTCCTAAATCTCCCATAGTACCATGATCTCTCTCCTCTGCCTCCTGAACAACCACAGAATGCAGCTTTCTTAGGGTTTTTCTTAGAGTAATAATTTGTGTTTCTTTCTCCTCTGTTTAGAAATGGATTGTCATGAACATTGACTTGAAGTTGGCCAGTGGGTTCAAAAGTGGTTGGGTGTGGTGGGGAGAGCCAGATGGACACCACAGCTGCAGAGTCCCATACCCCTCCAAAATCAGGATAAACATGGAGCAGCTACCCTCTCCTGTGACTTGCATAAACTGAGTATTATATGATTTGACTGAAACGTGATCTTTATATGTCAATGCCTTCCTCTAAATATAAGCAGAAAACCATTTTCTTTGACTTGACCACTTTGTTTTCCTGAAGGAGGGATAAAGAAGCCCTCTGCTTATTTTACCTCTTCCTGTTTTCCCATGCTGGCCTATCTGGGACTGTTTAGACAAGGCACAGAACAGACTTGCTAAGGGGGCTGGCATTGGAGAGATCAGAATTTTGGTCTGCTCTTTTCTACCAGCTCACTGTGTTATGTTGAGGCAGTCGTTCAGTTTCTGCCTTCCCTTCTTGCTCAGACTGTGGATGCTTTGCAGAGGGGCTGCAGCTCTGAAGAGGGGGTGAGCCTGTGGGTGAAATGTGGGAAGAGGAGGAGTGTTGTTGTGCCCCACGGTAAATCAGGACTCTGACTCCAATATCAGGAGGTTTGATATGATTTATTAAAATTACTAAATTGCTCAGAAGGAATTTGGGCTGTATTTGCCCATTTGTACTGAGTTAGATGCTTTCTTCTTCATGCTCAGTACAAGAATGCCAGAATGCTTAGAATTCAATAATCACAATTGTCCCCATCATTGGTTGAGAGAGAGAAGGCTCTACACCTCCCATATGGGAGACAGGGCAGCCAAACACCACCCCTGTCCTTGAAACACACAGCTCAGAGAGATGTTTGTTGAATTCTGTGCTGAGAAGTGAGCTTTCCCATGGGAAGAAAAAATTCAGCAAGTTTGCACTCAAGAAACTCATAAAATATCAAGACGAAGAGGAGGAGGGACAGCAAGGTGAGGGTACTGCCTTCTGGCAGCTGCAGACTTACAGCAGCTCAGCTGCTCACCAGACCACACTGTTAAGAGCATTTAAGTTTAATTGTTGATTTTAACTCTGGGGCAAATGTAGGCTCATTCACAGTCCAGGCAGTGATGGAGAAGGGCTGTTCTGCACAGCTCCTGAAAAAAAATTGCCCTTAGTTGGCATGTGCAAATTTTCACATACTAAGTCTTCCTAGGGGGAGAAATGAAAATTCAGTTTAATTGAGGAGGACTGGCTTCATGTGACTTAAATTGCAATCACAGTTTTCTGTGTTTCTCTGTAAAATCATCTCCAAATTTCTGCCATGAACATCACCAGAGAAAACTTTATCAGGTGTAACGATTAGATTTTAACACTGCTATCAAAAGGACAGTGAGCTGTGGCACAGAAAACACAGGCATTTTTCAGCAATGACTGTTAGGGAAATCAGAGAAGGAAGATTGAAAAAGTACAAAGAAGCTTCCAGATCTGGGACACAGTGTTTTGTCAGCATCCCATTTCTATTCAGGCACTCTTAGATGGGTCAGAGAGAGCAATGGGAACAGAGAGCTGTCGCAACTGTGGGCATTTTGAAGATGAATTTCCAAAAGTAGAAGGTTATGATTTATCTCTGTTACTAAGACATGACTAAAAGCCTTCGACAGAACTTTTGGTGACCTTGAGGAAGCAGTTATGTTTTATCTTCTCTTGCTATTAATGCTTTAGCTCTTCAGAATATCAGAAATAACTTTCCATTTGGGATGGATAAATATTTTTGTTACAATATTTACATCTTTTCTTGACTGCTGAATGCATACCTAACTTTTTGATTTGTCTGACATGGTTCAATGGCTTTGATGAGCTCCCAGTCTGCAGCCTGAGTGTTTAACTGCAGAGAACTGCTGTTTTAAAGAGAAACTATTCTTGATAGAGCACATCTTTGCAGTATCTTTAGTACAAGAGAAAACTGTGATCCAAACTTACCATTTTTCTGCTATATCTAAAACTTTATTCAGACTTCAGTTACAACATTTGAGTTCAAACGCTCAACTACTTGATTCGTTCAACCTGTCCCTCCTCCTTTGAGAGCCTTAGGCTGAAAAAGCACAAATGTGATGTATCTGAGTGCTTTTACCTTAAGCACATGTAACCTTAGGTGGGTGAACATAAATCTGGGGTGGAAATAATTCCTGAGATTGGGTCTTCATAGGGAAGACCTTTTGCATATGTCAGATGATGTACTATTGCAGTTTGTTTGTCAAAAATGGGGTATTATAGGTACATGTATACACAAGCACACACACACAATTTATACCCATGTTGGAGTTTAGTACAGCTTTTGGGATGTGGTGTCTGATCGTGGGTTGACTCTGGCTGGATGCCAGACACCCACCAAAACCTCTCAACATGTCCCTCCACTGCTGGACAGGGGAGAGAAAATGTGAGAAAGGGCTTGTGAGTTGAGATAAGGACAGGAATAGATCACTCACTGAATGCCATCACATGCAAAGCATACTTGGATTAGAGATGTTCATTGAATTTCTTCCTAACAAAATCAGAGCAGGCTAATGAGAAGTAAAATGGAAGTCTCCTTCCCAGCCCACTCCCTCCTTCCCATCTCTACCTCATCCCCCTCACCAGTACAGAGAGACAGGGAAGGGGGGTTATGGTCACTTCATCACTCTTTGTTCTGCTGCTGCTCAGGAAAAGGAGTTTTTCCCCCACTCCAGCATGGGGTCCCTCCCACACAAGAAAGTTCTTCCTGAACTTCTCCAACACGAGTCCCACAGGCAACAGTTCATCACAAACTGCTCCAACATGGATCACTCTTCCTCAGGGTGCAGTTTTTCAGGCACAGGCTGCTCCAACGTGGGTGCCCCATGGGGTCACCAGTCCTACCAGGAAACCTGCTCCAGCGTGGGCTCCTCTCTTCATGGATCTGCAGGTCCCTGCCAAGACCTTGCTCCAGCATGGGCTTCCCATAGGTTCATAGTCTCCTCTCAGGCATCGATCTGCTCCAACAGGGTCTCCTCCACAGGCTACAGGTGGATCTCTGCGCTCCCAGTGACTTCCATGGGATGCAGGAGCACAGCTGCCTCAGCATAATCTGCACCATGGGCTGCAGGGAAAATCCAGCACCAGCACCAGGAACCTTCTCCCCTCCTTCTCCACTGACCGCGGTGTCTGCAGAGCTGCTCCACTCACATATTCTCACCCTGCTCTTCTCAGCTGTGATTACATCTGTTCAATAACTTTTTCTTCTTCTTAAATCTGCTATCACAGAGGTGTTCCCACCATTTCTTGTTGGCCCAGCCTTGGCCAGCAGCCTCGCTGTCCCGGACCAAGCTGGCATTGGCTCTCCTGAACATCAAGAAAGCTTCTGACAACTTCTCACAGAAGCCACCCCTGTGCAGCCCCACTATCAAAACCTGGCCATGCAATCCCAATACAAATGACTACTAAAAATCTTGAAATTTTACCTCTTTATTGTACCATATAACAGTTGATTTTAAGCTAAAAAAAAAAAAAGACAACCTAACCTAACTTCTGCCTTCTTAAAGCAATGCACCCCCAGCACACACAGTCATGTAGCATGCAACCTGGCAATAAAGACCAGACAACCACATAACTCTTGTAGAAGACCTGTAAAAGTCTTCTTGCATATTGGTTAACTCAGAGGGAGACTGGAAGAGCAGTATAGGTCAGATATCAAACTTCTGGATTGCCTACAGGCCTCTGGGAACACAAGTTGATTTTGTGAATCTAAATTTTTAAAAAATTATAGATTCAAATAAATGTGTGTAGGTGCTTTCCTGCTGAACTCAAGCAGCCATTTCTGGGCTAGTGATAACATTTTCAGCTTGGTAAAGAAAAGAACCAAAGCTCCTTTTCACATGGATGCAGGCCTCTGAAAGAGCTGGATATGTGCCTGGGTAATTTTTCACTCAGAATACTCACTCTGAAAGTTCTTGGAATGGTGAGTATATTATAGTGTCCATACCCTTCTCCATCATGTGTGCACAGACTCTTACATATATAATTGTTTCCAAAACTGAATAAACCTGCTCTTGCAACACTGGCAGATGCAACGTATGCAAATGCTAGTTCTTTTACTACAAATTTTATGAGAAAGGAAAAACTCACCCAGACTACTTTCAATTTTTTAAGTCTTTTCACTTAATATATCTCAAAGAAAAGTGTGGTTATACTTCAAACAAATACAAACAATAGCAACAAAAACTGAAAGCAAAAAACAACAACAACAAAACCGAAAACCAAACCAAAACCAAAAACAAACAAACAAATAAAAAACCAAACCCCAATTGAACAACCTCCTCCCCCGAAAAATCTAAACACCACACACACACAAAAGAATTACAGATAAATGACTTTATTTGGTAGTGTCGTCCTTGCTGCAAGTTCAGTTTCACTCCTGGTTTAGTAAATGTTCTTTTAATGTGTATTTATGCTCAAAAATATGAGTGAGTGAAAAGTCAAAGGAAACAAGCCTTTGCTTTGTCAAACTCTAGCTGTAAATCCCTAATAGCAATTTGCTGTCTCTGCTAATTTAAATTAGCCTTAATGAGGTAAATCAAGCCATTGGTGTCTAATTGGGGGTTAATGAACTGAATTCCTCAAGAAGAGATTTATGGAGAGTTTACCTGACACAAACAATTGCACCAGGAAAAATCCTTTTCCTCTCCTCCCACTTCCCCTGCTGCGAGTAAAAAACACAGGAGGCACAAAATAGTGCAAAGCTGGAATTATCGTGTCGCCGTAGCCAAAAGCATTCCAAAATTAGCCAGAATCTCCAGCAGCAGAAGGAAGAAATATGCTTTCTTCTTTGCAGATGTTCCACTGCCATCCTGGCCCTTGACTCGGTTCGGGCAGTGAATAGAAAAGCGGTCAAAATGCGGATGCATTGCCGTCAGCTGGGATCAATCTGCAGAAGGAGCCAAGGTCGCTGCTCTGGTGCTTCCCCACTCAGGAAAACACAAAACCGTGGAGACTGGCATCACTGGGTCATTGGGAAGGGCCTACAGGTTTGTCTGCAAAATATCATCATCTCCTAGCAATACACCAAGATATAACAATGAAAATGGTTTAAAAACACAGAGGGTGGTGGGGTGGAAGAGTAGAACTGTATCATGATGAGTAAAACTTTCTCTGCATCAAGCAGAGAGCCTGAAAGAGCCCTCAGGTGTTACTGCAAGGGTTTAGGAGGAGGGAACATATTGGCACACTTGGCCACTGGCCACCTGCTTTCCCAGGCCACAGCTCAGTGCAGAAGATGCCTCCTAATTTCCTCTTGCTACCTGCACTTAGCCTCAAAAGGACACTTACCCTGTGGGCACTTTCAAAACCTCTCATGCCAATGGTTCTGAATTTTGAATCCTTTGTTTATGCTCCAGGTAGGGATTTATCTCCTCAGTATACAGATTACTTTATTGACAATTCTTATCCTGTAAGTGTCTATGGCTGCATTAGAGGTAAAACCACCCAAGCAAATGCAAATCCAAATGAATGCAGCGCAATATTTGTATGTGTGCTGCTAGCTAGTGATATGAAATGTTGAGCTAATAAAATTTTTAATCAGAGTTCAAATACAGGCTCTGTGTTGCCTATCACCTAAAAGTAAAAAAAGAATAAGTATTGGCAAGGCTGTCCCTCTATCTATCTTCTAAATGGTGAATTATGCATTAACTTAATACGGGTTTTATGTAAGATCAGAGCTTGCTCTGGGTCCCCAAGGATATCTGATGTGCCAGAGAGTATTCAAAAGTCATGAGCCAGGCTTCAAATATAATTGGATTGCCACAGGAGCAGGAGGCTTTCTAAATAACAAAGGAAAAACAATATGTAACTTGTGGTTCTTTTGCTTTTTCTTCTCTTGTTTTGAGTTTCTTGTTTGCAACAAACCTAATTTTGCAAACACAAGGGGAAGGAAGTGTCTCAGTAAAAGAGAGAGGGGGGAAGGGAGATGGGAGTTCATCATCACAGGAGTTCTGAGCTCTGCACTTGCAGAAAGACATAATATCACCATATTTGACCCTGCAGCAGTTTCAAGGCAAAATGGGGATTTCCTGGTGCTGCACCAATGGGTAACTCCTCTTATGGCAGAGTAATTTTGAAAAGCATGCAAAAGAATTGTGAGTTTTTCTGCCAAAAGGAAGATGATCAAATCTCCAGTAACTTTTTTTTTTTTTTTTTTTCCCGTGGCTCAATGGCTCCAGGCCATTACGCAAGTTTCTACTGTGAAAGTCTGAAATAAATCTAAATCCCTTTTGCTTCAGATAGCAAAACTCCCCAAACTGCTCAATATTAAATACCTGGCATCAGACAGAGTGCAATCTGAACGTTACTTCAATCAAACTTTATTTCTATTAAGCGTGGAAGGCAGAATATATTTAATACAAGCATTACTGCTTAGAGTCTGACTTGCTGCCAAGCCGCCTCAGAGCTGCCTTCCATATATTTGGCTTTCCTTGGCTCTCAGCTTTCTTACACAGCCTCAAGCTGCCACCCCCATCAGTGACGGTGTGCCCTCGATGGTTGGGAGTGCAGGAAGGATTTCAAGGCTGGCTCAGAGCCCAGACACAACACCGAATCTGCCATAACTCAGCCGCCACGAACACGTCCCCCGAAATTCCTCCTCTGAAAATGAATGGTGGTGGTGTGGCTCAGTACCTGCATATCTCACACACGTGTGCATACCAGGGGCCAAAATACTGATAACATATTAATAATTGCCACCAAGAGATCCTAGAGCCTTAGGAGGAGAAAAGTAAGAGAAAGAGAGAGACAAAGAGAGGAAATATATCAGCTGATAATAGAGAAAATTCTAGCAAACTGATAATGCACTTAATAAGTTTCTAATGGCTTCTCAGTAAAATATTGTTAATGAGAAAAGGTTTTGTATGCACTGCAATGGTCTACCTCATCTTTCCATATTCTTTTAACATTAGAGATCTTGTTCTTTCTAGCAAAAATCATTAAAGTATCATTTCATTCTTCTGTGTCAAATAAGCTGCTGTTCCAACAATTACTCGTGGAAAAAATGATGGAGAAATAGTATGATTTCTACCTGAGTTGCACTGTAGTCCCATATTTACATTGGAATACATCTTATTGCCTTTTCTATGTAGATAAAGACATGCACACTTTAATAAAAACATTTAGCACTAGCAAATAAGAGAAGAAATTAATGCTAAGAACTAATGTAATCTGTGTGTTTATTAACATTTCAGAAAGAATACTTTTCAGGAGAATTTCACAGTTAAGATTAATAATCCTGGTCATATAGTAATTCCCAGTGTTTGCATCCATAATGTGGTGCTAAAGACAGATTTAATGGTGTCTGTGCTGGTAAATATTTCAACTGCAGAAAATCCTCTCGATGTTACGAGGAGTACAGATCTCCCAACATCCCTCACACTCATAAACATTGCAAGTATTCATTCATCTAGTTGGGATGAGGCTTTTCAGAAAAACCTTTGTGCCTATCTTGGGATTTTTAGTAGCTCCTAGAGGAAAGACCTTTATATTTTGCATGCAAAAAGGTCTTTTTGTTGGTTTAAATCCTATAAAATTGCTGCCGGCTCCTTATTGATACAAAATGTAAATACTACTTCAGCCTGGAATTTAGAAATTATTATTACCCAATGTATTGCATTGTTGACAATTGATAATATGTTTCCTCTAAAGCAATGCATGTTTTCAACATAAGGATACATTTTTTTCTTTACTCCTGCTCCCTGACCAAAAGCATCGGCCTGTTTCCCCCTAACCTGATGGAGTCCACCCATGATGGAGTCCAGGAACATCAATTCCCACATTTACTGTGGTGTCTTCCACAGATTTATGGTTCCTCACGCTGCCACCATGAACCTATACCAGGAAATGCTCAGGCACACAGTCCAAAGGTTAAGTGCATTTTTTAGTATATCAACCACTTTTGTAAATGGTGTTTTTAAGGAAACATTAAATCTTACAGCATGCACAAACATTTTAACAAAGTTTTCATTCTGTTTTATTTATATGCTGCAGTGGTTATACACCATGTTTTGAATGACAGTTCTTCAAACCATTTCTTTTGTACTGTAAGTGCACTTAGGAAAAGACAGGGTACATTTTTTGCTCACTTAAACGTACCAGGGGCATCAAGGGGTAATTTTTCAGACACTTAGTATTTTGCCGCTTCTACAGATGCAATTAATTATAAAAATCTTTTCAAACACTGAAATTCTAGTTCAGTCGCATTATGAAAATGTATGGTGAGACTGCCTTAATGTTTTTGTTTAATTAATGGCTGCATTAAACTATCTGATTTCCTGACTGCCGTTGTATGCAATCTTTTTGCATTGACATTTAGAGGAGTGTTGATTGAGGCTAATCTCTCTGCACTTCCTTTACAGGCACTGGAAAGAAAAGGGCTCCTTCAGAGCTATAATTTAGAGTGTCTAAAGTTAAGCTCCTGCTCTAAGTTGCCCCCCAAACCTCCCTATCACCGATGCACATTCTCATTGAAGTGAACCTTTGTGAATCCCTCCCTTGTCACTGAAATATGAAATGCACATACACTGTACAGCAAAATGAATAACCAGATAAAATCCTGCCGCTGAGATGTCTCAAAAAGTGAGGTTTCTGTTCTATTCTGGAGTTTTTCAGGTGTCTATGGAGAATGGTGGAGTCAAACATGCCTTATAGAATCTGGATTTTCAGATATTTGTGATGAAAATTTGGGTCTCCCACAGTGTCTATGAAGGTGGCAGTAATCAACAGCTAGTAACTGGATTCTCAAAAAAAAAGAGCAGGGCTGGGAACTGGTGGCCTGCAGAAACCCTGGTGAAGAAGTAGGAGGGCAAAATGTATGGGCAGAGATGGCTTAGAGTAATATTCACCTTTGAAATGTTGAGCTGCTTCCAAAGGTGACAAAGTAATCAAGCAAGAACTGGTGATGTCCGTACTGGGTCCAACACTGTTCAACATCTTCATTATTGACCTGGAGCATGGCTGTAGGCTGCTGTGATGGTTTAACAGCAGCTGGGAACTAAACTCCAGATAAGCCACTCCCCTTCTCCCTGCCCCCCTCTGGTGAGGGAAGGACAAAGGAGAGACTTTGGGTTGAGATTACAATTTATTGAACACAAACAGCAATGGAGTAAGAAACACACAGTGGCAGCAGCAATACTAATAACAAAAGTATTAAAAGGAGAAGATGCTTTACACACAAAAGGCAATCACCACCTTGGCTTAGCTCAGTATGGCCACTGAGACAAATCTGACATATCTTCACTGCATCTTGAGAAAAATTATTATAGCATTAACAATAAAAAGTATCAAAATAATCTGTGTTCTATACTAGTTTAAAGCATATTCATAAGGTTCCTGTGATGGTTTTCTTCTTAAATATGACCTTTTTGTTGAATTTCCTGGTAACTGAATTACAGTTCCAAGTGTAAGTAATTTCTTTACCATAGTCCAGGTAATTCTTATGGATAGTTGGAGAACACCAGCAGAGGTGCTCAACATTGAATGTTGGGGACAAGTGCTAAAACAGTGCTGGATTTTGTTATACTTGGTTTTGGAAATTGGAAATTCGCCAA
This sequence comes from Dicaeum eximium, assembly GCA_013396995.1. NCBI lineage: Eukaryota > Metazoa > Chordata > Aves > Passeriformes > Dicaeidae > Dicaeum > Dicaeum eximium. The sequence goes on from VWZP01000218.1 coordinate 598,404, forward strand.
TTTGTGAGAACACTCTAATTTTGGAATACAGCTGTGAAAGCTGAGAGTCTGAGGCCTCTTATGGTCATTCTAAAAAGCTGGCAAAATACTCCACTAAATGTCTTGTAATGTGAAAGTTCTCAAAGGGGGCTGGCAACAGATGGAGATTCTTATCACAACTGATAACTCACTTGAGCTCTTTAGTGGCCTATCCAAAAATACACCAAAATATATACAGGGGTGTGATATGGGTGAGTTCAAGTTTGTCAGAGTGGAAGAAAACACGTCTATTTTCCTAAATAACACCTCAGAGCATTTATTTTTCTTCTGAATATTCTTTTGGTAGTCTGTCTTGCTACAATATGCTTTACAGTGTCTGCAGTCCTTTCTTGGTTGTAACAAGAAAATTAAAACCTGTTTAAAAAGAAACTTGATTAGACTCCATTCCACTTACACAGAAATGGTTAAGAAGAAAAGAGCCAGAGCACATACTGATCTTACAGTTAAAGCCAAGAATAATTTTGCCTGTGACCTTCAGGATCCAATTCAGAGAGGCATAAAAATGGTGCCTCTAGAGAGCACAGACATCCTATGGATTTGTAAGTGGTTTGGGTTGAATTTAATTTGTGCCCACATTTTTTATTGTGCAAATTGAAGTAATCTCTTTGGAGAATAGGTCCATAAGCCCCTGCAGCCTCACCATGTATGTCTGCTCCCCCTTTTGCCCTCTCTGTCTTCAACTCACAGGGTCTCCTTCTCCAATTTGCCACCCAGAGACAGTGCACCTCTTGGCTGTTCAGTCCCTTGCCTCTGGGAAGTCACAGAAATGCCTTCTGAAAATTATTTAATTGAAAGCCTTGTCAGAAACCACTGGAAAATTAAAGGGTGAAATTCATTCTTTCCATAAAATAATGCATATAATCATAAATAAATACCCTTTATCTGGCTCCCTCCTGTCATTACACTTTTCTGGTGGAAAGTTTGTTAAAGAAGATGGGATAGATTTTCCCTTGTGCCTGTAACAAAGTCCATGGTAGAATCTGGGTCTTAGAAGTCTAAGCCTAGTGATTTATCCACACATAGACTATACTGCCTCTACACATATGTTGAGAAGAGTTTGTAACTGTTCATAACATGCAGAAAGTGAAAAAAAGAGACTTACACACGTTTGTGATAATTAAGTGGTGTTTAATTCTGAACCCAGGCCTTCTCATTTTTTATATAGCTGATTTAAAAATGCTGGCAGAGATCTGGTCTTCTCACTGCTCAAAGATCAATTACAATTGTTGAGCAGTAACAAAAAACGTTCTTCATGAAACTTGAGTCTTTGGAGACTTTACAAATGGCAAGTGTGTGGAAATGAAAAAATGGGCTGTAACTGCCATGGACTTTCATTTCAGCATTAGTTACATAAAACAGAAGCATGTGCTTGTGGTGACAAAAATGAAAACTTTTTCTGCCAAACCCTTTGGCTCTTAAATTTAAAATATGCAGTATGATCGATGCTTACTGTCTATGCTCAGTGTGTTAAAGAGAAGGGAAAAAATGCTGTCTTTAAGAAAAAAAAGCCATAAAATTAAGAGCAAAGAAACACAACTTCAAGAAATTGATGTTTTGATGCTTAATGCAACGCAAACTTGGTTTTTGAATATTATGAACTCTAACTGGTTTGAGAGAAGTCAAGCTCAACACAGTTAAATGTAGCTATGTTTTTGGAGTTTCCACCATTGGCTGATTCATTTTACAATATGTTTTACCTGGTACAATCTTCCAGTATAGATGAGGTCGGAAGAAATGGAAAACATGAATATTTAAGGGTATGGTACGACCATGTTTTAAGTCACTAGTACTGACGATAACATGAACCTTACTATGCCTGATGAGCTCATAGATCAGCTGGTGCTCTAGGAGCTGGATTAGCCTGAAAAGGACAGGCTAATCTAGAGCTCTGTCTCTGACACTGGCCAGAAGCAGATTGCTAGGAAAGATGCGGGAGCTGAGCAAGGGCAGCCCCACTCCGCAGCCACTGATGGCTCGAGGACCGTGTGACTCAGTCGGGATGCCTAGCAGTCCCTGCAGTCTCCCGTTGGCTCCCTCCCCATTCCAAGCATTCCCAGTACTGTGAGACACAGATTCATAGCCAACCTGTCAGGTAGATGAAGAAGCTCCTCCTTTTTTTATTTTTAAACTTCACTTCTTATTAGCTCTATTAGATGCTCTGTGGTGCCTACACTGAAAACAGAGAGCAACCGATTGCTACCCACCCTCCCCGTGCTCTGGTGATTTATTAGGTGCATATTTTATTTCAGCTTTTATTGCAGACTGAGGAGGTCTCCTTGCTCAGCCCTTATGGGGACACTGCCTCTTGTTTCTCTTCCTGTCCCTCTCTGCACCTTAACACTTTCAGGTGGAAGAGGGAGCAGAGGGTAGAAAAATAAACTCATGCAGTATTCAACCTTCATGGGAATACATGACAGAGATGGAAAATAGTTGCAAAATTGTCACATGTGGGTACCTCAATAAAATAGGAAGAAACTTGCATAGAAAAATTACAAATTGCGAAGGCAGACATACTGGAACATCAAAGTATTTGAGATAAAGTTGTATTAAAACATATTTTAAGAATAGGCTGATACATTTGTATTTTGAAAATGGGTTTCAATTATTCTTCCAAGTCCTGTTTATTAAACCAAACTAGAATGGGTCTATATATATATTGGTCTAGCAACAAACCAAAACTCCAAAACCAAAATTCCCCAAACAAATTCAAATCCTTTTGTCTGGGAAAGTATAGATCAGTTTCAATGATGCAAATGCTCATCAAACCTTAATATTTGCAACATAATTTTGAAAGCCGAAATGCTAAGCTAAATGTATGTAATGAACTCAGAGGAGGCAGTGCAGAATTTTAACCAAAACAATGGAATAAATAAAATAAAATGCCTGGCAAGTTTCTAAGCAGGATCTTTCAAAGACAAAATACAGGTAGCAAACTGACAAATCCTAATCAGATAGCTCTGGTTTGCCCCATTACATTACATTAGCCAATCTGCAAGCTGCTAAATAGATTTGGTCTAATTATTCCTGGACCAGCTCTTTTTCAGGAAGAAAACCTTGATTTTATTGCAGTCTTTGTTAAATTAAAAATGTAGATGCCTGCTCTGTGAAGCATGGGCTTCAATTCTCATTTGCTGCTTAGGCACAGGTCTTTGAAAAGAGAACTTGGTGGAGGGTTTGAGTATAGCACAGAGGCAGCATAGACCCTCTGAGTATTTAATGCTAATTCTTGCTAAATACGTGTGTGTGCGCAAACCCCACAGCTGAGTGGGTACACATTTTGTAATCCTCAGATCCTCCCTTTTTTCCCCGAATATAATCCTCAGTGTACATTCATTTTGCAGTTCTACTACCAAAAAAAAACTTAAATCAAGTGTACCACAGGCTGAATTCAAAGCTTAACTACACTAGGATTTTGTTTGGGTAGTCAAATACAATAGAAATCAACCCATCTACTACATTCTCAAGCTAGCAGTGATTTTAAATAGGAAACAATTCCATAAATTAGGAAGTAATAGAACAGTAGTTTATCCTTGCTGACCATATAACTTCTTAGATTTAGATTTTAGAACATCTTTAATGTTGTCATAGTTGTTCTGTCAAAATGAATATGTTTAAGCTTTTTATTGTGACTCTGCGTATTTTCACAGCCTTTGTAACCCTAATGTGTTATATAAACACTTCTTGTCCAGCCACTGAAAAAGCTAACATGCCAAATTATTTGTGGCTTTCCACCTGAACTGTTGCTCATGAAATTGGGATTAAATGCCTGCAGGCCCACATGTGCTAGAAGAGTCTCACATTAGATTGCCCACTGTGCCTCCAGGACTCCAGCAGCAGTCAAGGCTTCCAAAAATAATCTGAGTAACAAGAATGCTTGCATGGTGTACACTTAGAAGCTTAACTTTTACCTTTATTGAATGAAAATATAAAAATTAATGTTGTTTCCCTGTCCATTTCTTTCTCCTTCTTTCACTCAATGAAGTAGAAGTCAATATCTCACTGCTGCTACTGACACAGATACAACTTAATCAATTAGGTTGCTCATATGTACAAAAAGAAAAAAAAAAAAAGAAAAGCTAATTCCTTCTTCTGTAATTTCTGGTTGGGGTAAACATGCAAGCAAAAATGTAGTAAATGTTGAAAATATCCTGAAACAAGATGGGACCAATTATCCTGCCACCATACTGCCATACTGAATGGAAGTGATTTGCTATAAATCACTTAGGTTGGGCTGCAAATTAAGTTCCAAGACCCGCCTTGGACTCCAAATAAATGCCTACACCAGTTGATCTTTAATACAAGAAAACTCTAGTCCTCCTTTGGCACTTCATAGGCATTACTGTACGACAATATTTTGTTAAATTATCCAGTTCTGAATGATAGAAGTGTGAAAAAGTAGGATCCATGCCAGTCTAGTTCATTGAGGGGGGCTTTTTGACAGAGCGAGCAAGCAACCTCTCTCACCTCCCCCTCCAAGATTTTAGCTGCATTTATTTAAATATGATGGTTTTAACTAACTTGGAACAAACTCTTGGTGACCTCAGCTGTGTTTTGAAGCTCCAAATTCCCCCTGCTAGCTGCTGGAATCACCAGGAACTTTGGAACAAGAGCAGGAGTGCTGCAGCTGATGCCACCAGCACATCCAGCCCGAGGGCAGCCACAGTGCACAGCTTCTGCAGCCTGCTCCAAACAGGGAATGCGCTGCCAGGGGTGTGTGCAGGATGAAGAGCTACATTCATTCTGGCTGCTGAGGGTCAAGCTGGGCAGGCACCAGCCCATGGTGTACGGGAAATAGCTGGGGAGACATTTTCATTTGTTCTGGCAGAGGAAAAAAAAGGGGGGGCTTTTAATAGCACAAATTTCTGTTTTCTAGAAGTAAGTGGCAGTAAATAAAAGGGCCTTTATTGCCTGGTGTTCACAGCTGACACAAAATAGACATGGCCTGTGCAAGCATTGATTTCAATTCAGGGGTGACTCCTCTGGGGTATGCTGTGGAGAGAGGAGTGGATCTGCCTTGCATGCTTTTCCTTCCTTAGGGGAAGCAGGATCCTCTTCCATTGCATTAACTCTTGCAAAAGTAGAGGAGCAAAGGACAATAAGTAAGCCTTTTCCAGTGCTAATGTAGAGTGCAAAGGAACCATGCTAATTTGGCCTAAAAAACTGGCCTTCTATTTTAAACAGTACAATTGGCTTTGATTTTAAAATGATGTTTAACTGGTCAGGATGCTGTTCCCTGCTGGATATGTGAGTGGGCTCACATCAAATTCTCATTGCTTTTATTACTCTGAAGCCATTGTAGTAGGTTCAGGGTATATTCTTTAGAGAAATGTTATTTAAAATAAATTCTGAATCAAAGAAAACTTCAATATATCTTTGGAATATTTCATGCAGCTTTATCTAAGAATACCAAGTTTCCACAGTTTCAATATGTAAATAATGTTTACAGAATCCCAGAATCACAGGGTTGGAAGAGACCTCAAGACCATTGAGTCCAACGCAGCCCTAACACCTCAACTAAACCATGGCACCCAGTGCCACATCCAGTCTTTTTTTAAAACACATCCAGGGATGGTGACTCCACCACCTCCCCGGGCAGGCCATTCCAGAACTTTATCACTCTTTCCATAGAAAACTGTTTCTGAATATCCAGCCTGTATTTCCCTTGACACAGCTCAAGACTGTGTCCTCTCGTTCTGTCAGTGCTGCCTGGAGAAAGAGTTTAGGAACTGCACAAAATCTGCTTGCAAACTCTTAACACATGAATTATGTAATGTTGGTATTTATTAATTTCATATTCCAGGATGATTTTTCACAGCTACTGGGAGCTGCAGATGAGACCGTAAGCCAAGACAATCATTCTACTAACTCAGAGCTATTCCAAAATCAATCTGAGCTCCTGATCTCCGTTCATCCCTCAGCTCTTGGTTGCATTTCACTACACACTGAGTCTCTGTTTCCTGCAGTTGCCAACCAGCTGCACGAGGAGCGAAGCTGTCTCTTATCAGTTTACTCTCCAGCTTTACCCACGCAAGGCAGGTTGCCCTTTGAGTTTTGGAGCAGAGCTCACTGCTTCCACAGCACATCCCAGGCAGGAAACCATAATTCCACATCAGGAATCCAGCTGCTCTCCCAAACAATACTGCACTGCATTACCACAAAGCCACAGGGCTGTCCAGAACACTCACTATCAGCCAACTTCCAGGCCCGTGCCAGAGATCAGAAAACAAGAACACACTCGGCCTTTTCTGCTCTGTGCTTCCAGCAGTTGGCTCGCCCAATTACGCCGGGCTCTGTCCACATCTGCTTCGCAGCACTGCTCTCATTGGCTTAATTGAACATGCTTCCCCATATCCCAGACAAACCACAAGGAACCATGGCATAAAGCTAGCTAGCAAGGAAAGGGGGAAAAAGAGACAAAGAAATAGCAGCATTTTGGCAAAAAGAAATCTTTATTTCTGCATCATGGAAATAAATATAAACTTTCTCTTTGCAGATGTTGGTAATTACATACACAAGTTTGTTTTTTGGTTGGTTTTTTTTTTTTTTTTTTTTACTTAAAATATCTGCAGTCTTTACTCAAAATCGTTGACTTGCCCTTAGCAATTACTTTTTTTGGATAAAAGGAAGGATGTCAGTGAGAGCTTGGTTTTAGTGGGATCCAGAACAAACATACTCCCTTTAATAATTCATTCATTCTCTAATAATATCCTTTTGGGAGACTGGCTACTTCCACGGATTGTTTTAGCATTTATTCTAAACAATAGGCTTACCCACTTAACAAATAGGTTAAACTTCAGAAGTCATCACTTGTCGGACATTGTTTGGTGTTCATCTAAGATATGAGACAATGCTGCTCTGTGTTGGAAAACTCTAGCACAGAGAAATCCTTTCCCTTCAGCTCTTTCACGTCCAGTGCTGCAGAAGTGCCTCGAGGACTTTCCAAAGCCTTCCTGACAGCAGGCCACCAGAGACATTTTTTTGGATTCAGTCCATATCTGAGCACAGTAAATAACAGTATTTATGTCCATCATGACCTTGGCATCTCTGCAGGAGGTTTGTTGTGCAGACCTGACCACTTTTCACCAGAGCAGTGTTGATCACAGCTATTGTAAAGGTTCATCCAGGACATAATAGCTGTCAGAAGTATTGGTGAGAAGGAAAGGATAGAGAAATGAATATGAAAAACATAGCTGGAGGCACTTATTTCAGCTATTGGAAAAGGTACTTTACGGAAAGAAATGAAGCCTCCATTTCCCTTTAAAGTGTGTTTTTCACAAAAGAGCAAAATGTGGCTGAAAGTGAGCAGAAGGTAAATATAATCCAGAAAGAAACATTGCCCTGCACAGCATGTGAGTGACCTGTGGGATACACCAGGCACCAGGTCAGTCAGCTGCTGTGCATTCCTTCACAGGGAGGCTGGCCATGGAAAACCTGCTGTCTGTCCCTACAGCTGGGAAACCCGGCACGTGGGGAGAGCCACAACTTCTGTCTGCACTGACCTCTGACACAGATGGCTTGCCATATGCAAGGGATCATGCAACCTCTCCTTAATAAAACCTAAAACAGAGACCAGACAATTTTATTCCAGATTATTTTAATTGGGACTGTACATAACAGGAGTAAAACCACTAAGATACACCTCAGTGATGTCATTCAACCAGCTTGATGTTTGTCTTATTTAAATTCCTGGCTTATTTAAATCCACTATGATAGCATAATCTAGGTTGGAAATGACCTTTAAGATCATTGAGTCCAAATGATAGCCCAGCACTGCCAGGTCAAGCTCTAAACTGTGTCACTAAGTGCCACATCTACACATCTTTTAAATACCTCCAGGTATTTAAGTGGTCCACCACTTTCTGGGCACCCTCTTCATTATGAAAGTTTTATTAATATCCAATCTAAACCTCCCCTGGCACAACTCAAGGACATTTCCTCTTGTTCTGTCACTTGTTACCTGGGAGAAAAGACCAACCCCCACCTCACTACAGCCTCCTTTCAGGTACTTGTAGAGAGTGCTAAGGTCCCTCCCGAGCCTTCTCTCCAGCCTAATAACCCCGGTTCCCTTGGGAACTCCTCACAAGGCTCCAGACCCTTCCCCAGCTCCCTTGCCCTTCACTGGACACACTCCAGCACCTCAATGTCTTTCTCCTGGTGAGGGGCCCAAAACTGAGCACAGAATTTGAGGTGCAGCCTCACCAGCACTGAGCACAGGGGCACAGTCTCTGCCCTAGTCGGGCTTGCCGCACTGTTTGTGGTACAACTACACGAGGTGGTTACACCCTAAAGCCAGCGCCTTTCCTACCCACAGCCCAGAGGTCATAGAGCACGCTTGGGTCACAACAAATGCCAGCAAGAACACCGCATCCCACCTCTGCCTTTGTTTCCCAGGATCATGCCAGCTGCAGGTGAGGCACGTGGTCTCTGCTGGGGCAGCCTCTCCCAGTGGTGTTTGCAGCAGAGCCTGGAGCGGGGCAGCTGCAGATGTTCACCCACCTGACTGTGCCAGCTATTGTCTCGTGCCTGAAGTTCCTGCAGACCGGCAATTAAGGCAGAAATCTGGAAATCCACAGCGTGGTTAGCAGCTTCTGGTCATGGTGCTGATTGGATTAGGGGAGAGAGCGCTGTCTGGAATGATACAGCGCTGACTGCTCTGGGGATTTAGACTGATCCCCGTGCCAAAGGAAAATGAGTGTGGTGGCTGTGGTTTGCTCTCCGTTAACATTATCTGGGAGTTTATGTGCTATGGAAATTGGCATAGCTGGCAAATCCCAGGAACGAGGCCCAAAACTGATTTAGCATGAAGTCTGAACTTTCTCTCACCCTCTGGAGCCCAGGTTTTCATACTCAGTGTCAACATGAAGAGACGGGGTAACGCAACAACGCTTCTCCTCCTGCGTTTTCTTCTTGTCTTGTGTAAATGTCAGAAATTGTGGAACATAGGGTTTTTAAAATAAATTTATTTAAAATAAATAAAATCTACTAATTTTCTCGTGGGAATACCTATACATTTTAAACGTGTATCCAGAAAAGAGGATTTAATGCGTTACAAAGTCAGATAGAGAAATTTACTTCTCAGAAAATAATTCACAGGTAAAATGAGTTGGATAGAAGTAATTTGGTTTTTAAAGGTAAACTTTATGAGTGGAAAGTAATAGTCTGGTTTAGAGTCTTTTGTGCCAAAAAACAAGAAACCATAAACAATACAGGGTTTAATATATATGTTTCTAGGAAAAAAACCTAATATACACTGAATTATCTGTACTCAGTTTTTGACATGAATAATCCATTCAAAAATTTTTAATACAGAATGTTATAGGAGTAGTTATTTGCAAATGTCTAGTTGGTAAAGTGTAGGTTTTTAAAAAATGTATCTTAACAATATAAGAAATTTTCAAAAGTCGCCAATATCCTATTCTCGAAAGCAAACTGGATGCATGGCATAGATTACTCATAAAAAGAGAGAATGTCAATCTTCATATTGTTTAAAGGCACTTGAAACCATTTTCATAGTTGCCATTCCAAAATCCCCTACTAGCCAATCAAAGAAATTCAGAAACATCAACTATTTTTTTGTACTATATGGTGTTTTGGAGATAAGAAAAAATTTGCTTTGTACTTCAGTAGGCTGGAAAAGACATATTCACTACTACACCTTAAAAAGCAGCTCAGGAGGACAAGTAACCTATTGAATCAGGGGGATTCTAGCCCTGACTAACACCAAAGGAGTGTCTCTGTATAAGGTGAAGAAGCACTGATTTACTTACTGACACCTCCCAAATGCAGTGAAAGATTTGACTTTTCTCCCAAACAAAGAGGTTGTAGGAAAGGACTGGATGGATGGGAGAGTTTGAATTACTAAAGATGGGTCCATCAAGGTGTATTTAGATTTGCTACAGCCAACTGACTGTACTTAATTGTGGCATTCATACAAGATTTTAGGCTGAAAAATAAATTTCAGAGAGGATGTAGCATTACAATTTGGGCTGATAAAAGCTGGTGAGCTGCAATCCCTGCAGCTGGAGAGAGGCACCATAATTCAGGCTGAGTGGGCAGCTGTTTGCAGATTCCCTTTCGGTAGTCCTGGATAGGCAGGGGACATAGGCTTCCAAATCCAAGTTGCTTCAGATCCTGGAAAATTTGTTGAGCTCACCTTAGAGCAGAGATTAAAACTGACACTAATTCACTGTCCTCTGAATACAGCTGAGTTTTAGGAATAGAGTGATTAGGGTTGGAAGGGACCTTAAAGATCCTGTAGCTCCAGCCCCTGCAGGGACACTTGCCACCAGACCGGGTTGCTCAGAGCCCCATCCAAGCTGGCCTGGAACATTTCCAGGGATGGAGCATCCACAACTTCTCTGGGCAATCTGTTCCAGTGCCTCATCACCCTTACAGTAAAGAATTTTTCCCTAATACCTAATCTAAATCTGGAGTTTTCAAGTAAAGGTGTCTCAAAAATGAAAGGCGGAGAGGAGAACCCAAAACCACCAAGGCAACACTGAAGAAGAAAGGAGGAAGTCCACCCTCCTCAAAATTTTGAAGTTATATGAGTAATCAGAAAAGGTTTCTTACCTCATATGTCGTTGAAAAAAGACCTTTTATTATTGAAATATAATGTCAGTATTGAAAATCAGGGGGGATAAAATACACTACACATAAAGATGAAAATATATTTGAAATCTCACTGTCTTCTTATATATTCTCCACAATTTAGAAACATGATACCCTGGTCTCACTAACAGCAGTTGAGAGCCAGGACAGACCATGCTTGTTCTTTCCTTATCAGTTTAACAGAAACAGTTAAATAGAAGATCAAAGAACCTCAGATGAGACAAAAAAGAACAAAAAAACTGTCAGCCAAAACATAAAAATCCATTACATAAAATAGCAACAAAAAATCCATTACATAAAATATGTAAGCAACAAAAAAGAGAGGGAAAAATGTTTGAATTAACCCAACAACAGTCAGCGCAGAAAGTCAATTAGGAAAGCTTAATTGGTTGGTTTACTGTGGTGTATTGTGCAAGTAATAATTCATAATAAAACTCTTTGAGTCATAAAATTAAATTTGCAACAACGGTATAAATGTTAAATAGCTTTAAGAGGAAAATAGTTTGCAGTAAAATATATAAGGGTTATTATCTTAATTTAATATTATCTTAATTTGCCAAGCAATGCAAATTCACATAAAGGGACAGACACATAGATAGAAATGTTTGCAGTTGTTAGACTGTGAAATACTGGTTGTTAACTTATTGCTTACCTTGTTGAAGACTACCACAAATACAAAATACCATAGGTCATTCCATGATGAATCTATGTTTTCACTTCACTTAGAAAAAGGCTGCAGAGAAGAAAATCTCTATCAAGAGTTGAATCCATGAGACAGAAGATTCATAAAAGGTATTACAGCAATATCCCCTTGGACATGATATCAGCTATCAACCCCATGCAAAGCACGTGTACAGGACAGGAAACTCAGCTTGTGCTTTCAAGCAACTGAATTAAATGTGAGTTTGTCCCAAAAGCAAATTTTCTCCAACTCTGTGTTCTTAAAATCATACCTGTTTTTCTCTCTGGAAGCAACTTGTGCTTATCTCACCTTACACCAGAGTACAGAATGAACACTCATGCAGAATGAAGAAATAATACCACTGTAATAACCAGCTATTCATGATTATTAATATATTAGGGCCGTGACAGTAAATAATTAAAAAGATGCTTCTGCTTGAGAAAAAGATTATCAAACTCAAAGGCAAATTATTTTGTCCTAGACTGTAACTTAACTCACAGAACTGGTAACAAATAGCTCCTTCTGCAACAGTATGACCCCATTGCCTCTCTAAAGTCACCTAGCATATTCTTCAAAATTTTATGTTTAACTTTTTAGCCTCTATGTCACATGGGGCAGCAGGCAATTTATAGGCAATTTATTTCTCATACTCTCTTGATAGATTGCCAAATTAACCCATCTTCTTAAACTAAAAGAAAAAGCACACACAGAGATATAGGCAAGATTCAAACAATGAAAAACTTGATTAAACTTCTAAATCCACATTTTTTTAAAATTAGTTCCATAATGCATTTACATATATCAAACACTATTTTTTTTTTTTTTGGAAATAGTTTACGCTGTTACTGTGGGTTAGCATGAAAAAATAAAGTTTCCCTTTATTTATAGGAAACCTAAGCTGATTCTGAATGAACCTGCCTGTGTGTCTGAGACCAGAGTTGAGACCAAGCATCAAGTCTTTTTTGGATAGAAGATGCTTTAAGAGAACATCATTTGCAGCTGTCCTTTATCCAGTGAGATTCCCTGGCTTTTCACTATCTCTGCTCACACGAGGCACGGCCAAAACAAACAAGTTGTCCTTTGCTCAGCAAAGTGCGTTTGATGGCGCTGCGTGGATGGGAGGCCTCCAAAGCCACGGTTCTCAGCATTCCAGATGATTAGCTCTTCTCATTGGCTCTGTCTCCTCCCATCCCAGGATCTTCTCACAATAAATCCAGCTAGATGCATAAAACTCAGTACAAAGGAAGCACCAAGGAGGTGATGTGAAAGTAACATTTCTTTTCAAGCCGCATTCCTAGCATAGAAGACTAGAGTTTATTTCCTCTCGGCAGATGTAGAATGTAAACAATCTTTCCTGGTCATCTTGATGCTTGATCATCTGTTTTTGTGTAGTTTATGCCCTGTCTCATCAAGAACAAGTATTAGGATGGAAAGCACAGGATAGAATAAACAAGCTGGGCTGTGCTGGTGCTCCTCAAAGTATTAAAACCTCTCCAGGACAGCTCACACTTAAGGCATAGGAACTGGGAGCAGAAGGGTAAACCCTGTCAGGGATTTCTTGCCTTGGCATGTACTTGTACACCATATACACACAATTCCAAAGATCATGCAGAAACTATTGGTCAAAGCTTGTGTTACCACAGGATCACACAACACTTTCAATGCTTCGTATTTCTTTCTGTGGCAGTGTGTAACTCAGCCTTTTTCACAGGCTTTTGTAGAGGTACAAATGGTCTCTACATTCCTTTAGAGTTTACATCTATTGCAGTTATCCACAAGCACCAAGGCTTGAAGTTATTGACCAATGCAATTACCTTTCCTCCTCTGTCTATATGAAGGGCCAGAGCAAGTCATAAACTCTTGGAGAGAGCTGGAGAAGAGAAAGTCAGTGCTTCGGAAAAACTGTGGAGTCTCCTGCATTTGGAATTAAATTATCTGAGATTATTGCAAGGTTGTCAAATGTTTGATACAGCTCTGGAACCCAGCTGTCTACTAAGTTAAAGCTTCTTTAGACAACTGAGGTTTCTTGGTTTTTTTCAATGAGATCTAAAAGCCTTCCACTTCAGAACAAGGTCTGTTAAAGCAAAGTTTACTGTTAAACAATTGTGAAAAGGCTGAGTCAGTTTATTTGATCCTCTAAAGCTCTTCATGCAAAATAAAAGCATGTTCTCAATAAAAGTTTGCAGCCTGGAAAGCTCAATTTCAGATAAAAACCGTACAGCAAGTATTTATAAATGAAATAGCTTCAACTAAAAGGATGCATTTTTTAACTTAAGGAAAGCAAGAGACATATTAGATCAATGGTACACAAGCCATACAGATGGTTCCTGTGAAAACTAGAGCAAACTTACCTCCACAGGAATCTCCACACAGCAATACTATCAGAAATGAAATTTCCACGTTTCTTCCTTTTTAAAGCAATTTGCTTTAAACACATTACATTTTCCAATGCAGTTCACCCTTGAATGTATCTGTCAATCACAGTAAACTTATTAAAACTACTGTTTATTTGGGAGAACAGTTTTTTCACAGAACTATGTTACATACATTACTAATAGGCATAATGATTGCATATGACTTCAATGTAAGGATTGAAGAATTTGCATTTTTGATTTCCTGTACCTCACTTGTATTTTTCACTTGTTTATTTGGAAAGCTGATACACATAAATATTGAACGACTTGGCATGAAAAGTGAATAAATTTGAGTAATATCTAACTTTCAAAAAGATTGAACAGACTCATGGATTGTTTTAAAGATTACTTCCATGTAGGGTATTTGATATATATTTGCAGTTCAGTTTAAATAAAAATGGAACAACAACTTGTCTATAAAATTCCTTCCCCACTTCATTGATTTTTTTAGTTTTTCTGATTTTCAGCATGCAGATAAGCAGCGAGGATAAAGGCAGGGATGTTCAAAGTCTTTACAAAACAGAAACAGATATTTAGAAGTTTAAGGCAGACCAATGTCACAGAGCTTTTTACCATACTTATGCATTCAGTTCATGCGGCTTGGTAACTGTGAAGTGAGTACTTCACACACACAAAAAAAAAGGGATAAATCCTCTCTCTACTTCAGTTTTCAAGCTTGGGAGTTGGCATGACAACTCTAAGCAAGTAGTCAAGTCAGGCACTGACTGAGAATAAGAAGCTGAAAGAAACCATCAAAGCATATAAAAACCAGGAGTACAGACAACTGCTAGGAAAAAAAGTTATAAAGTGTGGACATCACAGAGCTTTAGAGATGAGGGCACCATCACAAATATTGCAACTGTGTCCCTGCATAGCACTAGGCAGAGTATCATATAGCTGAGGTGGTGACTGGCTGTTTCTTCAGCACATAAAAAGATTGTGCTACTCTAGGCAAAACTCCAGCCCTGCTGCGTGCCAACAGAAATAGCTGAGCAGGCTGCACAGGAGCAGCTTCCCAGCACACGGCTGGTAGTGACACATAAAGAGCTTATTAATCTTCCTTCATTGTTGGAGCAAATTTGATTTCCAGAAAACACCTGTTTACATCTAAATAAAAGGAAAGAATTCAGAAGGGTGTAAAAAATAAGAATATCTGGCACACGTTTAAAAAAAAAGGGGGAGAAAAAAAGAGAAAGAAGGAAAAACATTAAAAGCGAAAGAGGAAATCTTCATAGCTATGGTAGGATAGGTTGTTCTGCATATTCCTCTGAAAATGTTTTTAATTTTTGGTTGTTACCACAGTATTTTGACAGAATGAATTCTCTTCTATCTCCAAGTGACATATGAGTCCATATTAGAGCACCAACCCTACTTCACAGTACTGTACACATAGCCTCAGACTGGCCTCAGGAACCATTCTCTTCTCATATAGTGGCACCACTGTCACGTGTGAGGACAACTAAAGTTAGATAACAGGAGCCCACATTTGCATATTTTCCTACCCAAGTACATTTTTTAATAACCCATTTCAATTGAAATAATGACCTAAAGTTGTTTGCACACAATTACAACCTTGTTTCTTGCCTTTTTTTCCGCCCAGAAACTTGGTCATTATTTCACATTTGTCCATTGATTAAAGTCTGCATCTTTTTATTCCACTTCTTAAAATACATGCATTTTAAATACGGATATAGCTGTAGGAAAATGTGTATTTTATTCTTTAGCCTAGGAAATATTTTTCTGATGCCAGAACCAGGCCTTTTAAATCAGAGCAAGACCAGAAAGTCTCACTTTTACTAAGTCAGAGGACAAACTGACCTCACCATCACTGACTTTGCTTACATGAGATCCTAAAGCTGAAGGAGCCCAAGCATTCCACTTTGTGGTTATTCTACTGCTGGACTTGACAACTCTGAAATGAAAAAAAAAAAAAAAGAATTTTCATGGAGATGGAGAAGTTTGAAAGATTCTGTCATAGGACATAAAAGTTTACAGCCCTAATGAATGGCCAAGTGGCAAATGATGGGAATTCTTATATTCCTTCTGCTCCAGATATTTATTTCCTAAGCTATAAATACAACTATTCTTTTGGTTTGGGTTTAGTAATTTTAACTTTCAAATTTCTAAATCTATGATATTCACAATTGATTATGACCTAATAGAAAATTGCACTGTTCATTATGAACAGGAAAAGAGAATAATCATCTTCCAAGACTGTAACACTTCTTCTGCACACAAATTATATTACTCATGATATTTCAAGGATGAAAATAATAAGCAACAGCCTGTGGAGGAAGGTTTTATTTACGTCATAGAATCATAAAATGGTTAGGGTTGGAAGGGACCTTAAAGATCATCAAGTTCCAACCCCAATGCCATGGGCAGGGACACTTCCCACCAGACCAGGTTACTCACAGCCCCATCCAAGCTGGCCTTGAACATTTCCAGGGATGGGGAGTCCATAGCTTCTCTGGGCCACTTGTTCCAGCACCTCATCAGCCTCGTAGTAAAGAATTTTTTTCATAATACCTGATCTAAACCAAGATTTTTCAACTAAAGGTGACTCAAGAAGGCAAGGTGGAAAGGAGAAGTCCAAAACACAAAGTTGTTCTTAACACTGAAAAAGAAAGGAGGAAGTCCTCTCTCCTTAAAATTTTGAAGTGATGCAAGAAATCAGATAAGTTTTTTTTTACCTGACAATGATTTAAAGCTGCTTAGTCTTTTATTTATTAGCAACTTTAAAAATGTGCTTAAACAATCCTATCACTATATACAGTGTATATATTTAATACATGCTTTCACTGTAATTCCTACTGAATGTTAAACACCTTGTATCATGGCTACTATAAAGGATGAAGTCTCCGGGAATACTAAATGAATTACTTCCTTCAGCTACACTTTTATTCTACAGCATGAACCAAATGGAAGTTATAACTGAAAAGTTGCAATTTTTCTGCACCTTTCTTACTACATTTCAACCCTTGAATATGGTAATACTACCTACTATTACCACTGGGGAAAAATTACTAATTTTGTTGAATACATTTAATTTTTATTGTAATTTGGTCTCATACATAAATCAATCTCTCCTGGTTATAGAAGATTTTTAAATATTTACAGGAGGGATTGAGTAAAAATGCTGCATTGCTTATGTACCAGCACATTAACCCATGTAAGGAGAAGCCTGTAATGGTATTGTAAATAATGCCAGCTGAAGATCTGGCCCAAAATGTAGTGTATATTCAGCTTAACAGAGAAGCCACTGAGGGAGAAAAACCATTTTTAAAAAATCAAATATTCTGTGCTTACTGCACTTTCCCCTAAGAAAAGTACATGTATGTTACACTACAGGCTCAAGTCTAAAGTTTCAGTTGAGATTCTAGCTAAATAAGTATTTTTAAAGACCAGTCTTCACCCGTTCAGACTGGCCAGCACTGGGTTGTGTTACACAAGTTCCCTGGTGGAACTGCTGTTTACTTTCTTCCCTCACATGGCCTGTACAATCAACAGTAGGCCAGCTATTAATAAGTCACTGCAATATAAAAACATTTATGAAATACCAATGACAATCAAACAATCAATTTACAGTAAGAAACAGCAGAGCAGAACGATGGAATTCCTCAAAAAGTATCCTGAAAATGCCATAAAAATATAAATCTACAGGATTGTCCCCTTAAGTAGTAGCTCTCCTTTCTGCCCCTATTCGCCTCCTCTGCCTCTGAGGCCGTTTCTGACCCTGCATTGGTTGAGAATGAGATATCTGCAACACGATACGTTTGCAGTGATCCTATAGATTACTGTTAACAAGCAGTCCATCACAAATGTGGCTTCCATTAAGTTTTATTACTTTCAGGATGTTAATTTTGGTACAGGGTTATTTTCCTAATTTTGTGCAGAACCCCTCCCCAAGATGTAGAACAAACGGTGGTGGGGAGGTGGAAAAAAATACAAGTGAGCTAAAATAGCACTGCTAGAACAATGCTGATGTAGCTATCTAAATATTCATCATTAATCTGAAAAAGGTTTTTTTTTTTGACAATTTTACAATGACTAATCAAACAAGACTAGGCAGAAGCCCTATCAAGACTCTTTGACATTATTCATGTTGTACAAGGCTACAGAGATAAAAAAACTGTAGAAATTAATACTCTAAATCCAGTGTGCTACATGAGAAATATGTAAGAGTTCTTAATGAAATAAAACTCTTACTTTAGAATGTAACCCAAATCCAATGTCCAAGTAACTTCAGAGTTCTCAGAAGACTGTGAATTTCAAACTGGATCATCAGTTATCATGTGAAACCCGGAAAAAGGACAGCATTGTTCTTCACAATCTGATATGGAAAACAAAACTGTTACTTAGTTATTTAGATCTTTTCTTTTATAATGTATGAAGAGAATTATAGTACTCCAGGAGCTATAGAGCACTTCAAATGTTAAGAACTTCAATTAACAATAAAAAAACACAAATTAAAATATTCTGTTATTCTAAAATTTAAACATCTTAAGAAATTTCAGAATTTAGGTTGCCTTTAAACCTTGTCAGCATTTATGTACATACATATCTCCATATATTTTGATAATAAGTATTGCATAGATCTTTATGAAGGAAGTAGGGATCTTGGCTTAGTGGCATGGAAATTCAAAGCCTTGAAGAGGTTGCTATGAGCAGGACATGAGAGGCAAATTGTACAGGAGATATGGACTGGAAGGGTTAAGGAGAAAAAGCATTTTTTGCATCCATATACTTAAATGCTTCCATGGAGTAGCAGTTGCTATCTTTGCCTCTATCACAGATCAACCCACATCCCCCACAACTTTAGAGCCCTTTATTTGATGGCTGTATAATGTGAAACATCTGGAAAGCCTGATTTTCAAAAGAAGTGACCTCTAAATTAAAGGTGGAAGTTCAGTTAGCAGAAGTGAAATACTAAATATTTAAATACTACATAAAGGATGACTATAAACAAGTGATGAGCCACTCAGTTTAGACATTCAAGAATTATTGAGCTCCATTCCTCAGTTAACCACCCAAAAAATAAAAGTAATTCTTGTCTTGTCAGCATGTTTTTAAGATAAGACTTCTAACTTACAGTGGTGAAAACTACAGACATGCACCATTAAATCAGCCTATATACCCTCTTCTGCTACCAAAACTGCTGCAACACTCATCATCCTTACTGCTCTCCCTGCCTACATTCTCTCTTCACCACATTCTTTTTGGAGATTATGAGCTACTTTTTTTCCTTAGATTGTTTAATTGTTTAATTAATTGTGATCTCTGACCCTACCCTCCAATATCTGCAGCTTCTCCTCTGTGCAGAATTGCCAGTAACTTATGAAAGCCTTTTCTATTCCATCATCCAGATTTTTAAGGACAGATAATAATGCACAGCAGAGGATAAATCCTTGAAGAACGAAAGCTGATAAACCTGACAAGTTACAAAGCAACTACCAGCACTGGTCAGTCTTAAGCCTTCCAGCCACATTTATTCCCACTTTAGAAGATTGTCACCTAGCCTATGTGTTCCCAGACTCTGAGAATATCAGAATTTCTTCTTATTTATGTCAGGTGTTCTTACAGCTCTTGCATCGCCAGCTCTATGCATTAAACTACATGTCACAGCAAGCCTTTCTTTTGTTCACAATTCCAGACAGTATCTCACACTCTTATTTGGAGCTAACCAGAACATAATTAGCTAAAGTAACATGTAATTCAACAGTACGGAGTATCATGGAATACTTCAAATAAATCAGCCATTTTAAACAAGTCTCAGCTACAGTGTGAGCAGCAGCTTTGATCCAATATCACATTTCATCATGTGGTATTAAGTACTGTGTAATCAAAATGCAAATATTTATAAAAATAAAAGAATGTAAGGTCCACAATGCTTTTGCTTTCACTTCAATTTTCTAGGCCCCCTCATTTTAATTATAAATGTTTTGAAAAACTCTACAAAAACTTTATCAAGGTTCTTACACAAATTAAGTGGCTGCACAGAACAACTCTCAATACAAGATTAAAAATATGTATGTGTCTGCTTCAAAGGCTTGCTGTCTACAGTGTTAAGGCAAAATGTTTATGTTTCCCCCACTAAACACACATATATCCACGGGTCAATTTATATATAAATGCTCAGTGCTTAAGATGGAAGGGTTATATAGCTCTGCCTTACTGCCCATATTCATTAAAAACTACGATTCTTGGTGCCACATACCACCAAATATAGCAAAAATATGGCATTAAGAAAAAATGACAAAATGTTAGAGATTTTTCAATTAAATCTAGAGTTTTCACTGTTTATATATCGCAAAAATGTACGAGTTAGTGAAGGGGCTTGAATAAAATGGCCTTAAGTAATTTCAAAGTGAGCATAATTTTAAGCATATGAAACTCTCTTCAGGCACTAAACAGATTTCATCTGGAGTTGGTGTAGATTTCTATCACTCATATCCAATAAAGGGTAATTAAAACAGAGATGAGACAGATTGGCATCTGGCAATCAAGGGAATCAAGAGCCTATCTCTCTATGGCAGCTTAAAGCAGCTTGGACTGTTTATCACAGCAAAACAGCCTGAAGAGACAGGACTGGGCCCTCCATAAATATCAGAACAATAAATGCCGAAGATAAGTAAAGTTTTTTAAATGAAAGGGTAATTTAGACCCTCAGGAAGAAATGCATAATAAATAGGAAGAAATTATATCAGAAATTGGAAGGTTGCCGACTAGAACCAGAATGTTCTCATTCTTCCAGTATTAGAAAAAGGAGCAAAAAACGCTCAAATAGTTTCTCAAAAGGATGTGAACAAACTCATATGGCACACTTTGATAGTATAGGATTAAAACTGATGGCCCAGTCAGTCTTTCTAATAAAAAAAATTTAAAAAAAAATTTTTTCATGCTTAAATGGTTTCTTAAAAACCATCTAGGACTTGGGGTCAGATATTTATTTATGAAAACACATAAGCACGTGGGTTTAATATGTCAAAGGTAGGCTGAGTCACTCCAGGGTCTAGTACATAGTTTTCAACTATTTAAAACTATTTAACTGGGGAGCACATACCAATGACAATTTTTTGGCACAGATAACTGACAAGCTAAGTAGGTGCTTTGTTGTACCTGCTTCCATGAACAAGGAAGAACCAGTTGGGGTTGGGAAAGCTGAGGGAAACCTCAGCTGCAATGACTACAGCACTGCGGAGTTTAAAGCCCTGAGTCAAGTGAACAAGATAAATTTAAAAAATTACTGTCCTGGCTTTCAAGAGGGCAGATCTTGCCTTGTTCAGGGAGCTGTATGGCAAGACACGTGGAATACTGCCATGAAGGACAACAAGGCCAAGAAGAGCTGTCAGACTTTCAAGGGCAACATTATCAAAGCTCAAGAATGGTCCTTCCTGACGCTCAGGAAAACAGCAAGTATGGCAGAAAACCACAGGAGATGGACAATGCAACAGACTACTTGAATTAAAAGAGACACTGTCTGAGCAGGCAGGCATGTAGACATGAGAGCTGAATCTCAGCAGAAGGCAAAACTACCTAGAAATAGAAAGCGAAAAATAAGGAAAGCTTCAGTACCAGCAGGAAAACAAAACAAAACAAAACAAAACAAAACAAAACCAAAACAAAAACCACTAAAGAAGAGGTGAGACCACTGCTTAACAGGGCAGTGGATCTAGTGATAAATGAAAAGTCTGAGCTATTAAAAGCCTTTGTGCTTCTGTTTTTATTGGCAAAGTTCTTCCTTAGGTGTCCCAGCTCCTTCATGTTAGTAGCAGAGTCTGTAGGAGTAAGGCATTGCCCACAACAATGATGAAACCAGAAACCACTGAAGCTGATTGTGTACACTAATTGTGTATATACAATTCCATGGGCCCACAGAGCCCCATCAACCCTCTTGGTTGGCTGATTGCATTGCAAGGCTGCTCGCCACCGTCTTCAAAAGATTATGGGAATTGTGGGAGGTCCCACTGACTGGAAAAATGCCATCTTCAGAAGAGCAATGACAAACCAGGGCACCACATGCCACTCAGCCTTGCCTCTGGTCCTCAGAGGGTTTTGGAGTAAGCCTTCTGAGATGTCATTTCTGAGCACATTAAGGATAAAAAGGTGACTGAAAATACCCAGTGTGGATTCATTGAGGATAAACTGGGTCTAACCAACCTAAATGCCTTTGGTGATAATATCATTAAGGGTGAGTGGGCAAAGGATGAGTAATATACGATGTTTACTCTGATTTTACCAAAGCCATCAATAGTGTCCAGTAATATCACTATAGCAACATTGGTGAGACACAGGCTAAATAAGTGGATAAAGTGGATGGGAAATCAGTTGGATTCTCATACAAATTGTGTTCTGATCAGTAATATTAAGTCCAACTGGCAGCCAGTTACTATTGTCATGCCTCAGATACCAAAAGTGGGTCTTTAATCAACTCTTAAACATAATTTAATTCTTTTTCACATCCTTATTAACAACCAGCAGAGTGGGACAGAGTGCACATTCTGCAGTGTCATGAATTATAAGGCATGAGAGAGTACCCAATGCGCTGGAGGGAAAGGGTGATCTTCAGAGAGACCTCGAGTGACTGGAGGAAAGAGAAAACTGAATGCTCTCGAAACGGAACAAAGGCAAATGCAAAGTCATTGAACAGTGTATTTGACTTCTGAATATCTCCAAGGACGGAGACTCCACAGCTCCCTGGGGAAACCTGTGCCAGTGCCCCATCACTCTCAAAGTGCAGAAATTATTCCTGACCTTCATAGAGAGCCTGCAGTTTAAGCCCACTTACCAAAAAGCAGCTGGCTCCATCCTCTCTGTACCCTACCTTCAAGTATTACCATACCTTGGTGAGATCCCCCTGAACCCTCTCTTCTCTAGGCTAAACTTCCAGCATTCTCAGCCTGTCCTCATACAATGGATGTTCCAGGCATTCCAGTTCCTAAATCATCTTAGTGGCCTTGGCATTTTTGGTTGCCCCAATACAAGAACAACTGCATTGATCTGTGGCAGAACGTACAGTGGAGGCCCACAAATAGTCCTGAGGCTGAAGCTCCCCAGAGTACAAGGAGTGACCTAAAGAAAAGGATTTGTTTAGCTGTAAGAGAGTTCTGCTATCTTCGCTAGCTAAAGGGAGACACACTGATTCTCCACCCTTGGAGTTATCAGAGCCCTGAGCACCCAGATCTGGTTGGAAGGCTGGACTAAGTGGCACTGAGCAATCCCTTCTAACATGACACAGGAAAATTGCACCAAACAGTGAGTGTTTCCTATTTCTCTGCATATCTATCAGAACATGTTTTACCAATTAGTAACAGAAGTACTGGTTCAAGTGGCATTTTGTTTAGGTTTTTTCTGCTACAGACTCTCCAAATTTT
Source organism: Dicaeum eximium (assembly GCA_013396995.1). Classification (NCBI taxonomy): domain Eukaryota; kingdom Metazoa; phylum Chordata; class Aves; order Passeriformes; family Dicaeidae; genus Dicaeum; species Dicaeum eximium. The sequence continues at coordinate 621,524 of VWZP01000218.1, forward strand.
GGGATGACAGGAACAGAATAGAGCATCTATCACACTAAAAACATGCCAAGGGTATTAACCACTATGAAAGAGATTGCCATATGCACACATACCCTTTTATGGAGAAAGAGAAGAAAATGTTTGCAAGAACACTTGCCTGATTTGTTACCCCATTATGGAAAAACTGGTCTAACAATACTGCAAAGATTGGGTATAGAAACGGTTAGATAACCATGTGAAAGAATTGCAGACACTGCAACAGCTATTTGGCCCTGCATAAGCTACATATGCATTTGTTTTACATAAATTACACTGCTCTTATCGTGACACAAGTAGGGTTCTCGCCTTTCTTACCATCACAGATGCTGAACTGTGCAAAAAGCATGTACTTCCATTAAGGAGTTTCTCCCTCAGGAAAGAAGTGTTGGATAAAGCCAAATATGCCAGCTATATAACCGCTGAGACTTTTGCAAGTATGGCTCAGTGAATCTCACCTCTGTAAGTGACACTACCAGCAGACATCACTGCACAGAAGAACAGAGACACCTAATTCTCCATTTATTGTTATGAAATACTGATGCTACAGCCACATCACCCACTGCTTGATTTGCCTTTAACCATACAGGTTGAGCCAGCTGATTTTCACTTGCAGGGAGAACATGCGAATACAGTGTACCTGTGGATACAGCTACAGCTGGTTTCACACAGTTTAGGCAGGGGAACTCCAAGAACAGGTTTGAAATTATTTGGTAGGTAAACTGATATGCACAAGGGAAGCAATCGCTGTAATCAACACAAAGTCCTGGAACCGCCTGCCCAGAGGAAGTCAAAGAGGCAAATCCTACACTATACGAAATCCAGTGGGGTTTGATTGCTTGACAAAGCATGCACACAATGGTAAATGCACGTCTAGACTGGTATCACATGTCAAAAAACCACAAATACTTTACTCATATAATTATTCTGAAAAGATTGAAGATACTTGCAGCAGAGTTTTGTTGGCCACAGACTTCTGTGGATGATAGGAACAGACAAAACATCTGGTAGATTGTATCCTGTGGAGCTGAACCGGCATGCAATATTAACTGCTGGCCTGGGAATCATGCTTTATTCCTGAAGAACTGGATGTGGCCAGTGACATTTCATTACACACAAACCATGGTATCAGGAAAAGGTTTATTTAAAATTTTAATTATTTACAGTAAGCACAACCAAATTAAATTACACAATATAGGTGAACCGTTTGTGCAATTCTGAAGAAAAAAAATAGCACTTTTGGCACTAGAATTCTCCTACTTTTCTTACATTATAGTATGTGTATGAAATAAACTATATAGTTAATTTGTATTTGCATTACATATATATATATATATATATATTCCACTGACATATGCAATATCAAAAAACTGGTGACCACTTAAAAGATGCTTTAATCCTCGAAAAAAAAGATGGTGTATGAACCGGTTTTGTTAATACTTCACAATGCTCCTCAAGATCTTTATATCTTTGAAAAGCAAAAATAACTATAAAAGTATAGATTCATATAGTGACATTTCATCAGCTAGAAAACAGGAATGGTGCGGTATCTTCATTTTTCTTTGTTCTTACTTCAAGGGAACTTAGCATGACTCATGGAGTAATGTTGTATACAACAACTTCCTATGGCAATGTAAGTCAAATAACTTCAAATTAAGCTCTTATATTGTAACCAACTAAACACAGTAATATATCAACTTCTAGAAACTTTTATCCATTTAAAGGGGAATTCTGACACTAAGGTTGAATAAAGTTTCTATGACGCCAGTTAATTTGGTGAGAAAGTTCGAAGCTGACACTTCTAGAAACATTTTTAACAAGTTCAGATGAAAACATTTGTGATGTGCAGTGGGCAGAAAAATTGTATAGATCAATCAAAATATTCCTCTTTTGAGATTTAGCTCCAGATAACTAGTAACCATTCCTGGCAACTGCATAAATCTATCAGATACCAGCCCTTAAACTTATCAGTTCAGCACCAGTTCTCTTATTCTGGAGTCAATAAATACTCACTTTATTTAATGGAAGTTTCTCATGTGGGCATTGCCACAGGCAGTATATGCTGGGATAGGCCACATTGAGCATGCTGCTTATTGCACTCCATTTTGCATTCTGCCTACAAATATGTGTTCACTTTCAATCACCAGTCCTCTCACCAGTGCCTAAAAGCATCTCTTGAAAACAAAAAACAACAAACCAAAAAAAGGAAATCAGAGGTATTAGGTATAACAGACATATGGTTACCATTTAGCCATGAAACAATACCTTATTTAAGGTCAGTTCCCTCCTAATTATCATAGGAATAGATATCTCTCAGTGGAAAGATGGTACTTCTGATCTTGCTATTTTTTTCTTGGCCCTTCAAAGTCCTCAGATTTCAAACCTTAACCATGAAGGTATGTTTTAAGGTAACCTTTAAAGCTTTTAAGAATAGGTTACTTTTAATTCTCCCTCTACCTGTTTTTTTCAAAGGTATATTTATGCAGGCTGGGGTATAAAAAGATTACTACTTCTCAATCATGCATTAAAATTTTATTGTGTGCTTGGATAAGGAAACAAGAACTACAGCAATGGGAAAGTTCCTCTTCCAAAGTAGGAAAACAAACGTGGCATCTCTCATCCCAACAACTGTGTTTCTAATGTATTTTGAATATTAAATTTCCTACTTGAATTAATAATAATAAAAAAAGGCAAACAGAAAAAATCCATTGCAATTGTTTACTTTGTTTCTGGCGTAAAATATTTTCAGTGTGAGAACAAGTGTATGATGAATTGTCTTCCTAAGAATCACTAGTTTGTTTTTTTTAAATTCCTGCCACTTACAATTCCCCAAACACTGTGAAAATAATCATAATGGCTAAGTTTCAGCAGGCATAAATCAAAACCAATACACAAGACAAAATCTGACTTAAACTTTTAGTATTTGCAATGACATATGACTAGAAAAAGATCTATGGTGCTTCTACAGGATGGACAGTTAATAAATTGCTTTTATAAGCTTAACCATGTTTCTAAAGAATAACCCAAAGGAATAGAAAATAAGCATACCATTATACAGAATGGTTTAATGGTTTTCTAAAATTCCACTATTTAAAGTACACCCCAGTTAAGGAAATGTGTCACTAGTCAGTTAGTCTTTGCTCAGAATTAAAGAAAACTTTCAGAGCCAGGATGCCTTTCCCTGAACCATGGGGGCTTCAAAAATGAGGAAAGAAACATGGAATCCTTGCAGGAGAAAATCATATCTCCACTTTTTTTCCTGGATGTTAGACATGATGTGATGTATGGAAAAGAAAAAGCCGAAAAGTGAAAAAATAGTCAATAAGGAAGAGACTGAGCTAAAAGGTCTGGATTCTTAATCCATGGTCATTCCAATAATGAATAAATGCTGGACAGGTTTCTGAGTAACCTGGAAAACGAATAAAAAAGGCTAGCAAAAAGTTCTTTTTGTGAAACTTATTCAGACTGATTTGGGAAAAAAAATCTTATTAATCAAGCATGTTCAAAATACAGCAGCTACAAATAATTTAAACAGAAACTTTCTAATTCATTCAAGAAGTAAATAAGCCTCCTGAGCCCACAGTCAGAAAGCATCAACAATTTAGGACACAAACTGAAAACAAGGTAAGCTAAGATCAGGCCTGTTTGATGGCAAGGTTTCTTCAGCACCAAATCAGAGTTAGCTCAAAGTAACATGACAGCAGACAACAGGGCCTCACCACAAAGTACCACTCATGCTACCTGATCACGTTCACCATGGCCACCAAAACAAGGCTCCCACAAAAGCTACCTAAATTCTGCCTTTTGGCAAGAGAAAGAAGCAGGGCTTGTATACAGCTTTAGTCTGTGAAATGTATTCTAAGTGGGTGCAGTTGCATACAACCTCACGTGCTAACAGTTTCCAACATTATTACATATGCAACACGGTAGTCTGGTCATTGCCTTCTTTCCCTCATCATCCTCGGATATCTTAAATACCTAAGTATTTAGGCATTTCCTCCTGCCCTTAGGCACTTATTTACTCGACATTGGTGACGTCTTAGAAAAACAAAAAATGCCAATGAGAAAGGCAAGTCATTGAAAGGACGGGTACCCATTAAGCTTCGTTTTCAGTATGCTTTTCAACACCTTCCTTTCGCTCTGAATCTGTGTGTTGCTGAGCAAGAAGAATCTTTAAAACGGGAATTTCTGAAGAACATCTGGATCATTCTGATGAGCCCCTCATGCAGCTGGAGCCATGTTCAGTTGCATCCTCGCTGGCAGCGTTGTCGGGAACCTACTGGGCAGGCCGGTGCGGAGAATGAGAATTCATTCCCTTATGTACTACAGGAGGCTTGGTCCTCTGATTGCCGTTTGCGCAACACAAAGAAAAGTCCTCAATCCGTGGTAAACCGTAACTATTGCTTTTGGCAGGTTTCTAAATACAAGGGGGGAAAAAAAAAA
>VWZP01000218.1:628972-649047 GCA_013396995.1 Dicaeum eximium
CTGCCCGAGGGCGGCACCGCGGCGGCGGCGGCGGGCGGGCCCCGCGGCCCCGACCAGCAGCTGCTCACGCTGGTGCTGCTGGCGGTGAACGCGCTGCTGCTGCTGGCGGCTCTGTCCGCCTGGGCCGCCCGCCTGCTGCGCAAGAAACTGCTGGGCCGTCGGCGTAGGAAGGCGGCCCCGGTCCACGTGCGGCAGCTCTACTCCACGCGCCGCCCGCTCCGCTCCATGGGCACTGGAGTTTCCGCCGACTTCTCGGGCTTCCAGTCCCACCGGCCACCCCGCGGCGCCGCCGCCTGCGCCCTCAGCGAGGCCGACCTCATCGAGTTCCCCTGCGAGCGCTTCATGGACAGCGGGAGCGGGCGGCACGGGGAGGAGCACCTGCTGCAGCGCTTCGCCGACTGAGCCCGCCCAGCCCCGGAGCCGCGCAGCGCGGCGGGGGAAGGCGGCCTGCAGTCTGCCAGGGGATGGAGCGGGCCCAGGGGTCGCGGCCCCCGAGGGGATGGTGCGGCTCAGTGGCTGCGTTCAGCCGCCCTTACTGCGGGCCAGGGCGGGGGCTGCCTCTGGGACGGGGTTACTTCTGCCGGCACCTCACCGTTTTGTCAGGAATCGTCCCTAAGCCAAGGAAGAGCCCTGACGGGCGGTAACTGCGCCTTGCCGTGAGGAGCAAACGGCAGGAGCTACTGCCAACAGCAGCCAGTGCCTCCCTTAAGGAAACTCAGAGCTGTTCATTTAAGTGTGCTATTTTACAGGTGGGTTCCTCCGACTGCAAGTTGGGAACAAGTTCCAGTGAGCGGCCTGGCCCTGTGCGAGGAGCTTTGAACAGGTTTTTCCTAGGCACCAGCCCTTCCTAATCAAACATTTGGATCGAGAGTCATCTTTTAATTGAACTGTTTGCAACCAGGGAGTTGTCTGGAGGGCTGGAAGTGTAGGGGTTTTTGCTGGATAGTTTGAAGGCTGTGCCGTTTCAACTCAAACCGAATGTGAGGCAATTTAATGTGCACAAGTGTGCTTTTACACTTTTCTGTAAGTGAGAAACAATAATGCAGCTGGTTAGTTCTACAGGAATATATTGCTGACACCACTAAGAAAAAACTAACAGATTTTTGTAGAATGTTTACAAATGAGCTATTTTAAAATTGTTTTAATAAATACTGCTTGGTACTTGTACACATTGATGTGTGCTGTAGTTGTCTGGGTCCATGATGGTCAGCAGATCGCTGACCTTCATATAATCCATCTTCATTTCTAAATGGGTGGGTGCAGAGGAGAACTATTGATAGATAAATAATCAGTGGTGCCTTACTTCAGAAACAATAATAGGTGAGAATATTTCAGGAATGTGAAACAATCTTCATCCTAACAGGCAAGTCTCTCTTAGCCTTAGCCTATTAAAGTTAGAAGCTTTATGTACCTCACTGTGAAATAAAACATTTTGTGTATTAATCTAGATTATGTGTTTTGTGTAGCTGAGTGAGTAATGCTAGAGTTAAACCCTTATGCAGTAGTATATAATGTTTGAGTTGTTTTGGTTTGTTGGTTGTTGTGTTGTTTTTTGGGTTTTTTTTTTTTAATTAGGATTTTGCTTTTGGTTTCAGAGCAATGCTAATCATTTTATGGTCACTTGCTCTCTACTTCTCAGACTTTTTCCTAAATATTTGCAGAATGTGGTTCTGTTATTACAAAATCCGGTGGTTTAGTTTACATTAATAATTCTCTCTGTGTGGTCTACAAATGAGCTAGTTAAAGTGGTCCAAATCAGGATTGCACTTTAAATGCTAATGTTTTAGATGGAATTTGGTAAATTGTTGAGACCATTGATACAAATTCTGCTCCTTTGAATTTAATGTGCAACCTCAGATGAACTCTTGTGGAACCGAATGGCTTGAAGGAAGTGTTAGTGTACTATGGAGACATTTGTCTCAATATCATGCATTCATTGCTGACCCGAGGTGTTTGTGACTACAAGTTGTTTACTACCATAATTGCAAGTAAGCAGGTTGGGAGTTTCTCCCTTTTTTTATTCTTTTCATTTTTTCAGATGAACAAGTGTTTACAAAAGATACCATAGTAACTGGTACCTTCAGTTGGAGATCAGTGACTGAATAGAGAGAAAAGACTTTATGTCCTGAGGGAGAGAGTGTAGAGATCATTTGCCTTAATCTTAGTCTTTTCCATGGAGAAAGAAAAAATCAAAGTCTTGTTTCTTGGGTCAGTAGCAAGAAGTCCTTTGGGATTTCATTTTGACAGGCTGTAGTTTTCATGAATATCAGGGGCCCAATTCAGTTGTCAGTGTATAGATTAAAATTCACTGCAATAGACACAGTGTTGAATGGAATTAAAATTGAGGGAATGCAGTATCAGGTTTCTTTTTTTTTTTGTTAAGAATTTAAACTTTCTGTTCTTTTGGACACCTGGGTGCTTTTGGCCATTTATGATTGTGGAATACACCACTGTTTGTTGTTAGAACTGCAGTGGGATTATTGAGTAAAGCTGTGTATCACACTAACGTTAGCTCTATCACTGGATATTCTTCCAATGGGAGATGCATAGATGCTGTACATGGTTATAGTCAATTGTCAATAAATCCATTTGCTGAAAGAAAATTTGTGTCTTACATTGTATCTCATAATGCATCCTTCTTCAGCCATGGATTGGCTGTAGCTTCTTCATTTTACGAGCACGAGGGCTGTGGACAGTGTCTCATCATTCTTTCATATCTTTTCATCATACATAACGTTTCCTATTTTGTTTTTAATATGTTTGGAGAGCGCAAACAGTAAAATAACTAAAATGGGCAGTTCTGGAACAGGTAGATTGCTGTCTCACAATAGATTAATAAGGTGCTGTTACATCAGTGAGCTACTGATCCTTTATGAGGAAAATTAAGAAAAAAGGAGTGTTTGGGATCATACCAGTAGTTTATGAACATTGGAAATTACAGTTCTGAGGGTTTTTCAGTATTATCAGGCTAATGATACCAGCGTGTCTTGTTCAGCATATGCATGTTGTTCTAATTAGGAATTCACTGTTTCTGTTTGAATTTTTGTAAACATCTGGAGAAGCGCCAGAATGAAATGGAACTGGCTTTTTTTTCCAGCATAGGAGAGGTAGATACATAGATCTGCACAACAGCAACAATAAAAAGAGTTAATAAATAATAAACAGAATGAAGCTGTTGATTTTTTTTTAAGCCACAACTTCTGTAATTCTAGGAATTGTTACAGACTTTGTCTGCAGATACTACTTGCAGCATCTTTGCAGGGAGGGAACTGTACTAGCAGGTGGTTGAGGAAAGAAAAGGCAGTGACCTTGAATGACTGAAAAATGTAAATATAACATGGCTCTCTTTTTACCAGTAGTATTTATATGTATTTGGGTCTTTTTAAAAGTAAGCTCCTTTCTAAAGAGTGACTGTAAAAACAGCCCTTTCTGAATGGATGGATCTGCCTCAAATGGTGCTCAAAATATTTATCTTTTTAGCAGAAATAGAGTTTTACTGCTGTGTCCTCTCATGGAATTCATGCAGCTCAGGGAGGAGTGAACTGAGTACTGTTCTGCTGAGTAATTACTGAACATGGAATATATCAAAGATTTAAAATCACCAAAATACTGCCCCATGAAATTAAGTGAGCTGCTGCTGGGGGGTCTGCAAGAGGTACCAGGGCTTCCCTGCTGTCAGCACTGCCTGATTTGACAGCCTCTGCCACCTCCTGCTCTCCCTCTTCCATTCCTGACTTCACTTCATCCAGCTGGCATGGTTGGTTGTGCAGCTGGAAGGTGAAACTGATCCTTCTGGAAAATAACACCTCCCCTCTCCCCTGTTTTTCATCCAGCTCAGTTTCTTTGATTCTGCTTAACTCACACAACTACTGGAAGTAGCAAAATGTGGGTGTGAAGTTCAGAGGCAGGAAAAAACCGCCAAAGATGGGAGGATGCTTAAACAATCTCAGTCTTGACATTCAGTTTGTCCACAGTCTAAGAAAATCTAGGCTATTCACATTAGAGAAAAATCCTCTGTAGGGGATACAACTCTACTAGAAATCATTCTTGATCTGCAGAATTGAAAATGCTTAGAACTTCTCTTCAGATCCTAGGAATATTGACGTTGCAGCATGGGGCTGGAGAGAAACAATCTGGAGAGAACAGAGGTACAGTGGTGTCAGTGAATGTCTGCATGTGGATGAATGCCCCTTGTTAAAATGCACTGCTTGACCATCCGAGCCTGAGTTAGCACAGTTACATTTATAAAAATGTTGGTTTCTTTATGCCGTGATGTTTACTTTTCACAACACACTGCCAGTGCCACTTTTTAAATATCCTCAACATTTGAACCCTTAGAAGAAGGGACTGGGTAAAGTATGCATGTCTCTTGTGCCTTCCTTCTTCTCTTTCCTGGAAGAGATTGGGAAAATGAGCATTTGGGAGGGGAAAAAAAAGTCTGCTCCAGGATATTTATTTGTCTACTCATCAGGATATTTATTTAACTAGTAAACTAACATTCTGATTGTAGGGCATGGGTCTACAAAAATAATTTGTTTCCATGACAGTATACATATTTGTAGAATGCTCCACAAGTGAACAAGAGAAATACTACTCGATTTCCAAACACCTGGCTGCTCCCACTAATCCATGTTTCTCTGGCCACCAAGGGTGTACATATGTTGTGTGAGGTCCACGAGTGAAGGTTTCGTTTAAAAAATTATTTTTAAAATTAAAATCAATTCATTAAATCAGACAAATTATGCATACATAGGGATGTACTTGATTTTTTTCACGTGGGCAACTCCTTTGAGACAAGGTGTTTTATAAATGTTGCATCTATAACCTGATATTTCCTAACTAGAAATGAGGAATAAGTATTAGTATCCAGTGTGTGCTGGATGTCGGATTTGTTCTTTTTGCTCCATGCTAAATATAGCATAGTTTTGGCAGCCTATCCAAATACTGCTGTTGTGTTTTTCTCCATAAAAAGTTGAGTTTTCTCAAGTGCATACTTTAATTCCCATAGAAATTAAATTCCTGTAGAAAAATAGTCAATTGTCTTTAAACACAAATATTTATCTTAGTATCATTGCACATGACTTTATTTATAGAGATGCTCCTTGATAAGTCTTTTTAAATAAATTGATATCTCATTTGTTTTTACAAACAAGACCATAAGAATTAGAGTGAATAATACAGTATGAGTAAATAGTTGGAAGAAAACTGTTTCAAACATAATAGATATATTTGCTAACAAAGAGGAATCTGACACTTTAAAGAGACTTTATGAGTCTTTATGCTGTGACACATATCTCCTTTGTTGTTGGATTTTTAAAGGTACATTTATTTATAGTTTGATAATCTGTGTTTAATATTTCTGTGTTGTAGAAATAAATTGTTTGTTGTTCAGAAATGGGAAGACCCCTGCATAAAAAAATCTCAAAAGCTATTGAGTGTTAAAAAGAAAGTTGGCATACTGTTAGAAGTATTTATACTTACCAAAGAATAACCTGATTTTTCATTGCAAAGTGCATTTGAAGCTGTTGCCAAGTAAAGCAGTCCTTAGCTAATAAATTGTGGAGTTTCTTGACTTCAGATATAGGTGTAATCTTGTTTTTTACTTTACTTTAAAGGTGTTTTTTTTTAAATGTCCAGACAAACATAATCTCCATTCACTTTTTTTTTTTCCCAAATATTTCAATTTTGTGTATATGCAGTATTTCAAAATACTTTATTGCACTTCTGAGATCCACCCACGTGGAACCACGAGAGAATCTGAACAAACATTAGAGCAACCTGTCAGTCAACATATGCATAGCACTTTGTAATGTAGGAAGTGCTCAGAGGTTGTGAAAACTGGTTTCTTTTTCAGAATATTGTGAGAATGAATGCCCAACAAAACATTCATGCAGAGTCACAGCTGTGCCTTCTAGCGATGGCAAATCTCTTACTGTGATGTAGCACCTTATACATCAGTCTGGGCTAGTCTAGTTCATTTTGCTTCGCCACGTGAGACTAGGAAAAAAATAAACAAACAACTTGAGTAGAAGACAAGAATTCAAGGAAATAGAGCAGATAAGCTTTTTGTGAAGCCCTTGGCAAAAATCCCGTTAGCCAGCGTTTTCCTGGTTCACTTAACTTCTCACATGTGCAATTTGTTTCATTGTCATTAGTTCAGTGTATGTTTGTTTACTTGTAGTAAATATTTTGAAGTAATTTGAATAGCTGAAGAAGGCCTGGATAAATTTAATAGATAAAAATCATATACAGAAAGATAATGAGACAGGTTTTCTCATTGAGAGATTGATTTATCTCCTAAGGGACAGATGGTTCAGGGATGTTGTCTTTGAAATAAACCCGAATGTCAGTTTTAAGTCAGGAAAGGAATATTCTTTCCCTGGAACATGAAGAAGGTGGGAGGGTTGAAAACAGCTACACGGTGCGCTTGTTTAATTCCTTGCCAAGAAGAGCCAAGATCGGCATTTGTTAACAAATTATATTACATGGAGATACACGTGTGTCCTATCTGGATCCAGCAAGTTCACTGAAATTGTATCTGTGATTCATTGTTACACTGCTGTACTTCATCCTGACAGTGAGGAATACCTCTTTTGATATGTTCAAATCCATATTTTAGTACAATCTTTAGCCTCTCATCTGTCATTGTACCATTGACATATCTATGAGTGTACAATTTCTTATCCTTATCTTGCTGAGTAGTTAAATATCAAAGTTAACGTTTTAAAGTTGCTCAGCACTGTAGTAGCCTCTATCTGACTGCTGTAAAACAATTTGAAGTAGGGAGGATATGCAGTAGTGATACCAATCAGATGAAAGGTCAAAAAACATTTCACTGTAGAGGGAACACGCTCAGGAAAAGAATGGTTTCAGAAAAAAAAAAAAAAAAAGTAGTTTATAAGTGAAGGATAACATGGTTTATTTGCTGTTACTATGTCACGATCTAAATCTTGAACAAGCATGCTGCAAGACAGGGAGCATATGTTAGACTTAGGAGACAGTTTGGAGTGTTGCTCAGTACATACAGCAGATGTTCTAGCTTGCCTTTTCTTTTTCAGCAACAGCTTAATCCTTCTTCTGTTTTCACTCCACGAGAGTGAAAAGACTGCAAGACTTAATGTAGGTACCCATCAGTAATAGGTCTGTGGTGATGGAATTAATTGTATCGGAGGGCTGTGCTCTGAGACGTTCATCTTAAAAAGAAATACTTGACTTCTCAGATCTGATCAACCTGGAGAGATGAGCTTTAGTGTTAAGTGGCATGGAAATGTCTGTCTCAGCTGATAATTCCCAAAGAGGGAGAATCTTTCACAACCATTGCAGAAAGTTGTTAACTCAGAAATAGAGACATTACCATAAGGACCCAGTTAATTAATTTTCCCCCGAACCAAATTTCTCCTCTTCCTCTTGTTGCCTAAAATATTGTTTAAAACATTTTGTCAAAACCTTTGGTTTTTCTTTCTCCCAGCACCACTCCTGTATTAGGTATTGCCAATATAAAACTCTGTTGCAACTTTTTAATGCAAGGGTGGCAGAAATAACTCAGAGCTACTCACTGAGTTCAATATGGAAATGAATGAAGTAGTAAATGAGCCAAAAATCTGGAACTTCCCAGTAGTTCCTGTAAGCTTGGTGAAGGTGCTGGGATCCTTGCTGTACAGTTCTCCTTGTGCCTTCCACCTGAGTGCTCTTCCTGGCACCTTACTTCTTGGCATAGGGGTTTTTTTCAAGAATTTTGGTGTGTTCAGGCCTGCAGATATTTATTTTTTTTCCTATCTCATTTTTAAATTCTGTGTAATGGGAGTTTGTTTTGGTTTGTTTTATCTGTTTTGAAATAGGAGATAACAGCCATTTACAGCCTACAGATTACAGCCAAAATACAGCCTGTTCTTAGTAAGAAAATGAAGGAGTATTGCATTTTCAATAAATCCTGCTTAAATGGAAGTTATTTTGTTCAGGAATGATTTGTGATTGGAATGGTTCACTGGGATCCCACAGACACTGTTCTGCTGCATAAAATGCAGAGCCTTTTGGTTTTCCTGCTAGAATATATCCCTAAGAACCTGAGACTGAAGAGGCCCAGCAGGAAATAAAGACATGCCTTCCTTCCACTTCTATGGCTCAAATGGAAAAGAGATTCAGGCTCACCATCTTGGTCACCAGAATGGCTAAGAACTTTATTTATTCTATAGCATATGTATTGACCTAAGCTGATTTGGTAACTGGAGAGTTAAAATAGTATTCACACTAAAGGGAGCATCAAAAACCTGATATTTTTTGAGGATGAAATCTTAGTTTTCCTCTGTAAAACTGAAGTCAGCATGGACTGAATAACTGGCAGTTTGCTGAAGGTGCTAACAGCTCTTTGAGATGTCTGTAGTATAGAACTGGGTGCACCTTCAAATAGTCTCTCATATAGTTTACTCAAAAGTATTTAGAACAAGTCCCAAGCAGAAAATACTAATGAATTCCAAACTGTTAGCTTGCAGTAATACTGATCTACTCAAATGCTGGATTCATTTGTTTTTATTGGCACTCGCAAGTGCACCTGAGGCATACCTAAATTTCAGTCTGATCATATGCTTTTATCCAACCTGCTAAAATCACCTACCATTCCAATTAGCACAGCTGTACCTGTAAATCTCTGTCATTCTCACTTATAAGTTTTTGGTTTTAGCCTTTTCACTTATACCATAGTAGAAAATCATCTTAATTTACAACTTCCTAGGCCCTGAGGTATGCAGTTGCTTTTGAAACAGGAAAATTGACAATTTTTCCAACCTTCCAAATACAGTCAAACTCTAACAATCAGAACAGGTTTGTTTTGATTTTTGTTTCCCACACACACATCCCCACACCCTCGTGGTGAAAACCATGATGGATTAGAGCTTTGCCATATACTACATTTGCCAAAGTCTACCAGAAGTGACAGTAGTGGCAGAACCCAAACATGTATGCACTGGAATAATCATTTGGCTCTTCAGATTTGGAACACTACAAAATTTGAGCATGTGAAAAATATCACTAGAACTAATTTTACACTTTAGGACTTATCAGTTGTTATATTGTGGGGTTTTTGCCCTGAAATGTTCTTTGTCTTCTTCCCTATTTTATTTTGCTTCTCCACCTGGCTAGAGGCTTTTGGATGAATAAAATAAGAATGACTGGAATATGTGTTTAAGGATGCTGAACATCTGAGAAGCTGGAGGTGCTTGGAAAATATGTCGCCTTGCAAAATGCAGATTTTGAGAGGTATTCAAGTTCAACATTATGGTCATGACACGGATAGCTGTCCAAATTCATGTGTTATACCCCCTGTATCTCCCACTGCGTCTGTCTCTCCTGTTACCCTCCCTGTTATCCTCCCTGTGTATCACTATTAGCTGCTTTTTGTTTCTCTTTGTGGTCTGTAACGAGGTGTCAAGTTTGTACCTCTTACATTGTGTTTTGACCTGGTTCTCCTGTAGCCACACAGGTTGCATTTTTCTCCAGCATGGCCAGTACAGATATTGGGTATTGTTTTGATGCCGTATCAATAGAGTACAAGAAAAGAAGAATTATGGATTTAGGAAAGGTGTTTCTTGCCTAAAGCTTTATCATTTAGCTGACAATAATGCAGGCAGACAGCCCCAGTGATCTATGTGGTGTATTTGGTCTGATTCTTCAGAGCAACTGCTGCCCCTCCTGAGAGGGAAAAGCTGTAGGACTTCTCCTGTTCTCTGTTTGTTATCTTTTCATTTTGGTTAAAACTAGTTTCGTATGTTTCCTGACAGAAGGAGGTAAAATCCTGACATCTGGCCAGAGGTAGAGCTTTTATCATCTGTATGTATTTTCACTTCAAAGAGCTTGTGTAGCTTCTGTTTTTCAGACAGTGCCCTTTGGACTGAAAGTGATCAAACATTATCAGCCAGAAAATAATTTTTGTTCAGGATTCTGAATATTCAAAACAAGAGTAATTAATACATAATAAAGAGGAATTCTGATCTGGCATAATTCTCCTAGGCACTAATTTCATTTTAGCCAGCTTCTCTTGCTGGTCTCCCCAGCCATGCTCTCCCTCTCTCCCGTGCCACCCCTCTGTCCACTGTGGCATCAGCCTGCATTTCTCAGAAGCCTTTGGAAGTTGATTTGCTTCTTGGGTTTTGGTTTGGGCTTTTTTTCCCTGCTGTATAATAGGCCTTGTTGATGTCCCCTCCTTCTTTGCCTTTTTAAGTTTTTAAACATCAGGATTATGGCAACTGGGTCATTACAGCAGAGCTGCCAAAATTGAGTCACGACCTCTGTGTTTGGAAGTCAGGGGTTAGAGCTGATGCTTTATCTGCTTAAATGCAATGCTGAAGCATTTTAAACAACCTTTGTTTCATAATTCCTCTGCCCTCTTAGTGTCCTCAAATGGTCAATTTACTCTTCTGAAAAAGTGAGTGGAGTTTTCCTGACTCATCTTTTCCATGTGAAGTCATTATGTCTGACCCATAAATACAAACTTCCAAAGAGCACATACTTTGCATGTGAAAAGGTCGGAATGGCATGTATTTTCCTGAGGGGACAGAAGCCCTCTCAGTATATTCAGGAAGACTTTATTAACCATCCACTTAAAATTATGTGAAGTTATATATCACTTTGCAAAAGGGATTGTTTTGGAGAACAGCACCGGATATAACTAAAACTATGTTTATTATATATTAAAAACAAATTTAAACTACAGGATTAGAGCATAAACCCACACTTGTTTGTGAATCCTCCACATTAAGTAGTTATTCCTAGAATTATTTGTTTTATTGGTGCAAATACATTGTGCCAAACTGGTGTAGCACTACTGACCCCAAGGCAGCCCAGTTGTTGCTAATTTTGATGGACCTACATCAGACCTGAACTTGAGCCAATTTTTCTATTTTCCTGCTTCTGCAGCAAAATTTAGCTGTGGATATTAAGAAGAACTGGTGGTCTATTTAAATGGGAGTCTGATTTAAAAAATGAATTGTTTATCTCTTTCACGTAACTGTGAAATTATACTCTCATAATTAGTGAAGCAGTGTGTGAAACTAATTGATTTCCGGAAAATATTTATCTGTGATTCAGCTACACCCATTATGCTTCTTGGAATATCACATGGAAAATCAAGCTACCAAAAGGAAACATCTGTTTGTATCTAAAATCCCAAATATTTCTGAAGTTTAGCAACATGAATTCTTCTTGGGGCTGCCACCACTCACATTCAGCTCCGGAGCAAATACCAAAAGGATACTTGAGGTGACCTTTTGTATCAGATTAAACAAAATGAGAAAACACTTGGCAATCACACTTCCTCTGCTAGGCCATGGGAAACAGCAGAGCAGAGGAACAGATACAGTAAAAACATATTAATTCAATCTCGTTTGCTTTAGAAGAGTCCAGCAGTGGAAAGAACAACTAACTGTGAAAAACCTCAGCTCTCTGTAATTTGGTACCTCTTGAAGACTGTCTAGATCATCCTGACAAGAGCTATCTCAAGCAGCAATAATGGAGGGATGGAGAAAATCAAAGGACTAGAAAACATTAGAAATGGGTTTCTTTCAAAAGCTATTTCTTAGGGGGCAAATGTCCCAGTGGACTGCATTTTTGGTATCAGTGTTGTTGTTGCATGTAAACATACTGGGTTTAAATATTTTTTTCCACATATTTCTTTAAAACACTGTGTGGATTTCAAAGTTCCCTGTGCCTCGGTTATTCTGTGATTCCCTTGTTTGTTGGTGTGCTAAGCAAAGCTGGGGGAGCTGGAAAACAAATTGTAGTTTCTCAGTAAGGTTAAGCTGGCACAAACCAGAATGCTGTTAAAATTTCAGTCCTGTTTGCTGGTGGATGCTCATCCCCTCCATCCATCCATCCATCCATCCATCCATCCATCCATCCATCCATCCATCCATCCATCCAGAACATGCTGGGTAACAACACTACTGATAATGCATGTTGCTGTTGCTTGTTGGCAAGGTAACGGGGTTGTTTATTTGCATCTGACAATGCACAAACAATGGGAACAGTCAGCTCTACTAAGCAAATTATAGAGCTGTGATCAAAGGACATCCCACTCTAAAAGGTGCACAGATAAAGCAGTCCTCAGGGAAGGGAGGATGAATGTAAATGTTTACCTCTTATAACGATTTGCATTATTATGCAGTAGGTCTGTACACCGAGGACCCGCTTAAGGAGGTTAAATCTCAGACCTTCTGTGCAGCAGGGACTGCTTGGCTTGGTTTGCTCAGGCTGGTTGTTCAATACCACAGGTGATTCTCTACCTGTTGCAGCCTGCCAGGGTGCCTCGCTCTGTGCCTCACTTCTGTCCAAGCACACTCAGGAGTCCTTCCCTATGTGCAAGGGCTTAACATCTGCAGGCTTCTCCTAACTGGATGGGATGCCATGGACACCCTTCCTCCTCCTTCCAGAGGGGAGCAGCTGCAAGAAGAGTGGGAAGGCACAAGGACGTTGAGATTTCCACCACAGCTGTATGTGGGCAAGAAGCCCAGAAGACAAACTGCATCTCCCAGACCAGCCATGTAGCCAGTAGGCAGGGATGGGAAAAAAAGAAAAGGGAGATTTTGCCTGGAGACAAAGCTTCAGCAATCACAAGAATGATGGCCAAACAAGGGCTTGGTGAGGAAATAAAGGGTAGCAGCATGCAGGACCTTTGTCCGGGTTATGAAAATTCAAGGCCAAAAGTGCTCATAGGGTTGTTTTGGCCAGCTGAAGTGTTTCATTCTTCTATCTCTGTCTAACAGACAGGAGACAGATCTTCCTGTTTGCTTGGGCTTTTTTGGAGGGAAGGAATATGAGTGTTTCAGCTCTCTCACCACCCCATAACACCCCTTGCCCATCTGTGCACTGAGTAGTCAGAGTCCACTGAGGACAGAATTTTCTCGAAAAAATAGGGTCCATCCACACTGTAGGCTACTGTGTCTGGCAGCAAAGTATCATAGCAGTTAGCAGGTCTAAAGGCAGTTTAAATAGGATCAGAGACTCTTCCTGGCTCTGGGCAGCTGAAAGGAGAGGGTCCACAGCCAAGTTCCATCTTTGCCATGCAGCATTTCTGCTTCTCTCTGTCCCTGAACAGGTTGCCATATGTTGCCCTCACTTTCCCAGGCTCTTGGCATGAGACTTGCAGCTGTGGGTTGATGCTGTCAAATTACAAGTAATGGCAAATATCACGTTTTTTGGAAATAAAAGCAATTTCTTTAAAGCTGCTGAAAGTCATGAGAAGCTTGCATTGCTGCATGAGGTCTATGTGTAAGCTCCCATTAGGGTGACACTGCTGTTGCCTGGATGCTGTAGAATGATTTTTAACAAACTGTAATGGAGTTCTCTTCTACTGATGACAGAGATGATGATATCTGGGCANGCTGCTGTTGCCTGGATGCTGTAGGACATCTGTAGGACAGAGATGATGATATCTGGGCAGATACATAGAATTAAACTCAATTATTACTTCAGAAGATAATTGAAACACAATTGAAATTTCACCATGTGAAATTACCTTCACAAACCAAGACGGTAATTGAGTCCTCTAGGTTGTGCTCTCGTATGAATGTGATCTTCTTCCTCTGCTCTCACATGATATCTCACTGCAGGCACTGTGCAGATTTTCTTCATGTACCTCTTCTCCTTGAATCTCCCTTCTTCCCCACTCAGTCAGAGCTTGGTAAGAGCCAAAACCCCTACAAACTCTGTAAGGTCTGTAAGAGATGCTGACTGAAGGAGAACACCGTACTGGATGTGCAAAATAGTAGCTGAATTTTTGGAACTAGGGAGAGAGAGAAGGGAGCACAAACATACACACATTTCTTAAAAGGCAACCCTTATGCTCTTTTGGCTTTGTGTAGTTTTTGGCTTTTTCTGCTTCTTTCTCTTTCCTTCTCTTTTTATGTTCACCCTTTTTTCCTCCTATTTTTTCTCTTAACTCCTTACTGACATTGTTCCTGCACATCTGTTAGAGCCTTTACAGCATTCTTTCTGGCTGAATGTTCATTAACCTGTTATGTTATATTGCAGGAAAAAAAAAAAAAAAAGTGGTTTAATTATGTTGTGAAGATTCCCAGCATCTCTCTTGACAGATTTTCTCATGGTAACTTTGACCCCTCTCCTGAGCACAGCTTCCCTTTTCCTTCCTTCAGAAGAGATGTGAAGCTTAAAAATCAACTCATTTAAACCCCTTTGAAAGTCTTAGTTCAAGCATGTTTCCTTACAAGTTCATCCTTGGGGATGCACAATTTACCTCCTCAGAATTTTGATGTTGTCACACATAATTGTGGAGTTGATGTATTAAGATTATAAACAAGCCAAGTAATTAATTTGATGATGCATATACAAAATTGAATGACACAAAAAACCTTGGCATATGTATTCTCTGCTTGAGTTGCCCTAGTAATCTGCAACTTCCATGTCTCAAGGCCTTTTATCACTCCACTGGTTTCTCCAGAAAACAGTGGAACTTTTTGAAGGCAGCTAGTTTTCTTTGACCCTTTTCTTCCTGTTTTACTTTTATTCCCTTTTCCAATAGAAAACCACACTTATTTCTTTTTCTTCTTTGTTCAAATATCCTTACTTGAATTAGTGAATGAGTTTATGTCTCCTTCATGAAATTTGGAAGTATATTTATTCTGAAATTAGTAATTTTCAGTCTCTAACCACTTTCACAGACACAGAAAAAACAGCTTCCTTAGGTTTCACCCTTCCTGTTCCTGGAGGCATATGAAGTTCAGCAGATGATGTTTGGTTTAAAGACTGACTGGAGACTCTTGGGTAGTAAAGTAATGAAATAATCTTGCTCTGATATTGATTGCTATTCCATTATTATGTCATAAATTCAACTGAAATAGATTTCCACAAATTATTTTAACAGGAGAACATTTAAACAGGGTAACATGCCTCAGATACTTAGGGCCTGTCCAGCCTCAGGCATTAGGTCCAAAACAAGCTTCTTGAGAAAGCTGGGGCTTTCTTCAGCAGTTTTCAAAAGCAGTAACATAGATGAAAACAAGCTGAATTTATTGGTTCTTCTTGTTTTTTACTGTTAACAATAACCAGGCTGATGAATTTTGCAGAAAATTGGAAGGAAAGTAATTAACACCTTTTCTAAAAATCTGTCTTAGGTAATTGAGTAGGTGTTTGGGAATATATCTCTTTGGTAGGATATGTAGGTGCAAACAGTATTGACTGCATTCCTGTCTGAGTACTCCATGCTAGTCGCTACATTCCAGAATGCTTCTTCAACTCTCTCAGCTTCTTCTTCACCTCAAAGCCCTACAGCACTTCTGATAAGAAAGGGCATTGCCTCCAGAACTTAATATCATTTAATATTTTTCTTGCAAGTTTTGTTGTTTCCATGGCAACAATTTTCATGTTACTTCCTGATCCAGTGTTACTCTAGAACCTAAATAACAGTGTCACCTCTTTCAGTGTACTGAAGGAAACCAAAGAATTTTTATCATGTTTTCTATCAGCAAGTTTCTATTAGCAAGTTTTGCTAATAAGTAACATAAATTTGATATAGCCCTGGGCAACTGGCTCTACATGTTCCTGCTTGAGAAGAGTGTTGGACCACATAACCTCAGAGGTCTCTTCCAATTTCACCTCTTCACCTCTTGTCGTTTTGTGACTTAATTTTTATGCTTATCTGTGGATATTCTTACTCTCTGGTAAGAGAGAGACACAGCTTCTCCCAGGCTCGGCCTGGGAAACTTAGGGAAAAGAATTAAAACAATTATTATCTTATCCCCTGCACCTGGTGTTGTGAGGGATGTTTAAAGAAGGAGTTATTCCTGCTTGACCAATAGTGCAAGAGAAGTTTCCTAAAGACCAACCAGGTCTTAGGTTCATTATGCTTTCTATAAGAGTGTGATTTTCTATTAATAAATGCCCTTTATGCCTTCTGAATCATGGAGTCAGTGTGTTGTCTTCGTCTGTGTGTAACACTTACCCATTTGCATTATTTAAGTGGTAACTGAAGCCATTTTCATCAAGCTAAAAGAAAAACTGCTAGTTGAAGACATGTAGTGTTTTTTTTCCCTAATCACATACACCAGAATATATCTGCTGATTAAGTTCAGTAAAAGAAAATCAAGTACATCCATTTTCCAGACACTCTGAATGTCTAACAATACTAGGATTGGTTAGTCAGGTTTGGTTTAGATGCTTTTTCACAATGAAAATCTGCTCTTTGTTGTCTATGATGGATTCCAAAGATCACTTGGGCCTGTGACCCTTGAACCTGTTCAGATCACTTTCAGCAGAAAACAGTTGGCAAATTAAGTCATTCTTCCTATCTATCTACAGTCCACAAACAGCCACTGTTTTTCCCAGGCAGGACCTGAAACAATCAGCAGATTTTTATGATGATCAAGGTTTCAGGGTGTTCCTCAGTGAATCCGAGAGTTGAGCTGTGTTACAGAATTGAAATATTCTAGATAAAGCCTTTTGGTATTATGAATAGCCATCTAAATAATATGGAAACTTTAATCAGGTGGCCCCACCTTTGTAATTACTAATTTCTCCTTGGAGTAACTATCATCACAACCATTACAATAACCTTTGGTGAAAACACAAGCACAGGCAACCACTGACACTGGGTCACATCCAATTTAGAAGTCACCAGAGTAATTGCCAGTAATTTGCCCAGCTGCAGTCATCTGTGCTTTAATTTTATTTTTTTCTTTCTGTTAATTCTCCTTGTGGTTTCACTTTGATCAGGGAAGAAATAAACAATGCTATTATTGGTCGGCACTTGTAGTTACTCTGCTCTGGTTTGGAGAAGGGTTTTGCAGAAATACTGAAGGGAATATGAAAATGGTTTTCATTTACACTTCCCTGGTGCCCTTTTAGAGCCTTCTTACAATGAATAAAACATTCTTATTATTTTTTCCTCTCCCTGAAACATCATAAAAAAGCCTCAGCAACACTGTCAATTCCAGTCATACAGAAATTGCAAGCATTAGCAAAACAGCAAATTTGCTGTTCATTTTAATTTGCTTTCAATAGTTCAAATTGTACTGTTCTCTATCTTAAAAAATCCCTCTGAGAGAACTGTAAAACTACTTAAAGAAAAAAAAAAGTAAGGAAAAAAAAAACCTCTCCAGCAAAAATGTGGTGGATCAAGAGTTTCAGGAAAATAGCAACATTTATGTAAAGCTGTAAATTTGAAATGCTGTCATGCAAATCAGACTGTAAAACTCATCTCCAGAAAATAATGCTAGATAAGGAAAGAGGGTTGGCTTTTTTCAGATGATGGAAGTCTTATATATAAGAGTTTTAATGCTTAGCTTCCTGATGAAAATGCAGGCTGTAATCTTGGTCCATATGATTTTTTGGCTTGACCTAGTAAGTTCTGGACAGTCTTGACAGTACCTCCCTATATTCCAGAGTTTAGAATTAAGTCCCTGAGTTCTAGACAGAGCTTTTCTTCCTGTTCCCATCTGATGAGGCCTATTCGGTAGTATATATAAAAAACTGTCTCAGTAATAATTTCTGTAAATGGAAAGCAAGAAGAGTGACCAAACTACACATGCTTAAAAAAAAAACCAAAAAAAACCAAACAAACCTCTCCATGTTCAAGGGATCTAACCTTCTACAGCAATTTTCAATGTACATTTGTGCTACGGTTAAAAAATTCAGCTGTCTTGAAAAATCATGTTCAAACATAAAACATTTGAGGTAATTCAATAGTTGGCACTTAAAGCAGCTGCAATTTGATGTTCAACTCAAACCAGATGCTTATTTTTTTGTAAGAAGTCTATTCTGTTGTCGAGAGAAAAAGCATTCAAGGTTATAGAGCAGACATTTCTTACTGCAGTTGATTAGAACAAATTACCAAGAGCTGCACTTCACGTTTGAAAGACTGAGGCGTTTATGATCTCAGCCCCCAACAATCAGAGAAAACAAAAATAAAGGGATTGAAAGTATACATACTGTGAACAGTTAAACTGCAAGAATGCTGTGGATCCCAAACAGCTGGATCCTATTTGAACTCAAAATGTTTAATAGCATAAGCCTGCACATGTTCTTTTCTACTTCTAAGGATCATCTGCCAGATGGAGAAGACCCCCCTCTCATTTCCTTGCACTGTACGATTTTGTTGCAGAATAAAACTACTCTTGTGGGCTGGAGTGGTACCACCACAAACCAGGGAAAGATATATAGCTCTTTGAGTTTGATCTAAAGGAAACAACAGTAAAAAAAAAAAATTCAGCTTCAGTGGTCAAATGCTTGCAAGAAAGTTATTTTATCTGGATATCAAGCAAGCCGATAACCTTGATGAAGTACTGGAATCTGCATCTTTCTGGAAGTGGGATGCATTAGTGAGAGATCATGGAATCTTAAAATGTGCCCAAAAGTTACTTCCTGCTCACTGTTTTGAATAGTAGGTCTCCTGTTTTTGTGCTGACTGGACACTCAACAATTACTCCTCTGTACCTTGTCCAAACTTATTATTTGGAAATAAATGTAGAAATGGGGCAAAAAAGTAATCTTGGTGCAAGAGGGCTGAAAGAAATCAACAGCACATGAGCCCTGGCTCTGAGAAGTGAAGTTTGCCCTCCTCAGTCCCTTGCTTCTGTCTCCAGTCACACACGGAGTCTGCCAAGCCCGTCTGTAGCATGGTAAGGAACACACAATTCCTGCCTGCTGCCATCAAACTTTGCTTCCCAGGAAGGTTCTGGTTCTGCTGTCTGTGGGAGCCTCCACGGACATGAAAGGAGAGGAGGAGTTGCATTTTCTGCCCTGTCATTTAACAACGCTAATTAAATAAAGATATCCACAGTGCGCTGAGTAGCACTAATTACAGCCCTTTTTGCAGAGTGCATGGAAGGAGGGGAATTGCGCAGAAACAAAATCACATAAATGCATTTTAAGTGTATTTGCTGCAACCCCACCAACTCCAGCTCTAATAGGATCTCAAAAGGAAAAATCCTGCTGCTGTCTTTGGAGTGGAAAAGTGAAAATAACTCTTAGGATCATTCTTGAATTGCAGACAGGGGCTATGTGAGACAATTTGGCTTTCAAATACTCAGCTTCACTGAAGTGCAGCTCACAGTCTCAATGTCCAGAGATGGAGAGGAAGCCAAAATCAGTGAGATGTCACAGAGTTTCTGTGCTTCTTCTGGCTTGGTTTGCAGTCAAATAAATGCATTCTGCAGTAGGGAAAAAAAAAAAAAAGAAAGAAAGGGGAAAAAGAAGCACAAAGTCTTCCAAAGCCTGAATGGATTATCTTCAGCCGTAATCCCAAATTTCAGCCCTGAGGCATAAGCCTGCACAGCATGATTATATGGTGTTTTAAGCATCATCTGACTGACCTGTGCTAGAGAGGATGATGAATTTTTCGTGATTAATGGCTCAAGATAGCAAGGCCACAGAGCTGCTGCAATGGATCATTACAGGAGTTCACCGGCTGCTAAGCCAGCATCTCCCTTATATAGTTCACTTTCTTTTCCCCCAGTGTGCTGCTTCTGGCAGAAAAAGCCAGCAGCCCTCACTTGAGCCACAGTGTGGTCAAGCTTATAGAAATGGCTTACTGCACCAGAAGTGTGAAAGAATATTATGTGATTTTGAGAAAAATGTCCTCAGCATGTTAAGATTTTAAAGTAATTTTGGTAAAAGTGAACAAGCTGTAATAAGACTCATAGCCCTGTTTAAGAAGGTTTGAAAGGTGATACATTACTTTTATGTTTAGCTTTCTCCAATCATTTTATAAGGTATTTCTTCAGTTTGGAAGTAGAAAGATGATTTTGGTAACTTCTGGTCCCAGGATTCAGCTGTGTTTGAGATAGAAGCTGTGTTTTTCCAGCTCATCTATCACTAGTTATAAGATTTCTGCAAGCTGAAAATACCTGTGGAGCCCTACTGACCCCACCGGGGCTCAGCATAGTTTACTCAGTGTTTCTGCTCGTGGCTTACAAGTGAGTTCGCTGTCTTTCCAGACTCAGCAGTGGTTAAAATAACTGAAGGTACTTGGCTCATTAAGATTGGTACCTACTAAAAGAAAAGGGTTTCTTTGGGATTAAGCAGCAAAGCAGATTATGTATGTGAAGAAGTTGCAAAAAAAAAAAAAAAAAAAA
>VWZP01000218.1:649084-753693 GCA_013396995.1 Dicaeum eximium
AAAAAAAAAACAGAAAAAGAAAAAGCATATATTTCAGTGATTGCCATATAAGAACATCTTCACTCATGGTATTCCGGATGGCATTTCTTTTTTAACCTGAGAGAGGATTGAGTCCGCCGTACTGGAACCACCGAGCACGCACGACAGCAGCTGTACCAGTGCGTCGTCACCGGAGCTTTCACGGACGGGCCGAGAGCATTTGCAGGCTGTCCCCGGCGCTGGGAAGGGCTGGCAAGCAGCGGTGACCCTGCGCTGGCAGGCTGTCCCCGGTGCTGGGAAGCAGCGGTGACCCTGCGTTGGCAGGCTGTCCCCTGCCCTGGGAAGCAGCGGTGACCTTCCTTGGCAGGCTGTCCCCGGCCCCGGGAAGGGCTGGCAAGCAGCGGTGACCCCGCGTTGGCAGGCTGTCCCCGGCCCCGGGAAGCGCTGGCAAGCAGCGGTGACCCGCGGACGGCGCAGGATGCGCAGGCTGCGGAGCGCTCCCGCGGGCACCCAGCGCCACCCAGCGGCCCCGGCGGCGACTGCAGGCGCGCGGCGGGTGGCACTTGTCCCGACAAATGTCCCGGTTTGCTGGGCAGCGGAGAAACGAAGGCAGCACCTCTAAGTTCGTGGCTGTGAAATCATAGAATCATTGGATAAGGGTGCAAGGAGAAGGGACATCTTTCCTGTTCCAGTATTTTACTGCCCTCGTTGTCAAAATCTTCTTCCTTATATCTAAATTAAATTAACCCTTTTTTAGTTTAAAGCCCTTATTCTTTGTCCTATTGCAACTGGCCCTACTACAAAGATTGTCCCCGTTTTACTTACAAGCCCCCTTTAACTAATGAAAGGCTACAATAATTTCCCCTTTTCTTCACCAGTTGGAACAGCCCTCATTCCCTCAGACAGTCCCCACAGGAGACATGAAACATCCCTCTACTCACCCATTCCAACAGGTCCATGTCCTTCTTGTGCTGAGGCCCCCAGAGCTGGATGCAGTGCTCCAGGTGGGGTCTCATGACAGTGGAGCAGAGGGACAGAATCAGCTCTCTTGACCTGGTGGCCACACTGCTTTGGATGTAGCCCAGGACACTGTGGTGATGAGTGCACATGCCGGCTCATGGGCGGCTTTTCATCCACCAGTGCCCCCAGGTCCTTCTCCGTGGGGCTGATCTCAATTCCTTCACCCCCCAGACTGTATTGATACTGGGAATTGTCCTGATCCAAGTCCAGGACATCGCACTTGGCCTTGTTGTACCTCATGAGATTCCCATGTCCTTCCTGGGGTTGGAAACAAAAAAGCACTAAAGGGTCATAAAGGTATGCAGCATTACCTCCTTCAGATGCAAATAAATAGTTTGTGCTTGGGGTGTTTCAAGCTGTCCTACTCTGGTTTTGTCAAATTCTTCTACAGAACTTCAGGTCTTTGGTTACCCACAAGTTCTATGTACCTTCAAAAAATTTGTAATATTGTCAATGATCACAGCTTCTTGGTAAATGGGAAATGAAAATGTCTCTTAAAGTGTGGAAGACTTTAACAAGGTTTCAAAGACTGTTCAAGTGCTGTAAACTCCTCTTAATATTTTTTACATGGAGTTACAAGGAGTGGAGAAAATGATTGTTAAATAGTGCAAGAATGAAAATGGATATAACTGATCGTATGCTGTAGTTGCTGTATTATTATTATTATTAACTGCATTATTCTGTTTATTTTACATTTGCAAAGCTCAGTTCTATATTATGTTTACAGAAAGCCTTCAAGTCTGAACCTCTTTTATCTCTGCCAGAGCAAAAATGTTTTAAATTATAATTATTTTATTTCTATATAGACTGTGAAAGTAAGATCTTGAATACAGCAGGTGGTTTTCATGAAACTAAAAACCTAGCAGCAAAAGTATAAAAAACCCCACCTTCAACCTAGTATGTTCATTGTGATATTAGTTGGTCTGTGTGAACTGTGAAAATTAAATCAGAAACAAAGCTAAAGTAAAAAGTAAACGTACCATTGACAGTGAAAAATACTTAAGAGAGTGACTTTTTTCCCGCTTTGTATCTTCATTGGGAAGTCTAAAGTCTTCCTAGTCACATACAAAACCAGCCAATTAAAATTATTTTATTTCAGCAAGGCCTTCATTGCAATCAAAACCATTTCAGACTTGGACTAAATTTGTAGAGCCTGGAAAGTGCCAGAGAATGTAGAGTGGGTGATTATTTAAATTATATAATAAGGCTTTTCAATCTATAACTTTCAATCACTTTATCATTCTTTTTTCTTTTCTTTTAATGTAAAAATTTACTCATGCCTCCAAACCTGTCTCTAGAGATGTGTGCAGACATGTAGGGCTCTGAAGACCCTGTGGTTCTCATCAGACTTCAGTCCAAATTTCAACAGCAGGTCTGGTCCTACGATACTTTAACAGGATTCCTTGTGCTATGCTTCAACTTTCTAGTTTGGCAAATTAAAAACAAACAAATCAAAACAATAACAAAAAAAAAAAGGAGAAGGAGAGATTAATCTACTACACTATAACAGAAGATATTCATAAACAACTTTTTTTTTAAAATATAGGACATAACAAATGTCCTATATGTTATATGTGGGAGATAATATTATAGGTTTATTTCAAGTATGCAATTAACTTTGACTTGTTCTTTCAATGTACTGAAATCTGTTGAGTCCACTAAGACTGGCAATAATCTCCTTTGCTTTTGCTGATGGATTTCTGCTTTTGTGCTGAGGTTAAGAGATGCTCATGTCAGAGCTTACACTGATATTTCAGCAGCTGACCACAGGGGAGCTTGAAGCTTTGCAGAGGACTCTCACCAGTGCTGAACAAAGTGTTCACAAAGCTTTCATGCAGCGTATTCCCACCAGAACTAGGTTAAACAGACACTTAGTAAGACACTTGCTTAAAAACTACTTTCTTGTTACTCTTGTAGGGTTTTTGGTTCTACTACTGTAGTATAAATCCATGTGGAGTTATCCTGTTCAGCCTCTAAAAAGTGGGAGCTAGGAAGGTGGGAACATGGGAGTCTCTGCATATTTTGTATGCTGCAATATTGAGAGCAATATATACCTTTGCAAACTCTGTTTGGATACCTTTGCAAACTGGGGCCTATCAAGGCCAGCAAATTAGTGAGGTTGTGAAGTTTCATCATTTTACTCTTGGTTTCTTGCATTTTTTTGAGTGGGAAAGGATCTTTCTTGAAATTCCTAGTAAATCAATTAACCTGGTACTGTAGACACGCCTTCCCCCTTTCTGTCCCTTCCTGGTTTGTGTTTTAGCTCCTGCCTTGCCTGCACCACCTTGTGCCACCACTATCTATGGAGGAAGATGGCTCTGAAAACTGAGCTGGCTGATGAGTAAACCAGAAAAGATGGGGGCTTTCAGCTGGATCAATTCCACTGAGCCACCTTGGCATGAGAGAGGAGGTGAGGGCCAGCAGCATGAAGAGGGGTGAGGGAGAGAAACATCTCTGACTGCAGCGGGATGGGTTAAGGCAAACACTGAATCACAGGCCTTCCTTAAACATACACAGGACAGGTTTTCATCCAAGAAAAGGAAACTTTTGGGTCTTCTTTTCATGTTAATTCCCATGCCAAATAACTTCTTAAAACTCTATCCTTACAAATCTTTAACTCTTTCGTATCTCCACCCACTCATTTGTCCATCGTCTTCAGCTGTGTACTGGGGTCATAAAGTCCAGCACCCTCTCAAGTCCTCTTTGTGTTGCCTTTAAATAAGTCCTTTGTATATTCATTTATAAATGCTTATTTTGATAATTATGTGCACAGAAGGTTACCCAGTTCCTCACTTCAGTGATAGAAATAAGATTAATTGCACAAAATGTCAATGACAGCCAGGCTGGGGAGCCTGCCCTGGGAGGACCCTGTGAAATTTCTTTTAACTTTGACAAGAACAGAGCTTGAGACTAAAATGGCTGATGCAAGTGGCAAAGACCATTATTGCTGGAAAGGGTATAACCCCTTGGGGGTAAGCGAGGGCAGCTTTGTGCAATTGTTGTCATAAAAATAATAAAATACGCATTTTCCCTTCTCACAATAAATGCCTTGGAGTTTGCTCCATGTTATCCATTAGGAGATTTTTTTTCCCTGCTCACCCGTATATTATTGTTCCCATTGGCTTTATCTGAACCACTGGGGCAAGCCAGAGTTGTAGGATTTACTTTTGGCATGTATGATGCACATTTAATAACATGACGTAATTTTCAAGTACTTCACAGATGTTACTGAAGCCTCCTGCCACCTTTATGAAGTTAACAAGTGTGATAACTTGGGAAAGAGTGGGGAACAAGGACCAGAACTGAAGTTTAGTACTCCTTAAGTGTCTTTCCACAGTCCTTCCTAGGAAACCTCCGCCGTCCCGCTTTTGCTGTATCCTGCCTGAGTTCCCCATGTCCTTTCTTCCCCCCTATCTGTTTATTCATGCTCCCAGGCCAACCAACCCTTGGCTGCATGCAGTTGGTGGGGGTGATGCAGGTGTCTCCTGCCAGGAGTCAGTGTCTCCAATTTGAGGATAATGAAATATGATAGCTTTGGGTCAACAGGTCACACCATTGGCTAAATTAGTAGCTTTAACTGTTTCACATGTGTGGAAAAAACAAACAAAAAAGGTGTGAATTATGTCTGCTCTTACCAGTAACTGGTTGTTGAAACACTTTAAAATATGAAAACATTTTTTATTACTTAGGTTTACTGTATTCAGTTTTTCCATTGTTTATACATGCAAATATATTAATAGGATTTATTTTGCCTCCTTTTGCAGTTCATGTCACAGAATGGTACAGTGTTGCTAAGACAAAAAAGTCTTTTAGTGCACTGCTTTCTGGAGAGATCGATTTTGTTTTAATTTCTAACCTGAAAATATTTCTGGATTTAGACTGACTTTGACTTTATGAAAACAAATGGTTTGTGGTTAAATTAACCAGTTAGCTGTGCTTGAAAATAATTTGCATCATTCCCAGCCCGATGAAATTTTGCGGGAGGCTTTATTGACTGCCCAGGAATCATAATCCAGGCTAGTGCTTATATGTGACAGGCTCAATAGGCCATTTAGTCTTTTCTAGGTATTATTTTAAGTGTGATCTTTGTTAATTGGATGGATTCATTTGGTGCTGTTTTCTGTTACCATTAAAGTTCCTTCTATGAGTACCATAACTGTACTTGCTCTGTAGGCACTGGGTATATAGCTCCATGCTTTATCACTTGGACCTTTTTTTCTCCCCTGTGATTTCCTTTTTGATATGGCTGAACACTTCAATCCCTTTCTCACAGGTCGGTTATAATGATTATTTTAAACAATGTGGTGATGTCAAATTCCTGCTGAAATCAAATTCCTGGCCCAGGCAAATGGTCACAGACAATACACTTAGAACCTCCATGCTTGTCCCACTCTTAGATTCCCCAAAGAACAGAAAAGACATAAAGAATCATAAATATTTTTACTAATTCTTATTAAAAACAGGAAGTACATAATAAGTCAGTTTGGAAAATACAACTGGTGCAAAATCTTTTTTTTTAAAAAGCTACAGAATTGTTCCCATTGTAGAACTTGTGATTTGGTCCAAGGAAGTACGGGTGTTTGTGTCCTGCCTGATGAAAAGGGAAGGTGTGAGCATCCTGCATCAGCAGGCTTTGGATGACTTGCCTCTTTCATTAGAGTTAGCCTCTAATGATAGGCTTAACCTCAGAAGTGTGAATTTCCATGTGCCATCCAAAGTTATCACCATTAACAGCGATTTATCCACATGAATATTTGGTTCATTTTTGACTCTCGCTCAGTTCATGGCCTTGACAGCTGAATGCTGAAGCCTGTTTGCACATCATGCAGAAAGGTGTTTTCCTCAGCCAGCTTGGAGTTTTGTCAACACTTAATTTTGATTGATGCCTCCTCAAGCTCATGTTACAAAAGAGATTAGGAACTTCTCTTTGGCCTCTGTTCCGTGACTAATGCATTGTTTTATTTACTGTTCAAATGTCTGCTTTTTTCACTTGTGTTCCAAAATGCTGGCTCAGAGCATTAAGTCCCAGCTCTCCTGTAGCTCTAGTTCATGAGGCACTTTTTTGTTGTTTTAATTCACATATAGAAGCCAAATCCATTAGTGTCTGAGACTGGTCAACAGTAAATGCCTGGGGGAGAGTTTTTAGGAGAGGAAAACGTAGTGATGCTTCCCTGACAGGCTCTTCCAGCTGCAGCTGCTCATGCTCAGGGATTGCCTGGACCCAAGGTGGTGCTGTAGACTTATCTCCATAAATTTGAGCTCCAAAATGACAGAGGTATTTTTGGGCATAGCACAGTCCTATGGCTTAGAATATGATAAATGAAAAAGCATTTCCCTTTGATTACCTGAACCTGCTGCTTGCTTTTATCTTTAGATGGCTTTTCAATTCTTGGATTAGAAGGCAACAAACAATCCTTCTTTCCCTATTTACCTTATTCTTGTCACGAATTATTCCATTAGCCTGTAGCATACCACCCTGTAATCAGGTCTGCAGAATCTGCCTCCCTAATCATCACTGAGGTGACAGCTGCACCTTAGCACAGGTCACCTTTGTTGCCTTTTCCACACCTTTTCTAGGTCCTCTGTAATGTCTCAAGTGGAGTGCACACTGATATCCATTTCATATCCACAGCAGTGGAGCATTCTCCTTTTTATTCTTTCCCTTTTTCCTCCTATTTTATATAATATGATCTGCCTTTCTTAACTGCTACATATTCGTACACATTTTTAACTTCAAAATCTCTTTCCTGAGTGGCTGTGAATTGTTAGAAGTCTCCATCTACATAATATACAACTGATGGCTGCTTTTCCAGTCTCTATTCCTTGTAGATTTCATCTTGCCATTTCTTTACCCAGTTACTGTCTCCTGATGTTCGTTCAGTTCTTCACAACTGTCCTTTATATTTAAAATCCTCAACAATTTTGTTGCTTCACTACCCACCTGTCTTTCTAGAGTTTTAGGAATTTGTTGAGTAGTGTGGCTCCCAGAACCAGACTCTACCAGAGCATTTGATGTTCTCTAACAGAGAAACCTGAGTATTTCTTCCCACTCTCTGGAAAGACCTTTCCTCTTGCTCTGTGGCAGTTTAGCTTCCTAAAGGGCTTCCCATGGGCTACCTGGTTTATTTAATGAACTCAAATATATTCTTGAGGTATCAGAGTATTTTCTTCCCTATTTTCTATAAGATTTTTCAGATGATCATAATATTTCTTAAACATAACTTCATTGCATCTACCACAAAGCCTTTTGCATACTTCTTCAAGCCACAAAACTGGTATTTTATGGAAGACATTTTGAATGCACTCTGTATGGCTTCTTTAGGAAAAGAAATTACTTCCCTTTGCCTCTTGGCTAGGGTGTTATTCTGTACTTCAGGGTCTTTCTTAGGTCTTTTTTGGAGTGTCTCCAGGAAAACTGCTTTTGGACTTAACTCCTAAGAGAACTGCTACTAGAAATCCTTATCACTGTTGCATTTTGTGTTGTTGCTGTATGAAACAGATATATATGCCTAAAGACGTGTATTGTTTTAAAAGTATAAGTATCATGAAGATACTTACATACTTATCAAGCAGATTCAAGTCTAGTTAAATCTAAACCAAAGAAAGTTTCTTCTTCTAATTAGATTTTTCAAATGTGAAGTGAAAGGTCCCTTGGTGAAATATTGGATGGATGTCCTAGAATGATGAGGCAAAATGAACTAGGAATGAAATTTAGCCATGGTGAACAAGGTCAGAAGAGCAGCTTCTTTCTGCATGAAGCTTTTATGGGAAAGCGACAGTGACAATCTGTAGGCTATTTTTATTGGAGAAATTGTCTTGGTTTGTTTTCATAACATACCTGCTCCTTTTCCCTATGAAATTCTGTTTTGCTCTCTGTGCAGTCCCAGCACTTGAGTCCAGTAAAATAGCCAGGTGTCATGTGCCTGGGGGACACCCAAAAGAATTACAGCAGGTTAGTATAAAGCTGGGGAATTCCTCAGACAATGTTTTGGCACTGGGGAGGATTATGTCATTTACCCAAGGGTCAATTTAGCTTTAGCACTTCTCATTGTTTCCATTTGCTGCAATCTTCAGAGTCAGGACTAATTCTCAAAGTTTTCCGAGAAAATGGATCTAAACGTGTAGAACAAACCTACACTGAAGATCTTTCCCTCCTCAAGCCTGCAGCTAACCCTTGTGAGCTCAGGCTTGTGCACATCATGTTCAACAAAAATATGTGAGCTTTCTCCAGGCTTTCTGGGCCATTTAGGATGAATAACCGTAGCTATTCTTGGAAAAAAACTTCATGGCCAGCATAGACCTTTAAACACCCATCAGTGGGCGAGATTGTTTGAAGGCTGTCAATGGGATTCTGTGTAGGCAGGGAGGGCTGCCACACTGAGCCCATTGTGGGACCCAGGCCTTCCCCCTCTTGCAGGATCAGATCTATTTGAGGACCAGGCACTTAACGCAGTCCAGTTCACAGGAGGTAATGAATAACCTCTCATCCTGCTCTTTAAGGCCCCTTTAGAATACGCTTTTTTGAAGTTTCAATGTAATGTCTGGGGGCGGGGGGGCTGGATTATCCATAATCAGTTGCCTGAGTTTTATTTTTATCAAGTGTTAAGAGGAGTGGGGCAAGGAATGCTATGAACCTAAATCTGGATCTTTCATCAGGCTGATCCACACAAGGGTGAGGGGGAAGGTACAAACATGGGCTGTCTCCATGATGTTCAGTGAGCACCATGCTCTAATATGCCTTGGAGGGAGAAGAAAGGGCTTCCAATTTTAACTCCATCCCTTCGCACTCACTAGTTGCTGTATTTCAAACTCTCATGCAAGTACAGCTAATGTAGTCTGCAGATATGAAGATAAACTGCAGTCACAAATAACAACAATATTTTAAAAATCAAATCTTGCTCTTTGTGGGTGATGGAGAGACACTGAATCTTTAAATTCCTCCCTGAAAGGCTGTAAATCCCTCAAATGAGGGTTTCTTTACACAAAGAAACACAGCACAAAGAAATTACAAGGAAAAAAAAGAGGAGTAAAATGCAGGCCAATTATGGTCTAGCTCTGGAGTGTTGCTGCCAAGGCTATTTATTTTCACAGACAGTGTTAATTTTGTATGCACACACACAGCTTTGCTTGCAGATACCACAGTGAATTTCAATTTTGGAGGAGGTTCTGGTTCTTGTCACCCTTAAATTCACCTCCTACTTTACTGGATATGAGAATGTTTTTGACCAGAGATCTCCAGGTTATTTTCTTACATCTGATTCTTGGGTTTATATATCACCATCTAAAAGGCTTTGCAGGTGATCCGAACAAAATTCTTCATGAACAGCCAAATAGGCCAAATGGAGTTGGAGCCTTTCCTCTGGGTAAGACATAGGCAAAACAACCTCTCTGATTTAAGGTGTCAGGTGGAGATGAAGACTCAAAGGCAGGACACAGGTGATGGCTGACACAAGCATGAGAGCCTTCTCACCAGCTGATTCCATATCCCTACTTTCCAGATAACTACAGAAAAAAAACCCAAAACCCAAGCTAAATGATGCCATGCATGACTTCTCAGTGAATCATTCTGTAGAGCATGTTCTGAAACTTTCTCCCTCCCAGTGGAAAATAATTTTCTGCACTTGTGGTGCCACAGTTGAAACGGACCTTAGCAGTTTGCATCTGGCATTGGGTTCTTTGGACACAGCAGATGTTAATTATGAATTGGCAAGGCATAATGCCGACAGTCCATGAGTGGAGGTACAATACATGAAGCTTTACTGCGAGGACTGCAAGGGTTCGTTCAGTATTCAGTCTTCCTTGAAAGGCATTCTTGCACATGCAGGATTGTTCATAATTCTTTTCCCCTTTTTTGTAAGGCATTCTTTCTTGTTATGATGATGTCCAATCTTCTGTGATTTAGTGATCTTTGTGATGTGAGTATGGAAAAAGCAGATCTGTGTATTTATTCAACTGAGTTTCTGTTTGAGTTTGATTGCCTAAGTGAAAAATTAAAACACTGTTAAATTTGGAGGGAGGACAGCAAAACACCTGTTAGAGCTCAATTTTGTAAATAAGGTTAATCTGCATAAATCACTGCATTGGATCTTATGTTAATTAAAGCTTTTGTGCTTTCAGTACACTAATTGAAGTGTTGAATGTCTCATTCTCCAACCTCCTTTGCAGGGGGAACTGCAGGTGCTGAGCATTTTTGAAAAGTAGGCCAGCATGGTGCACTCAGAATCAGAAGCCTCTTTGAAATGCTTGCTTCTATTTAGTAAATAAAGCTTTTATTTTAATAATGGTCTCTCAATAAATTTATCCTTTGGCTTTCCCTAAAAACTCAGCGAGGCAAATAAAAGATTCTTAGGAATTGAACCCTTACTGAGGGACGGTGAGGTAAGGAGTAGTATAGGTATCTCCTAAAGCTTAATAAAAATGTAATTGTGCCCTTTGTGATAAATGAATTTACATTCTTCAGCAGTCTCTAAAATGTCAGTTGCACATGAGATGTGTGTGCTTGGGAAGGTATGGATTCTTTTCACAGGAACCACACGAATGCTCGGGACACCAAATAAAGCTTTTGGTTTCCACTTTCTACAAGTGTGACACTGTTTCAGTTTTGGAAATCTGATTTCACAACATGCATGGAGTTCACCATGATTAAAGTAATTCTAAAAAGGAGGCATTTGTTTTGGAGTGCTGTTTGAAATGTAGAAAATTTCATGAATCCTATGACAACAGTCATAGGCAGGAACTGTGAGAGGGTTTGGATGGACCTTGGAGGGATATGTTACCATTTGAAGCTGTTTTTAGTTGAATCCCATTGTTACTCTTCAGATAATAGTAAGTAATGGATACAATTAGAATTTTGTTGAACATTAGGGTTGATGTGGTGTTGGAATCCAGGGCACAGAGAATGTCTCTCTGCCTCTTTCAGGAAGCCCTGACCCTCAGCAGAACACTGCTTTTAACCTTTGTACCTGGAAAAAATTACCAAGGCTTNCTGGTGTGTGCAGATGGTGTGCTGAACTTAAGAAGAAACAAAAGCCTGAAGACCAAGAAACAGAGTCCTGCTCGTCCTTCATCTTTGGAAAAGAACTCAGCAAGGGAACCCCCTGCAAAGGGCCCAGGGGGTTGGGTTCCCACTCTTGCTGGGACCACCCAAAAACCCAGCAATGTGGTCTATATCCTTTCAGAAAGCTCAGTGAAACACTTCATATCCACACATCCTGTATACATTTGATATATTCAAAAGCTTCTCCTCAGATACACAACACACTTAGAGTACTAAATTTTTACAATGTTTCTACGTTGTTTTATAGCTAAACAAGTGTCTTGTCTTGAGATTCCTTGCATATTTCTTACAGTGAAATTGCAGCCAATCTCTTAATCCTGAAATGCAGGTGAGATCCGGTCAGCAGCTGGTCAAGCTTTATCGGAATTATCTCAATTATTAGAGCCTAGTCAGTGGTTTCTTTAAATGAGAAAGATGTTTCTGAATTTCTGTTCCCTGTCTTGCCTTTGAAGTTTCATGATCAAATACTTCTTCAGGCATCAAGTCTCTGTGCTGAAGAACATTTGTTTATAAGAGTGCATTGCTGTGAAAGCAGTGTAATAAAAGCTCAAAAGGTCGTGTTATGTTTCAGTAATATTTATCTAACTTTCTCTTGATGAAAAGCAAAGAAATAATTTGTATTTGTTGTTTATATAAATGAGGTTAAATAAAGCATGGCTCAGTGAAAACTGAGGACATCTCTAGTACAATCTCTGTGATGCCATGTGGAGCATTATCTATCTAGACACCTTATCTAACTTCTCTAAACATTAAGTTAACTGCAAATAAAATTGTGGAAACCCATTAGATCTTATTTTTCATACTCTCCTAATAGAACTTTGTTGTAGTTTTTTAATTTCTTTTTTTTTTTTTTTGACTTTTATTTTTTAAGTGTGATGGAGAATTTATTTTTAAAATCCCATCTCCCTTGCCAAATTAAAGGAAATCAAGTCCTTTTTTGACAGCTTGAAAGATACATAACAAACTGGCCATAAGGAGCAGAGGTATCATGAAATATACTTAGCTCACGTAAAAGGTATGAGGTGACTTCACAGCCACCCTGAAGTCAGTGACAGTGCTGCAGTAGGTACCACGAGAGCCAAGCTGTCTCTCTTTTGTGATTTTACCTACTGATTTCCATGTGAGCAGGTGACCTATAACCCATCTGGCAGCAGCAGCAAACTGCTGCCTCCTTAATTGTAAAAAGAACAGGAAAATATAATCTTTTGAATCAACCTTGTGCATCTTCAAGTGTCAGCTGCTGTAAGCCGCTGGTATCAAGGTATCAACCCCAGAAAGTCTGGGTGCCCAGCTGAGCTGCATCCACATGCAGTTCTGGGTAGTAAAGTAGGCATGAAGTGCTGGGAAGAGAGGAAGCTACAGTAGCATGTGGATAAAAGGAAGCAAGGCACCAGTTACATCATGGTAAATGTACACCAAAAGAAACAAGCAGCGTTTTTTTGGTAAATAAATGATGGCTCTCCACACAAGTGAGAAATTGGGTCTTCATCACCTATGATGGTGAGAACCCTGTCCTTACCAAGTGGTGAGTATGTGGATAGGGCAGAGTGTTTGAGGTTGCTAAACCATGGATTCCCAACACTGTATGCATTTAGTTTTCTTGGCTTTTGGGTCAGCCAAAGATGAGAGGAACAGTGAAAAGCTCCTTATCAATGCTATACCATCAATGCTGCCAGCCTAGAAATCAAGAAGATATGAGTCAGTCACAGAATGGCTGAGACATACATGTGCTTTTATCACAGATAGTAGTCAACACTAAATCTCAGTTAAACACTTCATGAAAACCACACTTGCATTCAGAAGTATTAGAGTCTTGTGAGGGATAATGTGGGGTTTGAAAAAAACAGTTCCCCATGCTTCCACACATTGGGGTGTGAGTAGTGTATATTTCTGCTGCGGCACAAGTTTTCATCAAGTGCATCTATGATTTTAGATTTATTTTGCATGTCTATTTTGCTACACTTTAATGGATCCTATAGTACTTTTTGACCTTTAAAGAAAGTAATACTTGATTTCCAGAAGTTTATGATAGAATCCAACTTTTAAAGAACTGTAAAATAACTGAGCAAAAATTCCAGAGGTGATTGCAAAAAGAAAACAAACAGCTCTGGTGTTTCAGACAGTTAAGGAAAGTGGGTTGGGATCCCTCTTTACCTGGATGAAAGGTAAAAGCTTTTTTTTATTTCTTAGGGTTTTTTCAAATTTGTTCTCAGTCTTCATCTGTATTAGATATTTTTCCAGGGGAGAGAGAGAGGCTGGCCATTCAAGAAAAAAAAAAATAGCAGAGTCTCAACATGAGGTGGGGCAAATGAATTTTTGAGTGTCCCTCAGCATCCAAATTCCAGTATTTCCCCAAAAAGTATTCATTGTTCTTAAGATTACAATTGTTTCTAGCATGTGGGTGGGGGAGTACTGGAGTTCAAAAGCCAAAGTGGATGCAGTCTGGATCCTCAGCTTTCTTAAGATGCTGCTCTTTCCTCCCAGCCCTAAAGTCTGTGGTTGTTAGGGTACAGTTTGTGGATCCTTCTTCCCTCGGTATTCATGGCCACACTCCCAAACTCAGGCAGCTCCTGTCCCTCTTTGGCTTTTGTGTAGCTGGCACAACAGATGGCTCAGGAATATGTGTGCTTTGAGGCCTCTCACATTCCAGCTCACCCTTTCAAAATACAAATCCTCATCTAATAGCCATAATCCTTCATGTCAACTGTTTCACATTAAAAAGAGGTATAATTTTGGTTTGCTAAACAAAATTTCCTAAGGGCAGACCTGCTAATGATTAGCTGATGTAATAATGCCCAATAAAAGTAACTTGTATTGGTGAGGTAGATATTACCACACCCAATAACCAATTTCATTGTTTGCTGATTTGTAGAATTCAATTGTGAAAAGTTTTAAGAAGACTAATGATATAAGTATTGCATTCACCTTATGAATACTTCAATAAGTTACTCAGATTTTAGTAGCAATAACCCAACACCCACGGTATTTCATTTGAGAATTTGAAAGTGCTTTATAAGCAAGTCTCAGGATACCATGATTTTTTCTACACTGTCTCCTTAGGATAATGTTTATTTCTTCTCAGATCATTCAGACGAACAGACAAGGTTAATGGTGTAAGACATAACAGAAGTTGAGCAGAGCCATCCATCCTTCCTTCCTTGCACCAGCCCTAACATTTCTAGGAGTGTACCTGAACTACTCTGCAGCAGGATGCTGGAATGGCCATACAGCTCAGGAAGTAGGACAGAAACCAGATGGGGAAACCCACCGGGACATGAGGTGTGGCATCACCATCAGGAATGGCAGTGCCAGTGGCAGTGTCAGGCTGGAAAGAGTGACACTGGAAGGCAGGCATTGCCAATGTGGTCTGCAATGCCCAGAGAACCTTACTTTGCTTCCAGTTTGGAACCAGTGGCTTTCTCTTTGTTTTTTGGGTTTGGTTTGGTTTGTTTGTGGGAGTTGCTTTGTTTGGTTTGGGGTTGTGTTGTTGTTGTCAGAGGTTTTTTTATGTTTGCAGAGGAGAACACACTTTTACAAAGGTCAACCTGAAAAACATAATATTTCATCCAATCTCCAGTGGGATTTCTGTAAATATCTGGGCAACAATCACTAGTTTTAAAATAGTGGGTTTGCCAGAGCTCTGTTGGTCTTCAGATTTTAGGATAAATTTGTAGACAGTTTTACCTGAAACAAGGGAATTACTCAACTTTTTGCCAAACTTTATCCCAAAAAAAAGTATCTTGGTGCAGATGCTTTTTTCTAACCATTGCAGGCAGCCCTGCAGTCATAATAAATACAACTGGCACAAACTCATTTATCTCCTACGTTTGGACAGGATGTAACTTACCTCATCTTTAAAGAATAACATTGGCACTCTTGCTCCCACCCTCGCTGTCTCTTTGGAGACCAATATTCAAATGTAAAGAGTCAGTTCTTTCTGCTATACAACTTTATAATGAAAGATCTAAGTTCCAAGGGTGAAACGCATACCAAATTTTATTGAACCTGGAAAGAAAGGTTTTCTCATTGAGAATGCCCAGAATCAGTTTCACTTGGGCAAAATAATTACCTGCAGTTGTCACAGGTGAAAAGTGTTAGCCAAGGAGGCACATATGCCAGTCTATTAATTTGCTGAGAGACTAGGTAGAGTACTTTGAACTATATTTCTCTGCCTAGTGGAGAAAGAAACTGAGTATGTCCCTTGACTGATTCTCAAAACCGTATAATTAATGACTCCAGAGAGAGTGAGAAAGTTACAAAATTTTTGAAAGGGTATTCTGAGTTCTGAAATTACATATTTTAACATCAAGTAATCAGCAGATGAGATTCCCCAGCCCATTTAAATATTCAGTACTTTATGCATGATGATATCAATCATTCTTAAAAAGCACAAGCTCCTTAAAAATGTCCTATGTTTCTCCTTATCACCAATTTTTACAGTAAGTATGCAGCACAATTTACTGCCTTGGTCTGTGCATGGAATTTCTATTGGCAAGAGTGAGAGATGTGTGTGCTCCCCGTCACGGGTACAGTTTGGCCTTTGGGCAGCTCTCCTTCAAATGAGTCCATGGGGAACAGTACCACACTGGGCAGCCAAAGGAGTCCTAATTTCCACAATTTTGTACAATTGAGTACTCTATTTGCTACCTTCCAAAAGCAGTAAAGCTCTAGCTGAAATGTAATTCCTAGACTAAAACCAAAAAGGTGAGGGAAACTTTTAAAGCACTACACCAGTAGATTTTGTTTAAAGTTATTTTTCTTTTCTTTGCAAGGCCATAGGTTTAATTAATCTTGAGTTTCTCCACGATAACATTTTCAGAACTGCTATTTTGTTCTAAGCTCATACACAGTGTCATTCTATACAATTCTGGTTTCAACTCTGTTTACTTTGGGTAAGTGCTGCTAAGGACGCTTATTCTGGAGTCACTATTCACTAAATGCTCAACTGTATCAAAGTCCAGTGAGGTTTTTTTCCCTCAGACCAGAAGCTGAGGGACTGTTATCAGTTAGAACATGCTGCTTTCATAAGGTAGCTCAGGTGAAGAAGATACTCCTGAATTTGTCATTATGCCTTTGAGCACACTTCACATCCCTGGCTTTTCTCTGGGTTTCCCACCTGCAGTTAATTCCTGATGAATCTTCATCTTGTCAGTAACATAGAAAGACACTGTGGCATCATTTTTGTGCATCTTTTGCTCATGTATGTCTACTCTAGAGTCACTACATGTGCTTCCCATCAAATATATAATCAGATGAATGTCAAACCTATGCAGGAATAATTTACAGCAGTGTGTAGGAATTCTAGAGCCTAAGCAATGGTAACCAGTGGCATTTTAGACACCCTGCCTGCCCTTCACCTCCCTTTC
Source organism: Dicaeum eximium (assembly GCA_013396995.1). Lineage (NCBI taxonomy): Eukaryota > Metazoa > Chordata > Aves > Passeriformes > Dicaeidae > Dicaeum > Dicaeum eximium. Next base: position 665,507 of record VWZP01000218.1, read on the forward strand.
TGGAGGCTGCAGATGTTCTGTGTCACATTTACCAGCCTCAAGCAGGTGTCTTGGAGCTACAGGGCATCAAAGGCTACTTTGCATCTGTTGCACTAAGTGCCTGTGCTTTGGCACTCAGATTGTTCTTTATATGCCCTGAGTCCTGGTTAAATGCCTTGGCCTGAACATGTTAGTTTTGGTTTTTTTTTTTTTTTCTTTTGAAGATGAGAATTCTCCTATTATTACAACTAGAACAGAATTTAATTTTTCATTTAGGAAAGTATTGCAAGGGAGGCAAATTCTGCTGAGTGCTTCTCAATGACATAATTAAAGACATAACATGAACATGAAAATTACATGTCTGCAAGACAAATTGAAAACTTTTTCTCCTCCCACTCTTTGAAAGAAAATGTGGAGTGAAACACAAAATTTCTCAACAATCCCTGTTTTGTGAGATTTCAAACATTTAAAGTCATTTATTATCACTCACCAGGTATTTTCTTTACCCCACTTGGTTTTGACACTCCTTTAAACACACACATACCTTCTATAACTTACGTGGTGTAATGCTGTAAGAACCAGGGTGCAGCGATGGTGGGTGGGCCCTCTTCTTTTTCTTCCTAAACACAGGAATTCTCTAATGCTTTAAGTACACAGGAATGATCCAGGTAGGATGGTCCCACTCTCCCACTCCTCTGCTGCCTCTCTTTCCTTCCAGTTAACTCAGAAAAGCCTTGTGAGTGTTGGAAGGTAGAAAATGAAGTCATGCAAACCAACACACCTTAAATCACTGGGCAAGAAAGGAACCCTGTTGATCTCCCCAGACTTTTCCACCCAGGAATGAAAACCCACATGAGGTGTACCAAATGCTTCTGCTTGTAACAGAAGTGGCAATTCCTCTTTTTGGGCCAAATGCTACTCTTGATGCATACATGAGACCCAGCTGAGGAAAATGGAAGCCAAATGGAGCATCAGCTAGCAGAATGTGGCCCAGAGATACCAGGGGAATTCCTAGTCCTATTAATTGACTGCAATGGTGACACTGAGGTTAATAATAACACTAAAAAGTGATGTCCCCCACCATAATAAATTTGCTGTGAAAATCTCCCCCATGGCACAGACAGAAGCTTCTCTTATATTTCCCCCTATTCCCATCTCGAGCAACTTTCGGTGACATGTACAATGTGCAACAAATTTTCACAAAATAAAAAAACCAAAACAGTTTGGATGTCTCTGACAGCAATTATGAACTCTCAATAAAATGAGACAAGCAACTTTTCTTGCTGAAACCTATTAGAAGCTGGGAGAGACGTGAAAAGCCAGATTCTCAGCTGCACTGAGACATTTTGTATTGTTAGAACAATAGGACCAAAAGGAGATGGATCTTCCCACAGTGCAGTTTATTCCATTGTTGGGAAATCTGTAGCCCAAGTGGCTTCTGCAGCTGGTGGCAGGCAGAACACTGAAGACAGGAGATGACAGGATTAGTATTGCTGTTCCCTGTCCTTACAGGCTATTGATAAACAGCTGGTTTAGCTTAAAACAGACCCAAACTTTTTTTTTTTCTTTTTTTTGTTTTTTTTTTTTTTTTTTTTTAAACTGCTCATGATCTGAGTTAGATCCAATTAGAACTGGGAAGCAGCAGCCAGCTCCATTTTCATCCTTCTACCTTATATCTGCAGCTGGCAGCTGTAGGGTACTGTGGCCCATCTGCTTTTTTAAAATTGTCTGACGGTTTCAACCTTACTAGGAGGGAGATAAAAGATGTACGCTCACTGCCCGGTATGCAGCACATCGCACTGTTTCATTAAGAAACTAGATTTAACATAAAAACAAGGAAGGTAGCTAATTTGGTCATGTTCTTCAAGCTGGATTTACATTAGTGTGACACCACCAATGCCACTCGTTCACAGAGATATGACAAACCCCAAGGTTTACTGCTTTTTTGAACCTCTGTAACCAATTACACCGGGGCAAGGCATGTCTAAATTGCTATCAGTAGAAAAGCAGCATTTTAAAATCACTTTGTGGGGTATGTATCACTTCAGATGGGTCTGAGTAACCATGAATCAAGCTTTGAACCTCTTACCACATCTTAGGAGGCCATCTAAATCTTCTCATCCTCTCAGTGAAGAACAATAGCTTTCACTTGAAGAGACACTATTAAGTGGCAAAACGCATTAAAAGAAAAATAGGGGGGAAAGGAATAATAATAAAAAACCTTCAACCACTTAACTTACAGATGCAACTAATTGATTTGAGGGTTGGCAGGGGATTGCCATGGCAGCTAGTTTGATGTAGTAATTAATGCAATCATCCCTCTTTGTTATTACTTTAATAAGGTAAACACCCTGTTAAAATAAACTGAAACAGTTGTCTCTGGCCCAGAGCTTGCAGTTGTGGTGAGCAGCATAATAACCCCAGAATGTAAAACTTGGACAGGAAAGAATGAATTACATTAATCCCCAAAGGTTCTCGCTGCAGACTTTTGAAGTTTTAACTTTAGAGTGGAAAAGGAGATCTGAAACTTGGAAGGTATTCACCCTGTGGCTCCTGAGAGAAAGCAGTGTGTGTCTGCTCGAGCACCCTGAATCCAGCTAATAGGGGCTGGAGATAAGCTCAGTTTCTGCAAACACTCACATGTGGGCTTATCTGCACTACCACAAATAGTCCCATGATACTAAAAGTTCAACACAGGCATAAAAATCAGCACTTGCACAGGTATCTTTTGTACTCTTTTGGAGTATCAGTATGAAGAAAGAGAGTTTCAGTTTTGGTTTTAACCCAATGACTGTTTTTTAGAAGTAGTTTCCAGCAAAAGCCACTCTCGGTAGCACGATTCAAAGGGCTGCTTCATTTGTTTGGATTTGCTGCTTCAGGTTTTCATTCCAAATAACACAATTAAGAAGCTGTGCTGTATTGTTAAGGATTCCTTCAATAAAAAGGAGTTGCTGAAAAAAAGCAAAATGGGGAAAAAAAAATTCCTGGTGAATAGTAGCAACATTTTTCTTTCCTATTAACTTAACAGTGATTTAACTGTAAGGTGTGTGCAACTCAGAATTTTATTCAGATATTTGACATTTCTCTTAGTTCCTAAACTCCCTTGTTTTAGTAGTTTTACCTAAAAGGCATGAGCACTCCTTTGGACTGAAATCCTTGTACATGGCCTGAAAACTTTCAAATACTTTCATGCAAAATCTATCTGGCTTCTTTGGGAAGTCCCATGTGACCAAAAGATTTGGTTTCTTCTCAGTTCCAGCCCTTCCCAGGGATGCCTCAAGCCTTAATCACCTAAATGATAATTTACCAGATTCCCATAAGATACAGGTCCAAAGACAAATTAAATCACTGGAAATGCATGAGAAACTTTTGTGATGAATAATGTACTTTCCAAGATGGTGAGTGCACGGCATGTTGTACTAGGGTAGATTTACAATGCAAATGGGTTACAAGGGGTTATGGCCTCCTTATTCATGTCAGCCAGCATAATGTGCTCAGGGTGTTATGGGCAAAATGGGCTCCATTTGTGGAAGTTTTACTTTATTACTTATTGCCAATTAACATAAATCTCTGATTACCAACATTAGAGAGCACTGAGAAAAGCTGGGCGGCAGTGATCTGCAGGAGGGTAGGAAGGCTCTGCAGGGGGATTTGGACAGGCTGGATCCATGGGCCAAAGATCATGGTCTGATATCCAACAAGGCAAAGTGCTGGGTCCTACATTTGGGTCACAACAATTCCATGCAGCACTACGGGCTGGGGCAGCGTTGCTGGAAAGCTGCCCAGAGGAAACTGGGCAACAGCAGCTGAACCTGAGCTAGCCAGGTGGTCAATGGCATCCTGGCCTGTATCAGAAACACTGTGGCCAGCAGGACTAGGGGTGTGATTGTTCCTCTGTTCTGGGCACTAGTGAGGCCACATCTCGAATCCTGTGTTCAGTTTTGGGTCCCTCACTACAAGAAGGCCATGGCAGTGCTGGAGCGAGTCCAGATAAGGGCAGCAGAGCAGGTGAATGCTTTGGAGCACAAGTTTCATGAGGAGTGTCTGAGTGAGCTGGAGTTGTTTAGGCTGGAGAAAAGGAGGGTCAGGGAGAACCTTGTTGCTCTCTACAAGTACCTTAAAGGAGATTGTAATCAGAAGGGGGTTGGTCTCTGCTCCCAGGTAACAAGTGACAGTTGCACCAGGGGATGTTTAGATTGGATATTAAGAACATTTCTTCATGGAAAGAGTGGTCAAATACTGGAACAGGCTGCCTAGGGAATAGCCAGTTAAATACCTGGAGGTATTTAAATAATTGTGGATGTGGCACTTTGGGACGTGGTTTAGTGGTCACACAGCTGTGCTGGGTTAATGGTCAGACTTGATGACCTTGGAGGTCTTTCCCAACCTTAATGATTCTGTGATTCATGCCCTCCTTCCATACTGGTCATTGCCTGCTACCAAACCCCTGCCATTAATCCCCAGTGCACAGGGTCCCTCTGCAGGCTGTGCCTCCCCTCCATAGAGACCTCACTCAGCACTGTTCATTTAAGTTCTTCCAGGGTTAGCATTTTAACAGGAAAAGCTCCAGAAAGCTGAAGCCTGTCCTTGCTGTGCTGAATAGAGAGATGCATTATTCACAGCATAATGTGAGTGGGAATAATGTGCACACAGGCTGTGTGCACTCTTTCACAAGCTCCAGAGCTTTAGTCCAACGGAGCATTTTCTTGTCAAATTTTAAATTTGTTATTTCTAAAATGGCTGAAGAACAGAAATAGTCTGCATAGTCCATAGAGAAAGCAGCTGAGATATACATTTCATAGAATCATAGAATGGTTAGGGTTGGAAGGGATCTTGAAGATTGCATAGTTATATATAAAGAGCAAGGATGCTACTTGTAGTAACTCTTAATTCCCTTGTTTTTGCTCTTTGGCTGAAAGTCTTCATTCACATTCTTACAGCTGCAGCCTCATATTTGGTTTCTTGCTGAAAATTGTCTGCTCTGAAACAGGAAAATGAAGAAACCACCAGAGCAATCCCCATTCTTTTCTCTTTGGGGAGATTTGCAGGCAGGGTGGGAAGCCAGCCCCTTGACCCCGTGTGCCCTGCCCCAGAAGAAAGAGCAGCTGTGAGAAAGAAGAGCCATTCCGTGGGTCAGGGCAGCATTTCCCCGTTGCTGCTACCCGGTGTCTTGTGTGTCCCACCAAAGTGATGAACGGTTCCCTGCTCCGGCAAAAAGCGCATCGCGCTGTCTCTTCCTCCCATGAAACCCAGTGACCACGCAGCCACGGCGCTGGCCGACGCGGGGAGGAAACAATTCCAGACTTTTTGGTAGTAACTTTTGCCTCCGACGGGGTTTGATCAATTAGTTGTCGGTCGGATCAGTTCACGGGGAGTTTGCCCCGTAACCACAGGGGAAAGTAAAACCGAGGAAAGAAAAACAGCAGCACCAGAGGCGCTGACATGGGCCCGCGCCCGCGGCCGATCGGGCCGGGCTGAGCGGGGACCGCCTGAGCTTCCCGGCCGCGCCACACGGGGGCACGGCCGCACCGGGAACGCGCCGACTCGAGCCGAGCGAAACGAGCGGAGCCGAGCCGAGCCGTGCCGAGTCTCATCAGCTCCGTGTCCCGGTGCGCCCAGCGTCCCTCGCCCCGCCGTGCCGCAGCTGCCCGCGGCCGGTCCCGGGTACTGCGGGTTCGGGCCCGGGGAGATGCCCCGTCTGTGCAGGGCCCGTGCGGCGGGGCCGGGCAACGGGGCTCGCCCTCGGCCACCGGCCCGCTCGGAGCGCTTGGGAGCGGGGCTGGTGCACGGCGGGCCCAATGGCCGCAGGTGAGGGGGTGAGAGAGCGGGGCTGTGCCATCCTCACACTCAGCGCCGGCCCCGGGGCTTGGGAGCGCGGGGCCGCGGCCTCGGCAGTGCCCGTGTGGGAGCTGAAGGTTCGTGCAGGGCGGAGAAGCATCTGGGCCCGGCTCGGCTGCCCCAGAGGTGTGCGTAAACAGGGTGACACTTGCTCTCAGCAGAGCTGACCCTCCTTAGTTGGGCAGGGCAAGCAGAGAGGTTTTTTCCCCTCAAAGCCTCCTGCATTCGGTGTGCTGTAGGGCACGGGTCTGTGCGCACGGGGCGAGCCCTGCGGAGCGCGGCCTCGGCGCGGATGTGCAGGACGGGCTCCCTCACGTTCCCCTCCCTTTACTACAGGTGAGGCTGAGGCAGAAGGGGGCCCTTTTTAAACCGGAGGGCTGAATTTTATAGTGGGCCGAATGGGCCTCGGAGAGCAAATGTACCTCTAAGGAAGGAACGCGGAGAGGACCCTCTGCCAACCATAATAATGTGTGACTAATAGGGAACACCGAGAGCTGTTCCATTATATCATGAGACATTACATCGTGCTTGAAAAAATAGTCTTTGATGACATGCAGAGGATTGGCAAGTGCAGTTCAGAGAATCCTCCTTCATTTCTTCAAGGATTTCAACCCATGTTCATTATGTTATGCATAATTTAACTTTCTCAGCAGTTCTGTTGAATTTGCTGCTATGGATTTTACATGTTCGACATTTAAATCTGGGGGAAGAGAAGGTGTATGAACTTATTTTGAAAATTACTCATTTATAGTTCCTTGGAAGGATTGGAAACTGGAACTTCACAATAATTTTGCCATGTATTTCTAGACCTCGCCCAACATGCTGCAGTTTTGCAAAATGCCAGATACTAGCAAAACTCTGTTTGCATTTAGTCTCACAGAGCCTACAGAGTAATATTTCCATATAAAGTATTATGATATCAGCTCTCTTTCTTTTTTTTTTTGTAATTTTAATATCGCGGGTGTCAATCAGGAAGAAGATTGTTGCCTTTATTACAATAAATATAGAGCAAAACAAAGAACTTTTTAGAAAATGAATATGCTCTGGGGAAATTCAATAAATCTTTGTGAGAAGAAAACGGGTCTTATATATAAATATATAAAAGCTGGTTGTGTATTGTGCAAAACTTGCTTAGTGCTAAAGGAGTAAATGTATTGTAAATCAATGGTGGGTCCCATAGCACATTATAGCATATTTTATTAGGTTTTTACCTTATGGTAAAGTCCTTTATTAAGAGTATATAAGAGCACACGCTGCTGAATACCTTGTTTTTCACAGTGCTCTATACATAATGGAGGGGGTTTTTTTCACTTGTTTCATTAAACATTCCTGTAATTAATGCATTTAATGGGAATCCAGCAGTAACAAATATAAAATTTATTGTGGTTTTAAAAAAACTGCTTCAGTTGCTACATTTTCCATTAGCAAATGGCAATGACCAAATTCCTCAAAATATTTCTGCTCTCACCCCAGAAATCTCCTGCTAAAACAGGTGATGTTTTCAACTGTGTAATGGGAAAGAAATGCCACATAAATAATCCCTGCGAAGGATTCAGTATAAATCCAAAAAGTGTCTTTAAAATAATCCTTAAACCTCTCAGTCTCAAGCTTGATAAGAAGACGTCTGTATTAGCACTGGAGCTTGCTGGGTGAGTTATTAGGTGTTGAAAGACACCGTCTAGGAAGTCTGACCCATCAGAATTTGAATGTAAAAGGCAAGTGACAACTTCATGAATACATGAAAAGCCTTAGAGCCCAGTCCCAAAGCCCTCTTTCCCTGCCTGAAAAGCCCGTTTATCTTTGGATGAATAAGAGTTACAGAATTGGAACCTAAGGAAAAAATCGTTGGTATCCGTGGCCAAGGGAATGTCTCCCTCCCACCCATTTGATTAGAACCATGTGCAAGTTTGGCTAACAAGACTGTAGGGCTTTCCCCTCGCCTCTGTGGACGATTGTGGCGTTTTATTTGAACGCTGGTATGGTTTCCCATTCCTGTTCCTTGCAAGCTTTTGGTCTGGGCAAATAAAAAAGGAGATGTCAGAACCAGAGAATCTTTTTACAGCATATAAAAATCTTCCCATCTAATCCAAGAGGAAATCGTAATGTGAAGAACATCGGTGTTTTAATGGCCTCCTAATGAGGATGAGCTTGGCCAGAGCTTTGAAGAAGACAAATGGAAAGTAAAACAGCTCATTTCTCCTTGAGGGCAAGGATTACAGTTCTCAGGGAGGACTGCATGGATATGCCTTCAGCAGGTAAAGCTTTGCCTGCCCGCAGTCTTCTGGCAGGGCCCTGATGTACGGGCTGTTGGCAAGAGCAGGAAAGGAGGGGGTAGGAAAGGGGGGGGGGCGGGCTCAAGCTTTCAGGTTTCTCTGTCAGTCTATTCCTCTCTGTGTACTGCTGGGAAAAATGAAGACAATTATATTTACCTAAATCCCTGGGTAATTAAGACACTAAATTAAAGCCCGAGAAGCACTTGCAACTTTCAGATGAAAGAGCCCATAGACAGACAGCTCACTTGTAACCTCACATGTCTGGGGTTCTCCCTAAGGTACAGGGGATACACAGCAAACACTCTGTACAGCCACAGATAGGTGATCACATATAATTTAAAAGCCCTCATTACTCCCTCCTGACAGGTTTGGATGTTTGCCTGCCTTGTTCCAAGGCCAGTGTCGATCCATTTAAAATTAATATTTTTCATTCCTCTCTCCGCCGCATGCATTTAAAAGCTGTCCTTGGCTTTCCCTCCCAGCTGCTGGCTCCGATTACCCCAGCAGCAGTGATGGAGCTCTGCTTTGCAGCCCTGATGGGTTCCTACTGCTCTCATACCATATTAGAAGTAGAGTTTTCCTGGAAAAGGGACTGCCTTGTTCCTGACTTCTATGGCTTCAGCAAGCCAAAGGGTCTTAATTTCCACTTGGAGAAAAACAGGCCTTTCTCATCTCATCCCAGAAGCAAGCTGTGAGTGCCAGGGGTGTGGATGTCATGCTTCCCTCTGTGGCACTGTCCCTTGACAGGGTTCAGCCGTGCACGCTCCCCTAGCTCAGCATGGGCTTGCAAGGAAAGCAGAAGTGTTTTTGTGAGCAGACCAAGATGGTACCTCTTTTTGCTGCTGCTAAAAAGGATCTCTGTACAATTCTCCTGGAGTGACATGAAGCATAACAGGACAGAGGAGATTGACCTCATGGAGATACGCGTGAAGGTATTTCTAATCAATTAAAAATGTGAGTTCTGCTCTGGCAATGCACTGCAAAAAGAATTTAAAAGCAGATTGTAATCATTAGCTTGGGTTTCCCTGTCTCTGCAGAGTGAGTATTGCTGACTCTGAAGGCAGAGAGCAGGTCATGTTTTAAAGCTACTTTTGGCTTCATGGGCTTTGGAGGGGGAGGACAACTCTGGGTAAAGCCTTGGTGATGGGTCAGTATAGAAACCTCACAGGAACAATGGGGCGGACCCACTGCCACTAATGGCACAAGATGCAGACACCCTCTCACTTGAGTTTCTGTCTGGTGCCCTGGGCACAGCCTAGGAGTATAGCTTCACCAGGCAGCAGCTCACACACATTTTGGCCATCTTTCCATTCTCTGCTCATCCCCTGCCCACCCACCTGCCCATCGTCCTTCCTGCCCTCGCCAGGCTCTGCACACAGTGAGCTGCGTGGTTTGCCACACCAGTTAGCTACACTGGCAACATGATAAATACTTTTCCACTGCATTTTTCCCTAGTTTTAGTTGGTCAGATTGGCTTGAGGCACATTCAGACCAATGGCAGAGCATTTGCGGTGTAGTGGGAGGAGCCACGTGCAGTGCTAGTGCCAGGTATGTTGGTACAGTGGGAGCACTGCAAACCTCGCTGCCAGCATGGCCAGGGCGTTACCACATTGTATTGCTGTGGCATTGTGGTGCTGTGGGTGTCCCCCCAAACCTTTCACCTTGTGCCACACAGTACTAGCACAAAGAAGTAGCAGAAGCACCTTCACAAAGGGCTGATAGTCCCTGAGCTATTCTAGGGGATGAGTTTAGGATTGCAGGAGTTAGGCACCCTAACTCTTAACCTAATCAGTGCAGGTTGCACTTACTCCATCTGAACGATAAAACCTTGCCTCTAAAGGCAGCTACCATTGCAGAAGGACATTGGTAGCAAAACTACCCCTTCCTCATCCTCCCCATCCAGCTTGTGAAAGCTGCCTGACTTTAATTCTGACAATTTAACGTATAGATCAAAGTACAGGGGGCAGCCACAGCAAAATACCAACAACAAAAAACCCAAGACAAAACAACGGCTGGTGTTGTGATACCCTACACAATCCAGCGTAACCGGAGTCCCACTGTGTCCCACTGTGGACAGTTCCTTTTTCTTATCCATGGCTACGTGTTGTCTTTGTAGCACAGCTTCTTGAAGCTAAGAAAAACTTCTACTAAGCTGGAATTGGCTCAACCACCATATAAAAGAGAACGAAAATGATTAGTGAAACAAAAGGGAAAGCGCAAAGAGGATATAGAGCCCTTCCATACAAAGCCTCTTGTCTTCCTATGGGATCCATTATAATCCAGAGGGCCCCAAATTTAAACTAATCTGTTTCTGCCTATATTTATTTTTTCTCGATTCAATTTCCTACATGAACTGGGCAGTTATGTCAAATATTTTTCTTTCTTTTAAGTTGACTTGCTGTCAGCTGAATGCAATGCCCTGTGAAAACACCTGCTGACCTGCTGTATACACACATACACAGGCACACATCTCTGCTGTCTGTGTCTATATATAATTTATATCATCTGTATGTATCTATAGAATCTATGTCTGCCTGTCTATATACCTATGTGTCTCTTTTTCTTGCTCTTAGAGCAGGACCCATGGGCTGCAAATTCCTCATGTCTGTAAAATACACCTTCAAGCTTCCCTCTTTTTTGGGAAAGGCAGCTGCCCCATTGCTTCTAGTTCAGACTGCTCTGGCTTGCTCTGCTGGCAGGAATGGACTGATTCCTGGGGGAATGGACTGATCAGGTTCACTAATGGTCGGGCTCTTGTGGTATTTTCTTACCAAACACAATCAGAACACGCGTCTTAAATATTTTATCAGCTTTGCTGGGTCATTCTCATACTGTGGCATTGTATTGCTGGAGAATAGAGGCTGGAGGAAAAATACTGCTCAAGAATGCTGCAGAAAGAGAGTTTTAAGCACAGGGCAGCACTAATGCTCTTCTTAGAGCCACTAAAACAAATGTCCCTGTCCAAATGTCTCAGCTCAAAGGCAAGGAAAAAAAAAAAGGGCAATTGCAATAACAAAGCAGACTAAAGAACTGAGCAAATAGTCCCAGACCATCAGTTGTTGGCTCTGACCTTAATGGTAGTGGTGGTCCTGGTTTAACTTTGATCCCTCCTTTCTGATGCTTGATTAATTTTTTTACTCCCTAGAAAAAAGTTCTCAATAAATTTTTGTGATTTATCTTGTGCCTATTCCCTATGGGTAAGCCCACAAATGCCTGTGAGTAAAGTAAGGTGTAAAGAAAGTGGGGTAACAGGTTAATTCTGGGGGTAGGCACACAGCTGGAGTCTCCTGTAGTGTGCCCTCAGCAGCCAGTAGCTATTGTGGAGAAGAAAATATCCATTGCCTGCCTCCAGCTAGACAGGGCCTCCAGGTGGGCAGGGAAAGCTGAGAGGAAAGTCTGCAAGCCTTTGCTAGAGCTGTGGGTAGAAAGTGTTGCTAATGAGGGGACCTAACCAACCATGTCATTTGTGAGCCATCCCCAAGGGCTGCATGTGGGGAGATTCCCCAAAAGGAGGTCAGATATGCTTTGTCTCTTTTTATGCTGAGAATCAGTGTGATAGTGAAGAGCTTTGCATCCTTGCAGGTCCAGTGTTCCCTCTATTCCAGTATTTGTAAACGTTTTTAACAAAAAAGCACTCGTGTCTGCCATGTTTTTCCATCCTCCTGCTGAAGGGTTTCTCTAGCACCAGTTAAATTCCAATTTCTCATCTCTTGTGTCTGTTTACATCTGGGCTCTTGGGTGTTCACCACCCTCCCCTAGCTCCACATGCCTTTTTTGGGGAGGTGTTTGCTTTCTCCAAATTGCTGTTGTTGCTCTGTTGTTCTGCCTTGACTTTTGCCAATGTCCTTGGGTGCCTATGGTGTCCTCTGTGCTCGCTTATCATCCCTACTTGAACTCCGTGCCACATTGCCATTAGTTTTGAATGCCCTTACAGCAGGTAGGCTGAAGCCTGAGTTCAGGACAAAGCTGGGACACATTGAGGAGCTAAGTGGGTCCAGCCAAAGCACAAGAGGCTGGTGTGGCAGAGGGAAGCAGTCTCTCTGTACTGCTGCTCTGGACAGTATGACCTGGGGCAACCTTCTTGCTAATGCGGAGCATTCTCAGCTTAGTCTAGTTCTGGCTGCACCCCTGCAAAGGAGAAGAGTGTCTGCTCACACTGATTCATTTTCTCGCTAATAATAACTTTGTTATGATGTCCAGAGCAGCCTGGAGAGAGCAATAGTAACAGTGGACTGCTTGGAAGAGGAAGAAATACTACGATCGGGTTTGGGAAACCATGAATCAGCTGTAAAGGGCAGTGTTACCTCAGCCTGAATACATCTTGTTTAGCTCATACTGTCAGGTGTAAATATAACTGTGTGGACAATAAAGTTATCCTGTGATATGTCTTCATGAGCGGCACCTATTTTTACAGATATGATGATCCTCTTTCAGTATTTGGCGCCAGAGCAAGAGCCCTACTTTATGAATATGTGTTAAGCAGTGGCATGACACCCCTGCTTTAAAGGCAGTGCAGGAGTATATGACCTCAGAAAAGGATCCAGCTAATGCCATGCCTTGATGGTTGGGGAAAATGTCTGCTGTACCCCCTTAAAGAGGGAGCCATGTGCACCCACTGCCCCATCTTCCAGCTTTTACAAGGGGAGGATGGGAACAGGGGCATGGCTCTGCCTTTTTCCTACCCATTTTAGGAGGGTGAATGCTCTTGGCCAGATTTAGCCTTTTGAAAACCAGGGAGGAGAGCAGCAGAAGCTGTGCCTGTGCCAGGGCCCCCAAGGGAGCAGCACAGTCACACCGCATGGGGCCAATATCCTGCAGTGTGACACCAGCACAGAGCGCTTGCAGGCAGGCTGGTCCTTGTCACCGAGGCTACATCACTTGGGTCAGGCCCTCACTCTGGGACTGCCAGCAAGACATCAAGTTGCATTAATCTTACAGCTAATCTAGTTCCCACTGGAGAGATGGGTTCATCCCGACTAACTTTAGATTACAGTTTACGCATTATTGTGCCAAGGTCTGTATTGGACCAATTTATAGTGAGAAATGAGGCTGGCAAGATAACAGGGGCATCACAATTAGAGCTAATTAGCCCAGCAGGAAATCCATTTCCAGGCAGCTTTTGGCAAGACGAGAGGTTGGCGGGATAACAAGCATGGAGCGTGTTTTGATACAAGCACACTCCAGCTGCAAGGAAAAGTAAAGTAACAGCTTGTCTCATCCTTATGCAGAGGCCTCGTGTCAGGCTCCACCACCTAAGTCTTTTTGTTTGAGGCTTTGCAGCCTCCCTGCTTGGAAGAAATTCAGAGAACTCATTCTTACCAAGTTACCTCTGCTGCCAGAGGATAATGGTGAGCTGCGAGGTCTGCACAGTGCCCTGCTCCTGCCACCAGACAGGAGTGTGCCCTGTACTGTGGCCCTCCTCCAGTTTGGAGGGAGACGAAGGGTTGTAGGTCATCATAGAAATCCATGAAGAGTAGCTTGGTTGAATTGCAGGAGATGTATGTATGATAAAATGTCTGGAGCATAGATACAGACAAACTATTGGAATTATTTGTATTTGAGTGCTTTATTATATTGGAATTGCAGTGATATTATTAACATTTGTACAAATGCACAAAAATCCTTTCTCTTCTAGCTAGAAAGAGATGTAAAAATCTGACCTAGTTGAACAGTCTCAATGAACTCATTGTCCATTTGTAACAATAATGGGTTCACAATGCAACAAAAAGCTTAACATAAAATTAAACATATTAAATGCTGCAGAAAGTATTTACATTTATGTACCCAAAAAAAGTATCTCCCTCCAGTAAGGAAGGTGGTTGCTTTACAAAATAAAACAAACAGACATACAAACACAAAACCTTTGCATACAATACAAACGACCTCAAGCCCAAAACTTACTGTGACAGCACCTTTTTTAATATTATATATATATATATATTTATATATAAACTTCGATAGTTTAGGCTTACTCCAAGCAGTGCTAAAAGTTCTTTAAAACCAGGACAATGGCAATAGTCCAAAGAAGCAATGTTCACTCATGAGTGCTACCCAGTGTTTGAAGAGCTGCTACAGAGAGGGATACAGAGCTCACGGCCATGGGCTGGGAAACATTTGGGTCCCAATGATAAAGTCCTTGGCAAAACTCTCAGTGGCAATTGTTCTTAATCAGAAGAGCGAATACACCTTTCGTGCAAAGTAGTTTGTCTTGTGGAAGCATGCTAAAGGTGATCTCTGTCAGGGAACTCCTTGCAACCTCAGCTCTGTGGGGTGGGGAGAATATTTCTCTGAAATATCCTAGATTCCAGCAAGAAAAGCATTTCCCTCGAAATGCCCAATCAATCCTCCCACCTCCCTTGCCCCAGGACATTGCTGCAGTTTCTGAAAAGCTGGAAGGAGCTTTCAGTCTTCATTCAGAAGGCTGTCACGCAGATTTTCAGTCAAGAAAGATATTTGGGTCTAAGACCCTCACGGCATCAGATAGCAGGCTCTGACCACGGGCTTTGTGAACAGTTCCACCAGGTGAAACTCAGCAATACTAACATTTAACTTGCATAAATGTAGAACTGGAGATCTTGAATTCCAGGTATTACACATTGGTCTAAATATAACGGTTGCAGTTATTGATTCCAGTCCAAAGAGAGCCTGGGAAAGGATCAGATTTCCACTTAAAGAATCAATCTTGTCTCTGAGTGTGTGTGAACACTGACATTTTTGGCCTCATGCAGTTTAGGATTTGCTATAAAGTCATTTTGAAAGCTATGGAAAACCAATAATGGTGAGCAATTTAGCTCTTAAGTGTAAAGCCACTGATAAAACTGAGATAACTGTAAGCTCTGGAAAAAAAACAAAAAGACGTTATGGATGTAAACAGTCTCTTTTGTCTATGCAGTAAAGTGATGGTTTCAGATGTTGAGAAATTGAACCTTTTTTTTTTGGTGTTCAAATCGCTTGAGATTTTATTGCTTTTATTTGTCCTTAGAAGTTTTTTGTCTCTTCTTTTTTTTTTTTTTTTTCTTTTTAAAGGTGCTGTCCCTAGTCAAGTTATAAGGCAACATATTTTATTGATTCAGAATTCTAATACATAGTATGGCCACTGTTACCACTGCAGCTTTGCAGCTACTGTGAGTTGGACAACAGTCAAAGTGCCTCACAATGCACAACAGAGCCAGTCTCCTGACCTTAGGAAATACAGGACACTTTGGTTCTTGGGATGAGAGATTATAAATGTAGCTTAGATGCCGCCTCACATCACACACGTTGCATAATCAAACATTTATATGCTGTCATGAAGAGGGTGTAAAGTCTAAGTCACACTGCAGACTGGCTGGTCTCAGCTTCTCTGCTTGGGCAGGTGTGAGAGACAAGTTGTAGATATGCCACGAGTGAAAGCATATAAATGTATCTGGTGCAAAATTTTTACAAGAGTATTTATAAATGATTCAACAATGGAGAGCAAGAAAGAGAGCAAGAGCTAAAGTGCAATTTTAAAAGAATATAAATAATTGAAATGTAGAAATAAGATACTAATTAGTTGTAACTGGTTTTGTTTTATAGGCACAGTTTAGGTTTTATGTCTACAGATCAATTTTTTTCTCTTCTTTCCCCTCTAGTAATTTTCTCTGATGCATAATGAAGCTTCGATGGTCTAAATCTAAGGAACACTGCTTAGTAAGAGGACTGAAGAGGCAATGATAAGGCAGTATAGTGCAACTCACTATGTGATATTAGACAAGAAGCGAGGATGGGGTTATGAGTCTTCTGTGGTAATGTATAAAATCAGCCCTAAAAAAAAAAAAAACAGAAAAAAAGAAACAGGCTTTCCAGTTATACATTGTCTCATGCTTTCTAAAACGAGAAAGCACATTTTGCAATACAAAGGAAACAACTGAAGGTTTATAATTTGTTTCATTGTTACAAAAAAAAAAAAAAGTTTTATAATTTTTTTTTTTTTAAAAAAAAAAAAAAAAAAAAAAAAAAAAAGCAGATGCTGCTTTAAGGAAAACATTTAATTCTAGGAATTTCTGTACAACTGACCTCAGCAAACTTTTCCATCTTAGATGGATGACTTCTGCTTGAGACCCTGAAAGATTAAGATGCACACACACCTAGAGTAGTTTATTGCAAAACTAATATTGTAACTTTAAAAAAAAAACAACAAACAGATTCTGTACAAGAATACTGTTCAAATGGAATGTGTTAAAATAACATTTATTAATAAATACTTTATAAAATTCTATGTGAATACTAAATTAATAGATTCCTGTTTTAAAATTGCTTTGGTCCTCATGAATTTTCATAAATTCACTCTATACGCTTTTTTTTTAAAAAAGGTATTAGCTGCTAAAAAGCACATTTTGCCTAAACTAAAAGGCTAGTTTTCAACACTAAATATTGTTGCTTAAAAAAATATGAATCCTTGAAAGTTGGGCATTTAACAACAGTTACAGCTGGCTTGTTAGTTAACAGGACTGAGTGATTAACACTAAATCCACACGCACTGAGGCACTGAACCATTGACTTTCCACTATTCTGAATATGGGCAGCAGACATTTAGCTTCATAGCAGGATTTAACTCCCAACAGCATGAAATGCTCCATAAATCATCATCATCGTCGTCGTTGTCCTTATAAAACACACCATGATAGCACACAAACTACTTGTCTCCCACAGGCAGCGTTACGAGTATGGCTTGCATCAACTGACTTGGGGAAGGGGGGCTGCGGTGCCAGAGCTGGATCGCAGCATCATTTCATTCTGATCAAAACGTTGCAGTTCTCCGTGGCTGAGATTTCCAACGTCACACCCATGAGATGCTGTCCATGGTGTGGTAACACCTCCTCCTGAGCAAGGCACTGGCCAAGGCTTGCCTTCCTGCAAGTGCCCTGGAGAGTGGCTGATGGAAGTGGTCTGAGTTGTCCTTCGCTGGCAGTGGGATAGGGCACAGAGCCTGGTGAGCCTGGCAACAGGCTGGATTGGCAGGGCAAGAGGAAAGTGGAGCAGTCTCCAGAAGTAGCTTGTGGAAAAGCAGGATTCCTCCTTGGTGGAAAGAGCTGAGGAAGTGCATTTAGAGTGACGTGCTTAGGAAGAGGCTGCTGCCACTGAGCACATGGCAGAGGGACGTCCTGGAGACAGAGCGCTGGGGCTTCTCCCGCAGCCCTTGCTCAGGCAGCCTCCAGTGCCAGCAGCTTGAGGAAAGGCTGCAGGATCACTCCCCTGGAAAACAAGAGCATTTTAATGTGGAAGCAAATCTGATGAATAATATAAGGTGCCTGGTATGGTTGGTCCTTTTCCCAATGATACAGCCGATATAAATATTCTGCATGTTGTCTTGGCCTGTGAACCTGCGACAGAGTTACAAGAAGCAATAGCAAATAGCTTTTCATCCTTTACTTATTTCCACATCACTAGCAAGGATTATACCTAAAGGCCAATAGTATAGAGAGGAGACATTTCATTGTAATTACACATTTAGGCCAACATGTGTGGTTGGCTTGCCTAGTTAGCATTAAAAAAAGAAATAATTGAGCTATATATAATACACATCAGTCAAACTGTCAAGTTGCTGAATTTAACAAAACTTAGGCAAGGTTTTTGTATTTTTTCCTTTTTTTTTTCTTTTTAATGTAGAGGCTTTCATTTTAACAGCTAAATATTTTAATTGAGGAGACTGAATAAAATGAAGCTAAACTGTAATGCTAGTGCAGTGTAGCTCAACTGGGTATTCTAATATTACCAACAACTTTGATTTTTATTTTTAATGTATTTAAGTGCTACCCATATAGAGGGAAAGTTTTCTAAATTAACCCTGCAATGGCATTTCCTTTTTGATGGTGAATGATGAAATTCAGATGTGGGGGAAATGCTTATTTGGGTTTTTTACATAGTGGATACTCAGCTGGAACATTTTTCTCTACTGCATATTTGAAAAAGGTTCTCTTGGGAGCCATGATGAAGCAAAACCATTTAGCTATTACAACTGGAGATTAAAAAAAATTATAGATTCAGTATTTAAAACACTTTAAAAGTATATGTTTTCTAAAATATAATAGAAAATCCTTTACATTTGTATTTTTTCATAATTTTTTTTTTTTTGGTTCTTAGACTATATAATCAAGTCAAGATTTACACTGTACATTAAAAATCTTCTTCTTTTGAATGTATTTGCATAAATGGAAAGCGAGCTGTTAAAGAAAAGGATACTGACAAAAAGTTAGTCACCAAGATAAGAACTAATTCGGCAATGAATGATGCTCAGAAATTTGCTTTCTCTTCCAGACAGGCCCTGCTCCTTTACAGTGCCTCCTCCTACTTCAGTTGTTTTACTCTCCCTCCCACATGGAGAAGACCCACCCTTTTAAAACCCATGACTCCTCCAAAGACCAAAGACACAGCCTTTGAGGAAGAGAGCTTTGCTTCAGAACAAAGTGTCTTCAGGGCTAGAGGATTTGCTGAGAATAATGTGAATTTTGCTCTTGAAGATGCAGCTCAAAATGTTTGAACATTTTTCACCAGCTTGGAGCCTGCTCCCTGCGTGAGCAGCAGGAGGTTTTGCCTCTGACAGATTTGAGAGCAAAATCAGGTCCCAATATACAGCAAGACAGCATAATTAACTGGCATCATCTCTGTCTGATTTTCCCATCAATCACTAGGACCACTCGGGGATGCAAATCAGTTGTGCTGAGGGGCAGGCTCAGAGTCCAAACAAAAACCTTAATTGTAGCATAAGGCTCTTTTCCAGACCCTCTCTGCAGGACTGTATTTTATCCCAAGTATGGGACTTGGCATTCTTGCAGCATTTTTTAGCTGCTGTGTGCCTTCTAAAAATTATTTAGCGTCCTATAGAACAATTCCTTACCCACGGTAAGCGGGCGTTAAGTGCCATTAAAGTCAGTGAAGCTGCACTGCTGTCTGCCAGCTTGGGATCAGTCTGTGAACATTTAAAGGAATGCCTGCAGAGAGCAGGTCTTTCCCTGGGAATTAAAAATGGCATTTTTCCAACTGGTCAGAACCATTACACTGATTTATTTCTCATTTATAGCCCATGAAGCCTGAGGCTCTTAGCTTTTGTTGCTAAAAGAACACAACCAGGTTAGGGAACAGAACTTTTCCAAATTGCTATATACTACATGGATTTTCCTACATTAATGACTGGCAGTGCAAAAAATTGCTGTGACTCTCAGATGTTGTTCACTATGCCTCTACTGCACCACAGAAGCTTACAGGGCTGCTAGCATCAACACAGCTGGCTCACCATCCTGCTTCACCTGCGGCTGCGCTGTTTTCACCTTTCCCTATTTATTAAAAACACTAAATCAGGAGCATTTGTATTTTTTAAAAGCCAAGTGCTTGGCGCAGCCCAACTGCGGGTGAAGAGCTAGTGAAAGCAGCAGCCGTGCTGACAGTTTTTAGGTGGGCTTGAAGTTTTTCTTGTTCATTACCATTCTTTGAGAAAAAGAGGGAAGCGAGAAAGCTTTGCAATGAAAAAAAAAAAAAAGGCAAGGAAAAAAAAAGCCGGGAAATGAAAAGGAAGGGAAAAGGAAGGTGTGAGAATAACTGGAGGAGAAAAAAGCCAGGGTAGGGGAGAGAGGAGAAGGGGGAGGGCTAGACAAAAGAGCACGCTATTTGGGCTTGATTTTGTCCTGAAGCCACATCCCATATAACTGCTCTGAAAGAGGCTCTGAATGCGAGACGCGGTCTGCTGATAGCACAACGCTAACTCTTTTTTATTATGCTGTCAGCAGATGCCCTTGCTCTATATTTATAGCCTAATTACTCCTAGTTACCTATGTTTGACTCTGTTTAATACTTTTCATGCCTCACGTTGGCTAACAAGCTGCAGTTTAACACAACTTTGTATTTCTGAGGCTGCAGGCTAGACTGGTGAGAAGGAAACATGACTATGTACAGAAACAGTTAGGTTTATAAACAAGTAACTGGTACCAAAAAAAATGGAGAAAGCACCAAAGCATTTCTCAAGCTGATAGAATATTAATTGCATAACTCCCTTTTATGTAACTAAGTATAAAAGACATTTTAATAACTATAAAAATGAATAGCCAGAGTCTTTCAAGAACTGAGGAATCTTCCAGGCTTGAGTTACGGTTGCAAATGTCCTTAGCAGAGAGGACGCTTTGATACGGTACCACACTCCCCCAGCAGTTTCTGATCAACCACTTTTAAAGGATGGGGTTGATGTCTGTTCTGTGGCTGGCGAGCTGGGTGAGGGTGGAGCTTCCCACGACGTCGCTGACGGAGGACGAGGTCGTTATGGTGTTGTGCTGGATGACTTGCTGCTGGGAGCAAGCTGGGACCGGGCTGGCAGGAGGACTGCTCTCGGGACCTGGGGAGGGAATGAGGGCACAGAGACACGCACGTTCATTTTTCCATCTGAGAAAAAAACCTAGGCTGGGTCATACTCTTGGAAATACTGATGACCTGAAGCATGCACAACTCCCAGGATTTCGAAGTATAATTACAGTTATCCAACACTCTCAGTCTTAAGATTGTTTTAGTGTTCAGGTTTTTTTTCAAGCCAGCTTCTCTGATATCAACCTGACTTCAGGAGTTTTGGCCTTGAAAAAAGTCCAAGACCTTAATAACTGAAACTAATGTTGGGATAAAAAGTCAGATATCTTAAGGTCTTTAAAATCAGTTGGGATGCTTAAATGCTTTATTTGTTCCAGCAGGAATCAAAATTAGAGTGCAGTGCTCCGCAGCACAGAAAATCTAATTCGAGCAACAGCTGATAGGCATGTAATGCAATTATGTGTTTTTTTCTTTGAGTACTGTTAAAGAGACAGATGCATAGTGATGCAGAGGAGACAGAAATGGGCTCTATTTTAAGACAATGTCAAAATCTAGCAAGCCCTGAGGCTCTTCTGAACCGTTCTAGAATGAAACAGAGAATTTGTCTCTAAATTACTACACTCATAAAATGTATCAACTAGAAAGTATTGATTAAATGTCTCCATTAGCTGAAAACTTTTTGGGGAAAAAAAAAAAAAAAAAAACCAAAAAAAAGAAAGAAAGATGAGAGTTAAAAAAGAGTTAACAAACCTTGAAAACCTGCGCCAGGCCTGGTCTGTGCCACTGTCAGAGCACAGTACCATTTTCGCTGGAGGGGACTGTAATGTTTTCCTTTTTAACTTTCCTTTTGAGAGTTATTTTAAGGTTCTGGCAGCGCCGTGCCCAGGAGGACTCTTGCAGGTTTGGAGCTGTGAGTTCAAGCAGGATCCTCCACAGGGGAGTGAGCGTCCATCCGTGTGCATCTCCTTGCCGAAAGGAGGGGTGGGGAAGGCTAGCTCTGCTGTATGGGATGCAAACCGGGGCTTTTTTGGTTTTGAGCGGGGCTGGATAAATAAGGGCAGGAGATTGGATGGCTCGGATGATGTTTGAGAAGACAGGTTCAAGTGATAATATGACCAAGAAGGGGTTCTGTAGGTAAGAGTTGGAAGGTTTGCTTTCCTGTGAGGAGTGTGGAGACAGTGCGAACATACCAGCTACTTACTTAGATATCCTTGTGATTCTTTCTGCATAGCTGTTATCGGACAGTCTTTATGTGTTAACAATAACTGTTTCAGCTGTGCTACCTCATTTTTCAGCATGGAAACCTCGTTCTAGACAGGAAAGAGAGACTTTGGTTAGCAACAAAGCTTAAACCAGGCTATTCTGCAAAGCTTAAACCCAAGAACACAAAAACTGCCCCGTAACTTTGAAAGAACTGAGCAAAAGGGGCATTAAGGTGCTTACATGCCAGGTTTATGTTAACATTTGTCAGTGACATTATTTTGTAACCTTTGACAAATGAACTAACTTCACAGCAGCAGAGATTCTTAAGGCAATGTTTCAGTCTACTCGGGAAATACTGGGGCTCTCTGCATGAGGCCAGGGAGCAGACCTGTGGGGGCAAAGGCCGTGTTGCCATGCTCAGGGGTACAGTGGCAGGACTGCTGTCACCTACAGCTCAGCTGCAGCCAGTACCTGGGTGCTGCCCACACCTCTGAGCTTTGTGGGAGAATTTTTTGGAGGAGTGCCATTCTACAAATGGTTTTCTGCCCTTGGCAGCACACAGGCACATCTCTGCATGAAGCAGAACTACTGTGCCTACCATAAGAAGGACAGCAGTGTAAGAAAGGCTTTTATTATCATATTTATGGTATTGTCATCTATCCAGTTCATTTTCCTCACTGATAGACTGATCTGTGCTTCTATCTCGCTGGCTTTGAATGAGGGTTTAACTACATGCCCTGCTCTGAAGAAATTTTTTACAGACATGTTAATGGCACTTCAAAAAAAAAAAATCCCCACAAAAAGCAGTGACAAGGAAAGAAAATAAATACAACTCCACTAGTGAAGGCTTCTAAATCCCAAGACAGCTTTTTCCTGGCTTATCCCGCTAAAATGTAATTATTTCTTTAATTGAAGCACACACATCTTGATTAACAGACTGATTATGCCTGAGCTCCCACTAGGAGCTGACTGTGTGGGGGTAGCCCCAAAGGCACCGTCAGTCAAGCACAAAGAGCCCCTCTGTGTCTTCAGGGGCGCAGACAGTGGCTCGCACCTGAAGCTGCATGTTTGTCTGGGTGAGCTCTTCTGCTTTCTTTTCCAGTGACATCACCCAGACCTTCCTCTTCTGTCTGCAGCGCGTGGCAGCAGCTCGGTTCCTTTCCAGAAATTTCCGCCTCCTCTCATCTGGGTCTTCATCCACCACCCTCCTCCGGCGACCTCCAGTCGGCTGCGGTGGCTGTACCGTCTGCGTGGGCTGCATCTGCTGCGCCGCCGGAGAAACCTGCAGGGCAGGGAGACCATTTGCAGGGCAAGTTACAGAGCGGGATGCTGAAAGGGAAAGGGCAATCTCACACACTCTGCCTGCTCCCCAGAAGGTCTGCAACAGGCTCAAGTCAAAAGCTGCACCAGGTGCCACAGAAAGCAGCTGCTGGCGGATCCTTGCCATGGTCGAAGGAGAGATTGTTTTTAAATGATCCTCTGAACATTTTTTCTCCCTTGAGTTAGGTCTTAAAAGCATTCACTTAGATGCATTCTCTGCCACCACCTATTTCAAACCTGAAATGTCCAGTTTCTCTCAGCATCTGTTTTAATCAAAGCAGAGGACTGTAGTGGTCTAATTTCCATGTCTCTCTTTCTCCACTTGGCCCCCAATTGCCTCCAAAATTTTAGGCCATTTATATTTCCCAACCTTCATCATCTCCACCTCAATCTTTGCCATCTCTGGAGACAGGAGCTGCCGAGCTCCTTGAGCCTGCATGGAGCTGGGAAGCTGTGGGCTGGGATTGCACAAGGGCAGCAGACCTCACTGCCCCTCATGGGCAAAGAAAGACTTTAGGTTGAACCTGTTTTGATGAATTGAGCTTGAACCTGTGTTTTGATGTCCCTGCTCTGCATGGATATGGGATATTCCTCTTAACAGTTGCCATTTGACCTCTGTGCTGTGGACACTATACTTGTTTTTATTCAATTTATCCCTGGCTTTGAGAGTAGAGGAGCACCACATCCAGTCCACTGCTAAAAAACTATGGAAAAAAATATGTATTTATGCTTTTTCAAGTGCAGGGGAGTATTGATCCTGCTCCTGAGAGTAACTGGCCCACAATATTACAGAAAAGGGGCATAGTGGTGGCAGCACCATATAAACTATTCTCCAATTGACTCCTGGGCAGATGGAACATTCCCACGTCCCTGTCAGAAACCAGTGCCAGATTTAATGTTTGACTGCCTGGGAATAGGCTTTTGGACTACTTTCCTGCCTGTTTGTGGCACCCAGCCTACGGGGCTCTGGAGACACCCTCTCTCTTCCCTGTGCTTGGGATCTGGGAACCCAGTCCATGGATCCTATTGCTCACACTCAGCTCACATTGCTGCTGCCACTCCTGCACAGTCTGGAACAGTCTGGAAACTTGGGTTGTTGACTCAAAATTAACCCTCCTCTTCTGGCAAAGGCCCAAACCTCCAAGGTGCTTCCTTTTGACTCCAGGCAGTGGACATACTCGGCGCTTTGTCAGACTGAGCCCTGAATTTCAATTGCCGCAATTAACGTGTTTGCCTAACACCTCTGTCTGTCTCAATTAAAACGATACTATCGTCTTGAGTCTTGCAAAGTTGAGGTGGCTTTTCTGTCTAGAATCTAGTTTGCTCCCTCCCCCAGCTGACTTGTGGCAATTACAGTGGCAATTTTACGTGTAATTATTCTGTACATCTGATAACGCTTTTTGCATAAAGCCAAAGTTATTCTCAGCTTTATATTGCACAGTCAGGGAATCTCTCTCACTGGAGTGGAAAAAGTTTTTTTTTTTAAGAATAACCTTCTCAAATAAATAAGCCACCCCACATTTTCTGACTGATTTTTAAAATTTCAGCTTGCATGGACTCCATATGTTTGCTGATAAAATCTTCAACACGTTGTCCACACTGAGGGTTGGAGTGCCAGGCCCATGGCAGCTGCAGTGGGCACAGCCTCCATTCTCACCAGCATCCCCTGCCTTCTGCCAGGAGACCACTGCCAAGGGATTCCAGCTGCTCCTTGTCCACCAGGGCCAGGCATGCTGCCTCTTTAACAGTATGTCTGAGTGCAGAGGTCTCAGAAGTAGCTTTTAATGTCAACATCTCACCAAGGCCTTTCATTTTCTCACACATAATACCTTTCCAGACTTCAGAGATCTGTTATTTATGTTTCCTTATCCCTTTTTGCTCCTTTTCCATTCAGCTTTAAAAATTCTTAACTCTCTCAGTGAAGTCTGGTACAAAGGCAGAAAAAGGTAACTGAACAATTTTTTTTTTTTAAATTCCTCTCATATGGTCATTTTCTCCTGAATAACTAGTGAGTAATTTTATTTTCAGAATATACTAGGCAGTCTCTGGATAGTCAGAGTACGTTTTCAGAACAACAAAATCTTCTCTTCATCTCAGGAAGAGATTAATTATAAGGGCTGCCATTATTCCACTAATAATATCACATGGGATAATTAACTGACTCTTACTTGATAGCTCTTAACCCTGAAATATGTTAGACTATATCTTAGTAACTGTCTAAGCATCATTCTCTAGCAGGATTTTATTGCCCTGCCTAGGACGTAAGAAAGAAAATGAACTAAATATAAAAATACAGGTTAATTTTGGTGTTCTTAGAGGATGCTAATCACATATCCATCATGAAGACAAACATAGGACAGCTAAGAGAATGAAATGGCATCCAAACCCCAGCTCTGCTTGAGCTATCACTCTGGCAAGTTTGATATAAAGAAATCTTTGCATGACCAATGCAGAATAACAGTATAAATTTTGTAGTAGTTGAGGCAAAACTTCGTAAAATATCTCTCTTTCTCAGAAAGATAACTATCAGAAGCTGATTTCTACTTATATCCAATATTTATTTCTGTTCTTTGCAATTTACCACAAAACTAATACCCATTCACTCATTCTTTGAAAACATAATGCCTTGGGCTCCTGTGTATCAAAATGGTAGCTGAAAAGCATGAAATGAATTCTAACATTACAGAAGGGCACGGTGCAGAGTAACAACAGTCTCGGCACAGGAGTGTGCAGCTTACAGCAGCATGGGCCGTGCTGCCATTTGGCAGGTGGTTTGGAATGGAAGGATCTGGCTCAGAAGAATAAGGAGGTTAATAATTAGAAAATCGCACCATAAAATTAACGTCTGCTGGAGCAATCTGATCCCCAAAGAGGCCATTACCATGGGGACTATGGATGAGCTTTGAAAGTAATAACCATGTGGTTATTACTCAGCAAACCCTTCTTTTCCCCCGTCCAGTGCATCTGTTCAGAAATCACTTTTGCCTTTGCACCAGAGGAACAGATGCACAGCAAGAGCTCTGCTGCCTGGGGAAGCCACTGACCCTGGGATTCCTACTCCATCACCCTCTGTCCAATCCCTTTGATGACACTTACACCCATGGACAAGGTGAAGATCTCCTTGATATCCCATGCGGTCTGTTGCCTCCAGTGACACACTGTGCATGGCAAAGCTCATCTGACTGCACAGACCCAGCTCCAGAGACGGTGTAGTGCTGGACACAGAGTGATCCTGGCACAGCTTTGTGGCTGCCAGTCAGTCCACCTGCCCATGTACCAGCATCTCTTCTTACCTGCCTGAGAGTTCTTTGTGGTGCCAGCTAGCAGGGAATACAAAGCACAAGAATGTGAACTTGTCCTAATTGTGTAAGAAAGCCAAGGCCCCTGTTCAAGTGGGTCTAGAGGAGGGCCATTGGCTCACTGATCTTGCCCTTAAAACTATGAGGTTTGTTTCCTCATGGTAGCTGTTTTCCCCAGCAGTTTTCTCCTCACCTGTTTAAAGTGGTGCTGTGGATGTTTTGCAGCAGTGCTCCATACCATGGGATCTGATGCCCTCAACTGCATTAACATGTTTATCCTCCTAACCCCTCAGTGAAAGTTAAGTGACCTCCTCCATCTCATCCATGGAGTCCTCAGTTGGCTAAGCACAACTTTACCCTTACTCTCTCAGTGATCTCCAATGCAGCAATCAGGTTACTTTTGGCTTCTCTGACATGAGATGATGTCTTTTTATTGGAGTTTTTAAACAACTCCAAGGAAAATAACTCATTAAGAGATGGGAAAATAATTGAATTCACAAAGTAAAAACTGAAGTAAACTTAGGAAAGCTCTGGACATCTTCTCACAGGGGAGTCTGCTGCTCTTACTTAGACTGTTCTCTAAAGCTGACAATTCATTTTACATTAGCAAATACTTTAGGGAAATCCCATGTGCTTGCAGACTCTGCAGTAATAAAGCTAGATGTTTGTAAATAGTTAATGTTGCGGGACACTGGGATGTCAGCCAAATACTCTCATTTTCTTTAATGTTTTCTAAGAGCTTGTCTGAAAGGTATTTGCAAGCAACACAATACTTCACAGATTGAACTTCTTATGGCTGGCATTCCTCTTTGTTCTCACATTCCATGCACTGCCTGTTTGTCTTCCTTAACGTCGCTCTCCAGACCTGACATGTTACTGCCCCCAGAGCTTTGTTTTCTTGTGCGATCCTGATGCAGAAGCCTATCATCTTAAGACATTAATAGCATTCCTCTTAAAAATGACTCTGCTAAAGTTTGTGCTCACTAGCTCATTAGTTCAAGAAACATTCAGTTCAGATACCGAATTATCCAGATTGCTGAAGCCAATATACCTGGTCCGAAAAATTGAGTCCTCCACCCCATTCAGTGGAGACCTTCACTGACTTGTCACATGAATACAAGTCTAAATTGCCTTCTTTGTTTAAATCTCTCTCCTTGGACTGTCTTCACCCTCCTTTTACTCCTGCCACAACAAGCACCAACTACTGCCTGCACTCACAGCTAATCTTTCTCCCATACTCTGCAGATGTCTGTCCTCTTCACAGGGTCTGGATCATTTAATCTTTTCCAAGCCTGTGTATCCTACCTTAGAGTTACCTCTAATATCTCCAGTCTTGAATACTGCCCCTGGCCACACACACACACACCCCAGTGCAATTTCATTTCACTAAAGACTTTGTTATGTATTTCTGCAGGTATAACTCATACAGCTTGTTAAATCTTGGCCTGAGAAGTTCAGGTTCAAACATATTAAGCAACATATATAATATGCCAATCTCTGTAATAAATCTCATCCATAAAAGGATATGTGGCAATCTGCAGGGCTCAGAGCACTGAAAAGCCTTGGAGCTCCTTATAAAGTAAGAAATTACAAATGTCTAGTAAATTAGGCAGCAAAACAAGTTGTTGCTTCACTCAATTTTCTAAATAAAGTTTGAGCATCCCCATCACCATTAGCAGACATTTACAAGCAGCCTGAGGGGCTTGTATCTAACAAGACACGCATGCAAGTACTGAGATCAGGCTTTAATTCCACCCAACAGCAAACTCAGGGATGCAGGAGGACACGAAGGCCTACCTGTGCTTGTCCGCCCGAGTGCAGCGGTGGGTGCGGTGAGGTCTGGTGGTGTGCCGGGTGTGCGTGAAGGTGCGAGTGGGAGTGGTGGTGGGGGTGGTTCTGCTGGTGGTGAGGCTGAGGATGAGGATGGTGTGCTGGATGCTGGTGCTGATGAGGGTACGAATGATGAGGTGGCAGTGTCTGGTGCTGATGAGGATGCGAGTGCATATGATGGTGCGGTGTCTGGTCCTGTCGTGAGCTCATCATTTCCATCATGTGGCCCATGGTGTTCATATTCCCATTCGACATGGCGGCAGGATGATGAGTCAGTGCTGCCTTCAATCTCTGGAACAGAACAAGGCAGAAAGTTCAACATTCGTACATGGTGATCTGACCAATCAGAAATGCTGTTGCAGAAATGGTGCCCCACCTCGTGTTTTGAGATTTATTTGGTTTTTCTCTTGCTGTTCCCTTGATAAAAGGCATCTTACTTCAGTTTGAGAAAGAACATATTCTTAGGGTCTAATCTAGTTTTCCACTGCAAATATTTACAGATTAAAATGTCTGAATTGAAATTTAACAGTTACACATTTCCTGCTGTGCTTTTGAGGAAAAATAACTGTCTCTCTCTTTGGCCAGCTCAGGAGAGTTACCTTCAGCAAGCTTGTATTCTTGAAACTTTTAAAAATGAAAGTCTGATTAAAATAAAGACACAACAAAGTGCCCGTCTTGTTTTTACTTCAGATATTATTTTAAAGACCCATTGGAAAATATATTGCATTGACATGTTCTTCAAATTCTGGTATACTAGTACCCAACCTGTTCTTTCATCATAGAGATGGGAAAATAATGAGGGTGGCCTCAACCTGATCCTCCTTCTTTGCTGAAAAGTTCAAGTGTGTGCTATCCTTTTATTACATGCTAACCTCTCTCTGTTTTGTACGCCACATGTCATTGGATTGGGCCCTGGAATCCGACCAGGGCAAAACTTTCCTTAGTATCAATGGGATTTCTTCACTTTTACCTGAACACAACTAAAGGCCAGTGGAAAAGGTTAAAACATTTTGGAGTGCAGCATAGGACTTTTGTGTACGCAGGATATTGCAGAAATACAGAGTAAAAAAGTTCCCTTTCAGCACAATTACAGGGTCACCCCAAAGCCATCAGCTGTACTGCCATACAGACACCTTGCTGCTGTCAGCTGACCCTTGGGCTACTGAAATCGCTGGCCTCCTACAAGAGTGTGCCAAAGGTAGAGCCTCACAGATGCCAGCTAGGAGAAGAGTTTCTTCCAAACCCATAGAAACCTCCTTCACATCCATGGTTCTGCTTCTTGCTCAACATAGAACATTATCTACAGGCAGCCACCCAAGACCTCTTTAACGCTTATATTTTCAAATAAGTCAATTGATTTACTCTCATTAATGCAAGTAATTAGAAGAAAATGTTAAGATTAAAAAAGAAAGGAAGGAGGTGCATGGTATCACCTGATACCAGATTAGCACAATTTGAATAACCCATCAACTACCTCATATCCAGCCAGAGCATAGAGTGAATAGCAGAGAGCTCATCTGTAGGAGATGTCACCATAGGACAGTCAGTAAAAAATGCAGTGTTAAGAGGCAGAGGGGTGAATGGTAGGAGGCACAGAGGTGAGCCTTTCCCCATAGCAGTATCTGTCTGTGGGTCACAGATGATTATCAGAGGATCCTATAAGCCAATGTGACAAAAACTGCCAGCAGAGGAACAATGGCCAGGCTGGACTGCATTTTGATTCTGTCTTTAAAGCAAGAAGAGTGACTGCCAGGACTCTCAGAACCTATAGATGGGGATGGCAGGTTTTTTTTGTATTGAAATAACATCTGTCTATTGCAACACTGCAAGGCCACAGGTAAAGGCTTCTATGTTCAAAGCTGTTACTGTACTGTGCTTGTACAACTGTTAGTGAGAAAGAAACAAATTCTTTAAGGGAAAAAATAAAAGAAAAATAGAGGGAAAAAAAAGAAGGTTGTGGAAGGCAAAAGAAGTAACATTCAACTCAAAGTGTCACCCTCAAGTTTTTGTATCCATGTGCTTTTTCAGACTTCATGAAGGTCATTCTACCGAGACATTCTAATAGATCTATTAATGTAAATTTGGTGACTTTTTTCACAAATGATCAACTGGCTGACCAAGACTTAAAAAAAAAAAATATATATATATATTTGCAAAACACATCAGTATCTCAGTTTGCAAGAATGACATCTAGACTGATGTCTTTTAGGAATTTTCCTTAAAGAAGTCTATCAAACCATAACTGCATGGCATGTTTCCCATCCTGATGATCTTCTTAAAAGCAGATATCAAAGGTGACTGTCCCGGTGAGGTTAAGTATCCCCTTCTCTACCTCTGAGGTCAGAACAGAGGGCAATCTAATATCAGTAGCAGTAACCCATCCTGGGCATCAAATGGAGGACTGGAGCAGCTGTTGTCCTTAACGTTCCTGAATTCAAGTGCTGCCATGGTTACTTCAAGCAGCTCCTCACAATGCTCAGAATAACTGGTGTTACCCAGGAGTGTATTAGGAAAAATACAGGGAAAAATGCATTAATAAGTCTTTCTCTGTGTCATGTTTCTTCAAAACTCACTAAGATGTTTTTCATGGAGCTCAGCCACCACGCACATCTAAGACAAAACACCAACAAAAGCTGTTGTAACTTTGTTTTCTGAATCTCAGTGCAAAACAACCAAGCTCTCATTAGCCAGCAGTTTTATGTGATGAATACCTTACAAAATCTACCATGTCTATTTGTCAAAGACCTCTGAAACTGAACTACAATATGTCTTCTAAACTGCAGACTTTCAAAGTGAAGGAAAAAAAAAAGGGAGAAACTTAATCTGTGAATAAACTTTTTTTTTTCAGCTGTAAAAACTGAGGCTTGCTAGTGTGGTGCAGCTTCAAGGGAATAAATTATTTTGTTTTCTTTCTGTAACCCTTCTACCACATCCATTTATTTGAGATAGCAAATCAAGAGAGACAGTGAGAGGTCTGACATGCAGCTGGTTTCAGTCAGTAGGGGTCATTTCCATTTGGTCTGTGTATTTTACAAGCTCCTTGTTCACTGTTCCCAATGGGAGGGTGGGCCAGCTGCCCTGGATCCCAGTCCTGGTAAGAAACCAGCTCCCTACATCATCCTGTCCCAGGGCAGCAATAGCCATTGCCTCCCTTTAACTTCATGCTTAGATCAGCTCCGCAGCAGCAAGAGTCCTGTCCATGCCCGCATCTGGAGCAGCCTAAATCTTCCAATAACCAGCCACTGCTGCCCATCAGAAACATTCAGGGAACCATAAACGTTTTTTTTTCTTTTTCATTTGGTCTTCAGTGAGATCAATTGTTTTCAATGTTTCAGTTAGAGCAGAGGGAGGGAAAATTACCAGAACTTGGTAAACTCTTTGCACTGCGTATGTGTAGTGCTCAAAGGGCAGGCTGCAGTTTTGTTATTGTTTCTTTTATATGCGCTAATTGCAAGCAGCTGTTTTAGTTTAGTGTAAAATAAAATGTGATGGCATAAAAATTAAGCTTACTGGACTGACGACACCACCAAATCCCCTCTAGAATGAAATGGTAATGCAAGATCTAATTCTACGGCCGTTCAGTTTTTTTAGGAACTGTGTGACTGACTCCACCAGAGCCTGCAGGGACTGGGAGTTTGCAAATTGGGACTGAAACAGAAGATTTGCTACTCAGACCTGCTTTCACCTAAATGTGAAATATCTGCTAACCTCATACTGGTGATTTTTAGGGCACAATTCCTTTTTTCTCCCTTTTATAAGGCAATTTTAAAAAATTCCTACCAAGCCAAGAGGAAATGGAGGTCCTCACCTTTCCTGACTTTTGGCCCTTACTGATTATTTTTATTATTTTATCAAAGTAACATAGTGGCCAACATCAGTTATAGCTGATTTCCACTCAGTCATAACATTTCAATAAATGACTGTGAGTGACACGGACAACAAGAGAAATCTTTCACAGAGAACAGCCTGCTCTGCCTCTGACCAAGTGAATAAATAAAATTCCCTTTTGATCCTACAGGGAGTCAGAAGCACATATACTGTCATCTTTGATGCTGAGGAGGAAATGGAAACAGAGGATATTGGTGCTTCACAGGTATGAGCGTTGTGTTCCCTGTACAGAACAGGGAACTGTTCCTCGTGGCAATGCCCCTAACTGACACATGTACTCTGAAACTACCCACTGAATGCAATATGAAGGTAACACCTCAAAAAAGTTATCCTTGTACCTGGAGCATTGGGGGTTTTTGGAAACAAGAGAGTTTTCACAGTGCTTCTTCCATCTAAAGACTAACATTATGCTGCAGTTAATTGCTTGCTGCTTCCTTTTATCAACACAGATCCTAACTTATACACTGAACATCTCTGGACAAACCCCCAAATCTGCCAAAAATAGCCTTCAAGCATTTGAGATCCTGAATGAAAAACAGTATCAGCTTCCCTAACACTTCTGCTGATCTGGATCTTGCTGCTTTCTAATTTTCCTCAATTGTGACATGTATTTCAAAGTTGGCTTGGTTTTTGCCCTACCTTTCTTTCTCAAAAATTGTTAGTTTAAAACAGATAGCATATTTTCAGTTTGTTAAAAGAAGAAAAAAAAAACAACCCTGAACCCTGTAAATTTGGAGGTTGCTTTCCCCACATTTAAAAATACAAACAATTTTGTGGGTTTCACATGTATATTAATACTTATAACGTTTAATCAATTTTTATAATATTTATATCACATATTTAAAATAGGCTATACATATTATATGCCATGATCTGTATATGACTATAAAATACAACTTTCTCCCATTCATCTCTGAATGGAGAAATGACAACAATCTTCAATTTTACAGGTGCTCTGTGCTTGCATCAAACAATAAGCTATTATAACACCCAGCTGAATTTTAGGTTGGGACACACATGAAATGCTGGTTTTGAATAGGATTGAATTGTTCCAAATAAGTATGCATTGCTGCACTCAGAAAAAAAAAAGCTCTCTTCCCTTCTGGTCTGCATGCCCAAACCCCACTAAATTAGAAAGAGGCAAGACCAGCTGCAGTATCTAGTTAATGTCTGGTATATTCTTATCAGGAGATTATATCAGACCCCAGAAGGCACATGAAATATGATCTCAAACATATTTTCTTGCACTAGTGACTATTATTCTAGTCCCTACAATACAAGGGTTTCATAAGTTCCCCACAGGGGACAGGAGAGTCTAGAGAGGGGTGGGAAATCAGAAAGGATTAGAGACATCAAGCATCGCCACACATTTGCAGTTCAGTAGCAACCTCAGAGTAATGATCTTGATTAGCCAAACTTCATGGCAAGCATACCACTGACTTCACTGTCACTAATATTGTTTTCTCATCTGCAATAGTCAAGCTTTCCTTTTAACTCTAAGCATTATATCCAAAAAGAATATACAGAGCTAAGCCAGTGAATCACACCAAATTTTATCCTTTCCTTTAACTATGACTGTGACAAGAGAACCTAGCATAAATGTGGCCCAGGTCTTTTACAGTTGGCTGCTGACAAGCATTTCACAGTGTAAATAACAGAAACCACTCTTCTCAAATGTTCCACTCGCATTCATAAAAGTAAATTGGAAGCGATTCATCTCCACTCAATAAGTGAACTGCAGATACTTATGAGCACATTTCAGAGACTGGCAATTAGAAAGTCTCTGATGCCACATTAAATGCTTTCTCCTACATTTCTTGTGCAGCAAAACACAGTCCTGCCTATTGACGGAAGGAGGAGTAAGATGTGTGAGAAGGACATGAAATCCAGAACTGAAGTGACACATTATACTAATGTAAAGAGAAAAGTGGGATACATTTAATTCACAACTTGCCAGTAAACAGTGCCAAATTGCTAATCTTCAAATTATTCTCAGGCTGTTTGGCAAATCTGAATTATACTTTCCCCTCCTTTTGTGCTTTCTTCCCCGCTTAGTCGGATTTTGTAACAACACGAACAATGGATATTCACCCAGCCTTCAGTGCAGCTCAGCCTCTATTAAAAACAACAAATTTTCTCCCTTGTATTTCCAAACACAAACTGAATTAAACTTCAGCAGAAGGCAGCAAAAATCCACTGCAAACAATCAAAGCAGCAATAAAACTAACAGACACCACACTGCTCAAGGACAGGTCAGCTGCACGAGCTGGTCCAGTGTCCCTGAGCTCGGGGCATGGGGAGCTCTGAGAAGCCACGCTGCCCACTGACATCAGCCCCAGTGACGGATGGCTCTCCGCACGGCTGCCAGTTTTAGCTAATCCAATGCAGGTCGAAGCCAGGGTGGCCCAAGGGTATTCTGTCAGAATCTTGCCGTCTTCTGGTGATGGCATTTCATTGAGAACAGCCACGGCTCCAGGGACAGCAGAAAACATAAGTGAGTTTACACCCCAGCTCCACCCAGCAATTTCCTTCTGCTCGTCTCAGAACACCTTGCAAAAGAGGTAAGTACCAGTATCCTTGTGCAATGCACCATCTTGTTAAGGATTAGAAAAATACTAAATTCTCCATTCCCATTCTACATGCATTTTTAATGCACAAGTGAATTATAGTCAAGGCAGAAAATGCACCGAAAGTATGGTTTATATTTCTCACCATATACTATTTCTTGCATGAATAATTTCTCAAATCAGTATTAAACAACTGGATTTGATTTGCACAGGAGTCAGGAAATGTAAAGTTCAAAAAATCAAACCCCTAATTCCCACCAAATCTAAGTCAATCCCTCCATGTGTATCCATGACAAGGGATATTTAATTATGTAATCACACAAAAGACAGCAAAGTGATTTATTACTGGCAAATGGTATCATATAATTTCAACACACAATACCAACAGAAGGATCCAAAAAATACAACCAACTTCTGACTGATTTCCCCACTGTGTGCCAGAGTCCAAAAGAAAAGCAGCTACTTAGCTGCTACCTACCCCTGGAGAGGCCAGTTTCTGACAGCAAAATGCCTGACATTTGGGGATTAATTACCTCCTTGCTGGTTTTGTCTGGGACAGACCTAATTTTCTTCATAGTAGCCAGTATGGGGCTGTGTTTTGGATTTGTGCCGAACACTGTGTTGATAACACACTGCAACACTTTTGTTATTTCTGAGCAAGGCCTGCACAGGGTCAAGGCCTTTTCTGCTCCTTGTCCTGCCCCAGCAGCCAGCAGGATGGGGATGCACAGGAAGCTGGGAGGGGACACAGCTGGGGCAGCTGATCCCAAGTGATCAAAGGGATGTTCCCAACCATCTGATGTCCTGCTCAGGATATACAGTGAGGGGAAGTAGAAGGAAGAGGGGGATGCTCAGAGTGATGACACTTGTCTTCCCAAGTCACCATTATGGTTGATGGGGCCCTGGTCTCCTGGACATGGCTGAACACCTGCCTGCTCATGGAAGTGAATTAATTCCTCGTTTTGCTTTGCTTCTGTGTGACTTTTACTTTACTGATTAAACCGTCTTTATCTCAATTAATGCATTTTCTCACCTCTAGCCTTCTGAATCAATCCCCCATTCCACCAAGAGAAAGGGAGCTAGCAGCTTTGTGGGGCTGACTTGCAAGATATCAGTAGGCAGGCACATATCAAATCACCATTCTAGTTCTCCAAACAGTCAGTCTTTTGCTTACTTAGTCCTCCAGATTAATCTATGGGCTATTCCCATGCATGCTACACTGTCACCTGTGGAAAACACAGAGAAAAGAGTTGGCAATAAAATCACTCAGTGTAAGACACTATGAAAACTTGGGCTTAAGGGAACCTGAGTCTGTACTGCTCATCTTCATGATCTGTTCTCTTAGATCCATTTTAAAGCTCATTCCCAAGGTGAGGCACCATAGATTCTTCCTTCACATTGGATATAAAGCACCTTTAGCAAAGTATCTGGCAGAAGGGTTGAAGCTCAGGTCTTCCTCACTCCTAGAAGCAAATCTCTAAGTATGTTTCTAAAATCATGTTTCCATGTTCCAGGACAATGCAAGTGGAAAGTGTTTTCACAGTGCTTGCATTGCTATATCATATCTTGCCTGAGAACACAACGAACACTTATGATTGTATTTAATGAGAAAAGTGGGAATTGATTTCAGAGGAAGTGGGGCAATTTCCGATACAAGCCAGGTATAGAGCAAGTCCTCAAATCAGGGCACTCTAACACTGCAAGGAACACTAGGTTTGTGTATTTTAATCTGTACTCAGAGATCAGATGGGATTAGCACCGTAAAAATTTCTCCCTACAGAATACTACTTTGAAGCCTTGAGACCCCTTAATGCGTACTTCAGCTTTTTGATGACAATGCAAATTGCTTACTTTCCTTTTCCCTCTCACGAGCGTAAAACACACACCAAGAACACAAGAAGGGCAGGTTCAAAGTCTTTCCTGTCAGAAGATTTCTGAACTTTCATCACCCACCTCTCACTAAGGCTGATTATGATTAAGTCATTCATATTCAAAGAAAAATGCCATCCAAGTACATAAAACTTGGGGTTTTATTTTTTCCCTTCACTGGTGTGATTTTTGAATACTCGTTTTTCCTGGATTAAACCCAGCACATTTAAAGGGCTGCTAGCAAGCCAGAAATCGGATACATGTGCACTTGAAAGTCCTTTGATTTCATCCCAGATGTGCAATGCTCAAGGGCGTACACACACACACACACACACACACACACACAGAGCACAGAGGACACGATCTGGTCTGTAGATTTTGTTTCAAGATTATACCAACGAGACTCTGAAATGTAAAACTGAAGCCCTGACCACTTACAGCCATTAGAGATCCCAGGGCTCTCTGCGAAAGAGTATTGATGTTCATTAGCCCCTTGGCCTGACTGGAGAATTCACTGCAGGTAATTAGACATTGTCTCATTACCACGCAGTTTCAGGTGAAGTTATTTTTTTTCTTCATTTCTAAGGTAAGTGATTCCTGAAACATTTTTAAAGCATTCATGGATTTTTTTTTTAAATGAAGAAATGACTAGAATATAAAGTAGAGTACAGGGACATATAAAATGAGAGGGTTCTTATGGGCTATTTCACATTTTTTTAAAGCTTTATTTCTTCATCTAACCCAAAAGAATGAAAATAGCATTTTAATTCAGCAGACAGCTTTCAATTGTCTAGCTGTGAAAACAGAATGTCTAGTGGCTTTTTAAATACATACACTCTGGAACAGCATGTAGTAGGTAGATACAAACTATAAAAAGTGTGAACAGGTTAGTTTAGTGTCAATTTTCACTGTTATAAAATTAGTATGATTTATGCTGGGAGTTATATGAATGGATATCATTAATATTCAGCAGAGAACACATTGGTGTTGATAAGTACCATCTTATTACACCCCCATGTAAGGTCTCATGCCCTTCCAGGTTTCCCCATGTTGCCCTCCTGACTCCATCCCTCAAGCTGCTGCCCTCCATCCTGCTCCTTTTGTTCTCCACCTGCAATGCCATCCCCCTTTGTTCACAGACAGCTCAAGTTGCTGCCTTGTTTTTCAGCACTTCACATGGATCAGCTGCTTTCAAACAGCGGTGTCTTGGGTCAGAAGCATTGAATTTCAAAGCCACTTGGGGCTCCAGGAGCAGCAACATCTCAAACCTCTACCAGATAACAGCTGCCTACTCTATCAGTGCCACAAGGTTTTTTAATACACTTTAGGATAGTTACAGTGTGAAACAAGAGAGAAAAAGAATGAAGCCTTCAACTATTCTTTTCTTTTATTGGAGTTGGTGATTTACACTAATGGGTTTTACTTTGTGTTCGAAAGGGCTAGGAATGCATCCTCACACACTCCCCGTGGTTCAGTTGACAAGCAATGGCTTAGTAAAATGCAATATATTAGCAGCTTGCTGTCTTGCACGTGGCATGTTTACTCTTTGGCAATGCTGCTTTTCAGAGCAACGTGTCAAAGCAAACCAAAACAACCACCCTCCCCAGCAAAGGGAAGGATGCTGCCTGCTTGGTGAGCCATTGACTCGACCTGTCATTTCTGGACAGCTGGATTTGGCTTTCCCTTGGCATGTACCACAGGACACAGAACAAATTTGCACAGGTCAGGGGCCGGGCTAGACCCACAGTTGCAGTGGCTGTCACACAAGCAGGATTTCCTTTCCAGCACCAAGGTACAGCATATCCTGCCTCACTTCTTTGTGGACTCTTCCCTGTTCCTCCTGCCAGTGGAAAGAGGGCATAAATAACCATCTAAGGCCAAATTCCTGAAAGAAGTGGCCTCTCTCAGACAGATAGGAGGGTCCATGCAGCAACTGCACCCTGAGGGAGGTAGAACACCATGTGTTGGGTGAGCACAACCTGGGAATGGGGTGATGCTGGAACTATACACCTCCTCACCTACCCGGAGCAGCTGCCAGCATCCTGGGAAGAGACAATTCCTGCACACCAGTTACCCATCTGTGCTCACTGTCCTTCACAGCACAAATGAGTCTTCTGAAAAGCACGACAGGGATCCAGTTGCTTCTGCTATTACCCTACCTTCCTGTTTTAAATATTTCTTGTGTACTTCTATGGAGTGAGAGAGAAAGGCATAAATATGGTCTTGTTTAACCCATCTTCCTGTCTCCTCTCCCTGCCTTGCAGACAGCATTATACATCTTCCTGACACCACCATTGTCTGATTCATTTGACATATGCACCAGAAAAAAGATGTCATGTTCTGAACAAGAGCATAACACTGTGATCTCATTCCCATCTCAGACTCCGCAGCACCTCCCATTTCTTGCTGTTTTAGAAAAAGAAGCACTGGGAAGCTTTTCCAGCTTGCTTACTGGGAAGCTCGCAGAGGAGATGTGGTAATGGGAAACCAGACCAGCAAAAGCACACAAGCACACAAGCTTGTTGGAAATCAAGGTAATGCCACAGGAAGTTCAGCTATTTGCATCCTGCTTAAAAGTCTTAAGCAGAGAAATCTTTTTCATCTCCTGCTACTTAGGAGTGTTGAGGAACACAGATATTTCCAAAAGGGAGCACCACTTTGAGAGGTGATGGCAGGGACATTCTGACTGTATGATGAAAATCACTGATCCCGTCTGTCTCACCATTTTCCTCTCTTTTGAAACAAAAAAGTCTCATGTATTACCCATATCTGTGACATCAAAGGTTATGATGAAGTTCCCCATTTTGTCTGGCATGCCAGCAAGTCAGTGTAAGGCTTCCTGATGCCTTATCTCATAGAAACATAGAACTGCAGAACCATGTGTGTTGGAAGGGATCTTCAAAGATCAGCTCCCTGCAATAAGCAGGGACATAAGCCATTTCTCTGGGTGTTTCACCATTCTCATCATAAAGAATCTTCTTCAAATCTTCTTCCTGCTATCTGGTCTAAATCTACCCTTTCTTAGTTTAAAACCGTTCCTAGTTACCCTGTCACAGCAGGTTCTTCTATGATCAGTTTGTCCTGATCTTTCTTGTAAGCCTCCTTTAAGTACAGGAAGGCCACAATAAAGTCTGCCCAGAGCCTTTTCTTCTCCAGGCTGGACAGACACATATCTCTCAGCCTGTCTTCATAGGACAGGTGCTCCAGCCCCCTCATCATCTTTGTGGCCTTGGTCTGGACCGATTTCGACAGGCCCACATCTTTCCTTGTGCTGAGGGACTCAGAGGTGCATACAGTGCTCCAGATGGGGTCTCATGCACGTAGAGCAGAGGGACAGAATCCTGTCCCTCGACCTGCTGGCCACGCTGCTTTGGATGCAGCCCAGGATACAGCTGTGGCAAGTTTACATTGCCAGGTCATGTCCAGTTTTTCTTTCACCAACATCCCCAAGTCCTTCTTGGCTGGGCTGCTCTCAGTCCCTTCGTCCCCCAGTGTGTACTGATACTGAGAGTTGCCCCACCCCACTTACATGACCTTGCACTTAGCCTTGTTGAACCTCATGGGGCTCCCAAGGACCCCCTTGTCGAGCAAGTCCAGAGTCCCTGTGGGTGGCATCCCATCCTTCAGCTGCTTCAACTGCGCCACTCAGCCTGGTGCCATCTGCAAACCCAAAAGTGCACTTGACCCCTCCGTCTGTGTCAGTGATGAAAATATTACAGCAGGAACAGCCCTTCCTGCTTGATTGCCCCTCATGTGCAGCCTCTGTCTCAGCCACAGGAGGTCACAGCTGCGAGGTGGCTGTGCGCTGGCAGCTGGGACACGGGCAGTCTTGCCCCAAAACTGTGCCTCTGGTCCTCTTTCCCAGTGAGCCACGGGAACATCTGCTCTGCCTACAGTCTTAATTAGTGGCCTGGCCGAATGAGTGAACCTCTCACTGCTACTTCTCTTTGGAGTTATGCCAAAGGACAAAAGACCAGGGGCAAGGAGGGTTGAGACAAACCGAATCAGGTACTTTGGTGGGCAGGGGAAAGGGGAAAGTGGGAGAAGAATTGGAGAGGAAATGTTGAGGCAGCTATTTTTTTTTTTTTCATTTTTTCCCTGCAGTTAAAGCATTGACAGATAATTTATCACACATTTTGATGGTGCTCCAGCTGGCAGGGAAAAGAGCTATCTGTTTATTAATTCAATTAGCCTGCTTATTTATCAGCAGAGGGTGAGAAGGTGCAGTCACAGGCCAAAGTGTGCCAGTCTCAGCCCGCCTGCTGTCAGGCTGAGAGGATGACTCGGAGTGGGAACATCCTGCCCCCACCGCTCCGGCTGGTGTGCTTATCACTGCACTATCTCAGGCCTTCTGAGGTAAGAAGAGGGAAAAATCAAATAAATCTAACAGCACACGTTATGCACACCAGTGAATGTCCAAAGCAGGCCTACAGTCGAAGCCTCAAGTTTTGATGCCATCAGTTCCACGCCCTAAAAGTACTGGTTATGTCTGACATTCTGCCCAGAACTGGATTCTTTATTTAATTAAAACTGTTGAATACACTCTGAATTTTGAATTCAATGGGGATAGTGTTCAACACATTAATACAGCACAGGGCTGCTGGAAGGAATAAGAGAGGGCAGGGAGTGTGCTGCCCAGGTACCCACCAACACTTGTCATCTTTGAGAAAGGGACATTTGTGGAAGAGGAAGAAAATGTGAGGGGAAAAAAGGCTGGCTTTGGAATGGCAGAGAAATGCCCTGAGCTAGGAGGGCTGGAAGAGTGGGGAGGCCACTTCTTCTTTCTGCCTATCTAGGACTACAAGTTTTCTTCGCCACTTGTTAAAAAGTCTCAGACTTCTGACTGTTGGAGCTCCAAATTCAGAAACTGTTGTGCAAAATGCTGCTTAGAGCTATCCGAGCTGAAGTGTTTCTAAAAACACAAGATATGTGGGAAGTCCATGGTGCTGGAGTGCGATTTCCCTATAGTCAAAAAAATCCTCCAGCCCTAGAACCTGCAGACCATCATTTCTATGCGGCTCCAATGCTGTCATAAACAGTGTTCATTTTTCTCTCGCTTCTTTTTCTATCATACATAAACACAGTTGCAATATAGATGTACTGGCTTCCAGTTTTTATGTGTCTACATAAAAGGCACACATGGCTTCCCATTCATACAAGTCCTGCAGTGCTTTGACTTAAAAATGAGACCGCTGACA
This sequence comes from Dicaeum eximium, assembly GCA_013396995.1. Taxonomy (NCBI): domain Eukaryota; kingdom Metazoa; phylum Chordata; class Aves; order Passeriformes; family Dicaeidae; genus Dicaeum; species Dicaeum eximium. The sequence goes on from VWZP01000218.1 coordinate 707,080, forward strand.
AGGCAGAGGGGTGTCCTTGAGAAAAGGCTAGGACACACATGCTCTCAAAAACTCTCATTTCTCTCTTGTTTTGCTCCTGCACCACCAGTTCTTTAAGGAAAATCAGAATTTTAAAATTTTTTTTAAGTTTCTTTAGACTTGTTCTTCTGCCTTTTGGACTCTTGCAGGATATTTCAAGGCAGGACACCATATCTAGTCAGGATGGCAGTGAATGTTTCAATTGCACATAAGCTCAAAGGAGCCTCTAAAAAAAAAGGTTCTCTATAAATACATCTCCTCGGCCCCTCAGTTTCACAGCCAAATTTGCCTTTTACTTCTCCTGGCTGATGATTAGTTTAATATTCTGAACCAAGATCCTGCTTGACAGATGATTCCACTACCACTGATAGTTTAGACCACCTATCAACATTTTATAAATTCTTAATTTTCTCACTGCAGCCATATTGAACAGTTTCGTGCAAATGAGGCTTATAATTACCCAGATAAATCAGTCCAAAGCAGTATTTCTTAGGATCTTTCTCAATTTTCTCCCTGGAGGATGGGATCCCATCTGCTTTGCTACATTCAGGCTAATTGAAGGGCACTGACTTTTCCAAATGGATTCATTAATTACTCTTGCCAGATTCTCTGAGGGGTTCCTCATTCAGTGGGTGACACTTGTGCTGTGCTGTACCATCCACCCATGTTTAGCAATGTAGCTCTGACTCTCAGCTAGGAGCTAAAGCATTTGCAGATGGGTTGGCAGGAGTGGTTCTGGCCTTTAGCTGTACAGTGTTAGGAAACAAATGTAATTCTGCTTCTCCTTTGCTTCTAATTGAATATGCACTCAGAATCTATAAATATTGTAACCACGACTGTTTCAATATGTTTTACTCCTTGCCATCATAAATGTAAGCAGCTACCCCAAAGACAAAACCAGAAGTTTACAGGTATTGCATTGCCAACAGCAGAAAAAGAAGAGAAACAAGCATTTGCTGCCTTATTGCAGAAAATATGGTATGTGTAGCAGCATAACGTGAAATTAAACTATTACATTTAAATACAAAGCTGTTCTATATAATTCTGAGCCTTCATTAGTTTTATTTAGTACAACAGCAGCTTGGGTTTTTAATAAACTCACATGTAATCATACTGCTCACTCAAACATCAGGCAGACACCAAAGGAAAATAAAGACCCATCTAGCAAAGGCCTAATTTAGGAGAGGATTACCACCACCTAGATGGTGGCCATCTTCAGATAGGAGCAGGCAGGAGGGAGCCTGCCAGCACTCATGGCGTCTGGCTCTGCTGGAAGCTGTATCAGTGTTCCCCGATAGCAGGCACAATTTCACCCTACTTAAAATATTTTATATATCCAAGTGCTGGGTTGGTTAATTCAGGTCTATGAGGCAACTGGCCTGGGAATTGGTGACACAATCTGCTGTGAGTGAACAACAAGCCTTCATGCTTTCCAGGAATCCTAAAGCATTCTGTAAACGTCGGACTCAGCTGTGGAAGTTGCCAGGCATCTCTGCATAGGTCCATGCTGCCCTGCTCTGAAGATGAAGGCAGTGTCACTAGGTGTGGTGGGACACCCACTTTACAGATCACTGAACTAAACCTCTGAAATTGCCTCAATATCAGAGAAACCCTTAGTGGCAGAGCCACAACCACAGTCCAAGAGTGGACTTCTTTACAAACAGGCAACAGTATTGCTCCTTTTAACTCTTTCCTGCCTTGCAAGTCTCCAGGACGCAAGAAGGGTCAATCTTCTTGTGCCTTACTAGAGGCAGTTACTTAAATCTAGGAACAGAAAATAGAAAAACTGTAGATATGTATTTTAGTTTTAACTAGGTGGCTATTTTGGGCAGTCAATATCATGCAAACAAAAATCCAATTATATGACTCATCTAACAAATCAGTGAATGTATAATTCTTCTCATGTAATTTGTCAAAGACATAATTATTCAGCTAGAGAGATCATGTATATAGGGTTGTAGGTATGAACACAGGGGTGTATGTAGGGATGTACTTTGCTCTACAATTTAATAAGTTCTTTCTCTTCTCTGATGTCCTTTCTTTCCTAGCTCAGCAGTTGTGCTTCCCCAAAGCTCTGACCAAGATGCACTCGATAAGGAGCCTTTTTTTTTTGACAGAAAAGTTCTTTCTCACAGCTTTCCCCTCTGATTCACAGCTTATCTTTTCTACATTAAGTAGCCCCATTCACTCAGCAGCTAAAAAACTCACTCCTTCACTGGCCAGTACAGCAAAGCAAAGCACCTTCAAAGAGAACTCTGTCATCACCTGGCAGGACAGCGATTCCAAATTTGAGTGGCTGGCTATTTTTTTTCTTTTTTTTTTTTTTTTTGTCTCATTATGTTTCTCTCTCATCTCTCCCTGGTTTATAAACAACCACTCAGCAGTCAAAAAGCAATTCAGAAGTTGTTCACCAAAACAAGTAAAGCGGAGCAAAGGGGCCATATCTTTTGCTGCTTATTTCATGTTTTTCTGCCTGGCTAGTGCTGGCAGACCCAATGCAGCAGACAGGCAGGCAGGTGGGCAGCCCCCTTCCCCTGCCCTCTCCTGCCAGCTGGGTGGTGGCTGCAGGGCAGCTACACCGCTCCATGTCATCTGAGAACCTGGACACGTCAGTCCATCCGAGTCCATGCCAGCGCTGCCGCCTAACACCGCATCTGGTTGTGTTTGAGTTCTCAGAAGGCAGCCAGGGGTATTTTTCTTTAGGTTCATACATTTTATCACCTTAATGACAATGAAAATCTATAGCTTGAGTACTCTAGGTCCAAAGGGACCTGGATGTCCAGGACCTATGAATCATAAGGAACGTTTTTCAGGGAAAAGGACACTCTGTGTTTTGCAATGTAAGAAATCAGTCTAGACATTACCAAGTTTTAAAAAACAATGTCGAAAGCAGCCCACTAAAATTTTTCTGAATTATTTAAAAAAAAAATAAATTCAAAACCAGCTCCACATGCTCAAATGAACTTGGTCACGAGCCCAAGACAGTGAGCTGGTCTCGGCCCTAGCTGCGGCACTGCTACACCTTTTTAATCTGGAGCTGAGGGATATGAATATTATGTACACCACTGAATTGTAAAGTAGTTAATTTTCTGGGCAGCTGACAGCAGTGATAGATTGGCCCCACTCCTTACAAATGCCTCACCTTCTCCCTTCTCCCCTTGCTCTCCTCCCTCCCCGCTCCAGAAATGCCTTAGACCACAACATCCATCAAGTCACCTACACTGTTTGGCACAGAGCTTCACAGGACAGCAAGCTTCATGTTTGCTCTGCATTTCAGTATTACTGACAGTTATTTCTTATCACAAGCCCTTTTCTGTTGCTGCTGCTTGAAGAACTGTTGCTATTTTATTTCTCATTACATCTGAGGTGGAAGAGAAAATGTAATGGGATATAGCAGCAGTTAAAACAGCCTGCAAGTAGTTTTAAATTTTTTCCCGATTCTTTCCCGTCAATTTTATCAGCAATTTTTCCCATTAAAACAGCATTCTGAAATATTTTAGCAAGATTAAAGGACAACCTCACTCATTTAGTATTTTCATTTTTTTAAAGGAGGATCCTCTATAATTTCACCAGTCTTCAAAGTCCATACTTAGAAAAGGATATTTTTTTCTGTTGTCTTCTTCTGACTGAAAACCATGGAGGCATAGTTGAATGTGTTTTTCTGATCTTAAAATCACTATATTTTAAGTAAGAAGTTATATGATTGAGAGCAACATGTATCTAACAGGATTTGCCCACAAAAGGAAATAATGGTTTATTTTACAAGTGTTTCATAAATTGGGAAATGCTTGGGTGGACCAAATAGTGTCCACTTAAACTAGACATATACTAATTTAAACTAGAATTTGACAAATCTCAGCAGCTGCTTCCAGAAGGTATTATTATTATTATTATTATTATTATTATTATTATTACTATTAGCCATGTTGATATAAAAAATAAAACTCATCTGTACTAGACATACTGTGATTTGTTTTTCTTTGGTCTCTTCCCCCTTTTGATTCTGGGGGTTTAAATGACTGGAAAATAAGTAAGAGTATACTTTGAAGTTACAAAATCTTCACCCACGATGTCAAACTGTGCAGCCAGTTTCACAGCCTGTCTGCAGTGCAGCATCTGACACGAATCCTACTTTCTTCAAGATTTGTTTCTCTCACACTGTGGCAAAATAAGATAAATTAAATATACCACAGGAGAGATACTGGAAGAATTCACTTCACGTATGCAGTTGTTGCCGTGGGACAGCTGAGTAAACAGCTTGCAAAAGTCTGTTTGAAGACTGCCAGCTAGTTACACCCATAATTTGATCTCTATTAACAAAAACAACTCAAACTGTCGCAATGCCCCAGGCTGATTATTGAGCATCTAAATTATACAGTGTTGCTTGAGTAACCCTCTGCAGCAGCAGGGGCTGTGTTTTGATACCTATTCAATACTTCCCACCTTGCTGAGTAGCAGAACATCCACCAAAACCAGCAAATGCATAGGAAAAGCCACAGAGAGGTTTTGGCAGTATTATCCCATGACTGACAGAAAAATAGTTGTGTAATACTGTTCAACTCAGTGAGTCAGAATAACAAGTCTTATAAATATGTCCTTCTGAGCTGGATATAGAACAATCCAGGGAGTGAGAATGATCTGGGGGAGGGGGAAAATCCAGAGTAACCGTTTTTGCAAATAATGCCATGGTCATGTACAAATAGCTGGTGTTTCTGATTGATGCACAACATCACAATGTCAAGACACCTGCACTGACTTACTAAACTTCAAAGTGATGTGCTGACAAAAACCATGGGAGTGCTTGGGCTGACAGCAGAATTAGAATGGAAAATAACAGCTTGCTGCTGGAAATCTGGGGGGTCCTGAGACTATCCAAGTGAGTTACTCCACACTAATGTGAAGGTCAAACCATCCAAAAAAGCTTGTATGAGGACTCCATGGATTCACAGCATACTTCAGATTTAGGCCTGTTGATTCTATTTGATTAAAGAAGGCTTCACTAATGCAACATCATACCAAATGATAAAAATAGAAATTTGGACAGAGGGAACCCAAATTTTTGTTTGTGGAAACAATGTGATGGCTATTGTGCAACACAGCAAAACATACATGTACCGCAATATTTTTAAGCATGTTGTTATTTAAGCCCATGTTGGGTTAGAATACACTGTCCTGTGTAACTCATAAAAACCCTGGAACTGAAAATGTCACAGGAGCTGTATGTTGGGAACTCTCGTTTTCAGTGATGGTTAACACAGCAACAGCACAAGCAATCTGTACCTTCCCAAAATCCAAATGACCATCGCTCCCAATATTTGTAGCAATTTCCAGTTCTTTTGATGAATTGACATTATAAAAATGCGTATTTTTAATCGTGCTGAGCTCGATGAAGTTTTTAACTGCAAAAGGCCTGGCAAGACAGATGAAGGCTTTAGAAAAAGATTTAAAAATTATGCATTCAAAGAAACATGCTCCTTCCTGTTCAAATTTTTCTTTCCACATTGTCTTAACATATTAAGAAATCTTAGCACATTAAACAGAAATTGTGCAATAATTTTAGAGATTAATGGCAAGAGTGGGAGAAGACAATGACTTTTCTCTGAGAAATTATCTGGAGGCACTTTGCCTCCAGCCTCCAATTAAAAAGAAACCACAGAACACCTTTTATCTTCCTCTGTTTCAATTCCTTCCTCAAAATATGTGCTAAAGCAGTATCCTGAAAAAAACCCAACCCAAACCTAACACCCTCCACCCCCCCGGAATGAACTAGATAACAAGCAATCTGGGTAAGAGGCTTTACAAAGTACACAGAGTTTGAGCATGATTGTGCTTCACAAAAGCTATGCCTATGTGCATTACTCTGAATTCTGTGGACTGTATGCAAGAGGTGTGGCAAAGTGAACAGAATTATGCATGCCCCTTGGTGTATCACTGTCACCAAAGCCAACCTTTCCAGCTATGTGATGGTTCTTCAATACAGATGATCAGCACAAGCCCAGTACCAAGTGCCAGCAAGCATCCCAGAAATTCCACAGCTCATGCTGTGACGCGGAGTTTATACACATTTTGCAGGTCACCTTGCACATTGCTCTGATGTGGTTTTGCATTGGCATTAGAAGGACAGTGCTGTCTAAACAACACATGGGATATGAGATTGCAAATGATCATGGTGGCATTCAGGATGGTGAAGGAGAATGTTCTGTTGTATTTGTGTTGTCAGTGATTGCACGCGCAGATGGCAGAGGTGAATTGCTGCAGATGTGTCTGACAGGAGTTCAAGTGAGTCTTTCCCTTCATGCTGAACCCAAAACTGTGCATTTGTGCACAGACCCACGTGTGTGTGTGTGTGTGTGTGTGCACCCTTTTCATTGTACTCCCTTTCATTTTCCCCTTTGAAAAACCCTCCTGTGCACCCCTGTTCAGGCCCTCACAGGTCCTTGGTCACAGCTGCCACCACCTCAGCATCTCACTCTGCAGCTGCTGCAAAGCAGCTGAAGGTCACTAGGTGGACAGCAAACTCCAAGCACAGTGTGTTATTGCTACCATGGCATTTCAAGTGGAAATATCTGCGAGGTTCTTCACAAACCCAGAATTTCCATAAGGTTCACTTCCAAGTGAGTATAGAGTATACGGATGGAGAATGAAAACAACGGGGGCGCTTGGTAACGTTTATAGTTGTGAAGGCAGCAGCTGAGTGAGAACTCAAAGAGTTGGCACAGGATCTCCTCCTCCTCCAGCATAGCAAGGAAAAGACATTACTGGAACCAGGGGGAGAAGGGGGGGATCTGACACTGTGGAGAAGCTCAGTGCTTGAAGAGTTACAAACATGCCGCCCATCAAGGGTAAGACTCTGCTGTTGGACACAGGGACTGTTGTGAATGAAATCATTAACCAAAGTTACAAAATATGGAAAATAAGGCAGCAGAAAGCTGTGAGCCACCCACTCAAACCCATATGTGAAAGTATAAATCAAATGCTAACTGCCCAGCAAACTGGCAGTTGGCACTATAACACTATATGCAGTGCCAGCTAAAGGCTTCCTTCTGTGTTTTGGGGTAACTTTGGTTTTTAAGACCTTTGCCACAAAAGAAAATAATTAAAAACACATGTATGCATTTTAACGTACATGTAAAATACATATTACGTACTTTCATGTAAAAATATATGTACATACTTTTCCTGAATTTAGAAGTGGAGACCAAGAATAAAGAAACTCTGAGAGAGTATCAACGCTACTCTACATCTATTGGCTCCCACCACTGATTTCTTGTAAAACCCTGGTGAAGAAACTAAAGGGAATTGACTTCAGCATCTTTGCCAAATCTGTCATTTCAACAGGAAGCACTTTCTGCCATGCAGCAATAAATGTTTCTTGCTGGCAAATTCACTTTTTTACCACTTCTAGCATCTTGCTAGGACTGGCAGCAGACACCTTCACCAAACTTTTAAGACAGCCTTTTATAACATCTGCATCGTTTCTTCTATTGTAACAGTGATAAACCAGCAAAAACCTTTCAAGTCCACTCTTTCCCAGTCATTGGTGAACTTTAATGAGATTCGTGGTCCAAAAGGCAAATTTTGTTCCGAATTTCCTACTGAATATATTGGCAAAACAACAGCTGTCGTACAGTGCTAGGGCTGTCTCCCACCCACCCCCTGCTTTGGCACAGCTTGCTTGGATGTGTTGATTCATCCGTAGGAGAAGGGGAAAGCACTGGACCCACTGGCTGTAGCGCGTAGGAAGAAGGCGCGTCTGCCAGCGAATCTCCAGACTTTGATCGCTCCTACTTATTTGCCTCTGTCTCCCTGCTGCACTCATTTCACCTACAGTCATCCCACCTTGGCAAGGATGTTTGCAAAAGCTAATAAGCCAAGCACAGTCAAGCCTAGTTAGTACAGAGATGGGAAACCTCCAAGGAAAACCTAGCTACCGCAGGAAGACATCCAGCTGGCACGCGGCTTCCCTTTTTAGCAAAAAACAGTCACCCAGCATTGCACAGTAGGTGAGGGGTGGCAGAAATTCACTGGTGAAATTCACTTTTTCCTCTCTTCTTTCAAACAGAAGCTTGGGTCACTTATAATAACTGAAAGTATGTAAGAATTTACCTAGAATGGTCACACAAAAAGAGATATCCAGAATATTCACATTCTACCTCCTTAAAATTATGACCGCAAATCTAAAATGAGCATCCCCCTTTTCTGTTTGAAGTTATTGAGAAGATTTGATTCTCTAAGAAGCTACAACTTTGTACCTCAAAGCATTTCAGTATAAAAAGTCATTCAAGCTTACCAAAGGCTTTGACATGAAATACAACACATCTAACTCCCTTTGCTTCTCACACAGTCATGTGGACCCACCACCTGAGCAATGAAGACAGCGTCTTACCTAAGTGCAAAAAGTAAATGCCAAATGCCTGTTGGGTTAAGCCCAGTATGTCCTGGAGCAGTGTTACTCAGCTGGTGGTCAGCATCAGAAGGTGGTCCGTGAAATATGTGGAAATTCATGCACACCTGACTGTGCAGCTCGAAGGTCACTGTCTAAAGGCAGGGCTCTAGCTGGGAGTGAGTGTCCCATTTGTGTTAGTGCATAATTAGCCTGTTTGTAATTAGAGCAAAACAAAATTATGACTTCACAGAGTAATATTCAGTTGACAATTAGTGCTGCATAGCTCATCTATCACACCAGTGCCACCCCTGCCTTCCCTGCCCAAGGTCTAAACAGCGGTGGAATGCAACGTTATCCACAGAGTTTGTTCGTGACGGCGAGATGCCCTGCCACTTTTAAAGATGTGAAGGAGCTCTTCTTTACAGAAACATTCAGGGCATGCTTTAGGAAAGGTTTGTGCTCCTGATTCATACTTTCAGTATTAATATCTCCCATTTTATGGTATTTTTACCTCTGGGTTTCTCTTCTACCACCCACAGTCACTGTAATTTCCTATTACTTCAGCATCCGCCCACAGATTCTCCGAACAATTTATTGGGCTCTTCAGGCACTATGACAATACTGATACATAATAATTACATTACTATACATTTGCATACCCATCTTACCTTCTCCAGCAACTACTGAGGTGAGGCACCAACAAATTAGAGCTTTACCAAGAGAGCCACAGGGTGACCAACCAAAGATGCTACTCCAGTCCTGGTGGTGTAAAAGGGATGTGTGGAAAAGCCCAGCACTGTTACCACTGCACCCATTTTTGTTTCCATCTAAATAGGAAACATTTCATTTCAGCAGAGCACGACTCAAGATCCCACTTTTTGATAGAAATGAGTCTTTAATTTTGGGGGGTTCTCCTAATCAAAACCATGGAACAGCTACATTTCACCCAATTTGCTCAACATCATGTGAAGTATTTGCAACTGTAGGCAAAGCATTAAAAATATCAGGAAGATTAGGAAGGGCAAGACATGAACAGCCTGGCAGGATGGTGGCCTGACAGATGATGTTTAATCAGGACTGGATGGAGCAGTAAGTTAACAAAACCTGCCAGTTCAAAACAACCAAAATCAAACATGTCCCAAGGGTGAGAACTCAAACTGGGAAGGAAAGAGAGTGATAGGGTAAGCAACCCTTCCTGCAACTGTTCTGACAGCTTTTGTGTTGGAATATTGCAAATCTTAACACACAGGGTACCAAAGCTTCATTATTGAAAATATCCCAGTGTTCTGAGTGTACTAGTGCATGTGATGTTTATAGTAACTACACATTCCTGAGGAATTCTAAAAATAATTTATTACAGGGATTACAGACCTACTATCAATAAACTTCCCAATTAATATGTCCTAGACAGTCCATTCCCCTTCAGTCTAACACAGAGAAATGCTGAATTTGGGAACTATAATGATATTATCACTGTTGCTGTGTAGTAACAGGGGGAAATACTGACTTTTACAGATCTCAGACTGTTAAAAATCTCTGAGTAATTAAAATTAATGTGAGAATTTCTGCTAGACTGCTTAAGAAATACAGAAACTCATTGCTAAGACTGTTCACTGTGATGATAAGTTAAAAATTTGCTGAGGACTTCAGAGCATGAGAAAGGGTGAAAAAATTTAAAGGAACAGTTTGTTTTTTTTTTTCAGTAACAAATGCACAGCCTGTCATGGGCTGGCACACTCACATGTAATTTATTTAGAGGCCACAATTTTCATTTATATTTTAAAAAGAATTACACCTAGAATCTCAGTTAGAAGAAAAACTTTATTCGTAATGAGAAAAAAATGAATAGAAACAGGACTTTTACTGAGTGATACTGCAAAGTTATTTAAAAAATCTTTTTTACTGGCAAATGTTGTTGGTTCTAGCAAAATCTTCCCATTTTAGTAGAAACTAATCTAATCACATGAACCAGAACCACAAAAAAAACCCGAAAAAAACCCCAACAACAAAAAACCTACCACCACCCTTTAAAAAAATAGTATTTCTTGGTAAGATTTACCCTTGCAAAAATTATTTGATCCAATTTTTAAATTTGGGATAATTCACTTGGAAACAGTGACCTGCTTCTGCTTCTATCTAATCAAGGAAAAAAATTCCCACTAGGGCAGGGGTTGAACCATTTTACTTTTAAGTTTATTTTTCCTTGTTGTATTTAATGTTCTAACCAGACGTCCTACAAAATAAACTACAACAAGCTTGTCTGGACATTTAATAAGGGCCAGATTCAGCAAACACCAGCTAGTAAATTTAGCATTTAATGGGCACAATTCATTGGCCCAATTTTGTAAAAAGAAAGAGACATATTCAGGGAAAGATATTACATGCAGAGATGTCTCAGAGAGATATTGCTAAAGTGCACATCAATTTTAATTTCTACAGTTTCATTCTTGGGTGTGATAACTTTATTGTGTAGAAACTTGCACCATTTCAACCTAACAACTATTTTTGAGTATTTCCAAATAGATAAGTCCAGCAGACTCATTTGAGTATGCCGGTTTCAAAGTCAGAGAGAATTCAACCAGAGCCTTTTCTGACTTTTCACTAAAGAGGTCAAAGCAAACAGGACATGGTAAAGACCCGAAGTACTCATTTCTTTTCTGAATGCTATGGGAGTAATTTCTGTACTTCATAATAACACCATAGAAGCCTCAAGGTTGGAAAAGACCTTTAATAGCATTAAGTCTAATCATCAGCATAGTAGCACCACCATGTTCTCCATTAAACCCCCCCATGTGCTCAAGGGCCATATTCATAGGTCTTCTGAACATTTCCAGGGATGATGACACCACCAGTCTCTTCCAATGCTTTACAACCCTTTCAAATTTTATCAACTCATGATAACATTTTCCTAATATGTAATCTAAACCTCCCCTGCCACAACTTGTACTTAAACAATTGGATCATTATGTGGATACATTTCTTTGTTAGTAAATCAATCTACTCTATTGGTAGAAAAAAAGTGAAGCTAAAGAAGGCAAAAAGGACTCAGTTAACATTAAGGATGTGTTTTCTGTATTTTTGTTGCAGGCTGTGTGAAACAAAAGATTTACAACTGGACATGGAAGCACCCAGCTAATGTGGCACTCAGGACCTGGTTCCACTCCAGTAAAGTCAGCAGAAGGACTTCAGCAGTGCTTGGATCAAGCCTGTTATATGAAGTGAATGAGTAATAAGAAAAATACATAGAATGATTCACATTTAATAGGACTATTGTCAAAATGCAATCCAATCAGGAGTTTTGGATCCCTGAAATGTCTGTCAGTGCACGTCCTTTCTCCCAGTTCTCCCTCTTCATTTCTTTGCAATCTAGATGGCAAAGTCAGTGAACTGTGCTGCCCCCATTGCCCCTGGTGTAGCCTGGTTGTCCCAAATCCATCCTTTTGTCTAGAGTTGCGAACATGAAGGAAATGATAAAATTTGCTGAAATCAGGGAAGGCTGCAGAGCGGGACTGGAGAGGCAGTGCTTCCTCATCTCCTCTGCTACCAAATGTCTTTACCTGTGTGAGTCTACATTGCCCCAGTAAAAATTAGCACTGCTTTGTGCCACAGCGTCTGGGCAAACGGTAGTAAAGTCCAGCTCAGCTAGAAATTAGAGCTCAGGCCAAGAAGAAGAAAAACATAAAATGAAATCAGTGTGTTTACTCACTTACTTTACTACAGTCAGAGTTATAGAAGATATGGTAAAGACCCTAAAAGGGACTTTCTGAATTAATTTAGGTAGGAAAAGAGAGATTTTTATTACTTATATTTAAAGGAAGAAAGAGAAATATCCATTCCAACACAGAAAATGTGTTGGAATGGATATTTATCAAAGCTATCCTGGGAATGATCACATATACTGCAATTTACTATACTGTTTTGATTTTTAAAATGTAACTTGACAACACAATTGCTTTAACTGTCTCTAGTGATAGCAAGTGATTACAACCATTGCTTGTAGTACAGCAAGAGCCTTTTTAACATCTGAAACCAATAAATAGAGCACTGAAAGGCAACCTGTGCTTTCAGTTCTTTTTTTATTTAACAAGCCCCAAACAACACTCCAATGACAAATACTGGACCTCTCATTATCTCCTGTTGTTGTCATTGTCTAAATGAATAGTATAGGCTGAATTTTATAAAGAGAATATGAATAGTAACAGACTGTATAAAATATTTATCTATGACAGAAAAGGTAAAAGCCACATGATACACAAGTGGGTAATGGTGATTTATAGAATGCTCACAGAGTGTAAATGACCCTACTAAATCTCATTATCCTAAGTATAGATATAAATTCCTAGGTGACAACTGAAATGTGGAAATCGCAGGAGCATTATAGATCTCCAGTCTCCAATTACTCCAAGGTAAAGTATGAAAGATTTTTTTATGAACAACAGAAGTATCAGAGAAAACAGTGGGTAATATGGTAGGTAAAGACTTTATAATCTACTACATCAAAGTGCTTTTCATATTAACAGGAAGTGAAATCTGAGTCTGAACTCCACATTGTAAACTTAAATTTGTTCCCACTGACATCAGCCTCGGTTTTGCTTCCAACTTTCATGAAAACGGGTGATGTGAAATAACACATGAAACATATTACTTTAAAAATGTATTTACCCTTTTTTTTTTTACATGGCCTTTCTGAGTTGCCAAAATAATAATAACAGAATAGTAATAGTAATAGAATAATAGAATATTAGTAGAATAATAGAACAATAATGGTATTATAGTAGTAATAGTAGAATAATAGAATAGTAATAACAGAAGTACTATTTACTATTCCACTTCAATGGAAAGGAATGCGCAGTGTAAAATAAACTCCAACAGGAAGCATCACCTGCACAGACATCTTCACTATTACCAATCGGGTTGCACAGACATAAAATGTACCAGTTTGGCCCTTCTCATTCAGCAGTAAACCCATTTTGAAAAGTATTTATCTTTACATCCACAAAAAGAAAATTTGTTCAACCCCGTCACGCAAATATCCTTATAGCCTATGCAAGGGACAAGGACTTCCAGACAGTGAGTAATCCCACTGAATTTCTGACACTTCCTTCATCCCCTCATGCTTGGGACATTTGCACTTGAAAGGCAGCAATTCAGAAGCTGTGTCCAGGTTTAAAGCAGTAAGAGGTCTAAGGAAGAGGACCTGGCAACTACTTTGGTCAGCTGTAACTTGCCCTATTCAAAAGCACATAGGTCTGTACAGTCCTCCTGCATCATTGTCGAGTCTGATTCATTTTGTCTACTTTTTAAAGTATCAACATTTTTCCAGTAGCTGGCAAATTAAAAGGGAAATGTCACTTTTTTATTAAAAAAAATTGTAACAGGCATTTAAAAAAAAAATTATTTCATATAAATTAGAGAGAAAAATATCACTGGGTTTCAGTCTGTATTGAGTGTGATATGCATCAGCCTCTCTCCTCCTCCTCCTCAAAATAAAGCAAGCAGTGATATTTTCACCTTAGTGCATATCACACATATGATCTGAATTTTATGTAGGGTAGAACAATCCAGAAGAATTGCAGCAAAGCTGCAAGCATGAAAAAACAGGGCAAGACCAAATTTTGTCTCTTCCTATGCTAATGGGTGTGTAATTGGCTACCACGTACCTGGGAAGTTCAAATACAAGACACAGCTGCACTCAACAACCTCAACTTATATCCATTGTGCTACTGGGTCAATCCGTCAAGATCAGGATAAATACCCATGAGAAGATTGCTTTCAAATAAAGCTCTCTCCAGTTAGACACAAGAGCAATACTTAAATCAAATTCTCCCCCTGGGTTAACTGCATTCTCCTCAATTAGCCTCCATTTGTATCTCTACCATAAGCAGTTTGTGAAACAAACATACAAATGCCTCATTTACCATTCTGGTTCTTATACAAACGAAGCCCTTTTCATTTACTCATGCATATTGGTCACGCTGAATTAGTTAAATCAATAATCTGCAGACATCTATTCAGCTCTGGTAATTGCTTATGAATTTACAAAAATGTTTGGGGAAATGAAAGATGGGTGAGTATGTAAATAGATGAGGAATTTGGGATTGAGTAGAGCAGAGATCCAACCCCCAGCAGAGACTTGGGTCATGCAGCACTGACTGCCCTGATGAAGGATAGCTCAACCCAACAGCCTGACCATTCCATAAACCCACACCTCCATCAAGCTGCCCTGCAAGGGGGCAGCGAGGCAGGTGCTGGCTGCCTGTGAGCCCTGTGAGCCAGCTGTGAGTCAGGGCACTACTGTCTGTCTGTCAGGCATGAGGAGCGAGCGACGGTCCAGCCGTGGCTTGCAGTCAGTTCTCAGAATATGATTTCAGAGACCTGCCAACCGGAGCCAGGAGCCAAGTCCCACTCGGTTGACGCCTCGTTACTTGCAGACTTTTGCCTCCCTTGTTTGATTCTCCCTTGAATCTCCTCCCCTAGGGGAGGCCTGAGGTATGAATGCTCCTGCCTGAGCAGATTTGAAGGGAAGGGCCATGACGGATTTGTCCCCCGTCAGCTCTTTTAGCGGCTCCCTCCCCAAAAGCACGCGGCTCTTGGCACGGTCCCCACCATGACCGCATGACAGCAGATACAGGAGACGCCCACTGCTCCAAGACCTCCCTAAGTATCCCCAAAAACACCAGTGGGCTCCCGAGGGAAGAAACGCCCCTCTCTACCTCTGCACCACCCCACCACTGCCCTCAAACCAGTCCTCAGCACTAACCTCATAGAGATCCCGGAGCTCCAGCAAAAGGAAGGGGCAGCTGCAGGGCTGCTGAACCTCCCACCATCTGTGCATCCCCAGAAGGGAGAGCTGGCGATCAGGGAAAGGCATGGGATGGCCACGTTTTCTGTTTTTAATAAGGTGGAACTCTTGCATAAGAGGAAATAGTTTTATGGACCATCTAGGCCTGGTCTTGAAACCTTGGCAATGCGGAATCATAGACCAACTTTCCTAACTTAAAACTTTTGCCAAAACCAGAGATGTTTCCATGAAACAAAAGGAAAAAACACACCTCATGCATAGTTTAAAATCACTTGTAAAGGGAATGGTTTTGGCATCTCTCCCAGTTACTCAATATGTGAGCTCTAAGACTTATCGAAAAGAAAAAGTAGGGAAAAAAGGGCAACGCATTGTAGCTACATTCCTGCTTTTGCCTTTTGGAACTGTAAGAAAGAGCAATTCATAATTGCTCCAAATAACTGTTGTCAAAATAATTTCCTTTTTTTGGCAATATAGACATTAATTAATTACATCTGTGATTGGGGGGGTTTTTTTCACTTGTCTGTACTACCTCCATAACTTGACCTAAGCATCGTTAGAAAGACATCAGCCCCTCTAATTTGATTTCTATTCTGGTATTGTGTATTTATTGAGTAGCGTTGCAAATAGACTTCAGCTCCCTTATGTTGGAAATACTATTTACAGAATAAATACTATTTACAGAATGCCTTATAAGGGAACAGTTTGAACTGATGTGTGCAGTCTGTGTGAAGTTAAGTGACTCAAAGACCTTTGGTTGAAAACCAAATTAAACTGCTTGTGACATCTGCATAAGTTTCCCTGCTTCCCACCTTTTCTAAGCTCTCTTTTGAAAATCACAGATCCAGGCTAAATCCAAAAGTACTCTGAAGTCCTTCATGTTTCTTCACTGAAGGAGCAACTAATCCAGTGTCCTCTTAGGGCATAGGTCTATGGAGGGGCAGGCAGAGGGATGTAGCCCATGCTCAGAGGGTGCCAATGCCCTGCTTGTCTCTCTGGGATAGATACCAGTAAAAAAGGATCTGGTTTTTAAATGGCACTGAAGTGCCTCTTAGGGAGAGCTCAACAAGGGCTCAGTAGTCTAGAACACATACCTAGATTAGTTCTGCAGAGGACAAACCATCCTCTGTCTCAATTACCCCCAGGAAGTGATTCCAGGAATTCTGTCCAGGCTGAACAAGACAGCTAACATCTGGTGACAAGAGACACACCTTTCATGGCTCAGCTGGCTTCAATCATCAGACCCAGCAGTGACAAGTCCCATGTCCCAGTACCCCAAATTGCACAGTCTGGAGGCCCATGCCATTTCAAGCAGTCCTATGTGCTGTAAAATCTAACCTGATGTTAACCTGCATGACATGATCTGCTTTGCTGCTGTGTCTTGGCATATCTGCAGGCAGGCTGACATGCTCCATGTGGCCAAAATAATGCAGTAGCTTTTATTAACAAAGTTAATGCCAATTCATGACAAAGAATATTGGAATGATTACTAACACTTAGTTGAGTCCCTTGGGAAAATATCTGAACTGTTCTAGTATTTAACAGCTCACCATAATGCAAAATGACAACAAAGAAAAGGAAGGCTTGAGTAGGAAATAGTCCTTGAAATAAAATTCTCATAAGGAAGTACGTTTGCTGTTCAAAACACGTTTTTCACAAATAAAGTCAAAACAAGCCCCGAAGTTCTGCATGGGAAGAGAGGAAAAGGAGAGGGAACATATCTGGCATGTACATATTGAAGCCCATCAAATAACGGCTGAGAAATCAGAGCTGACATCATGGCATCACCAGCAGTTTGGGACCTATTTGCATATGGTTAGAAACTAAATTCTCCTCTGCTGCTGATGTCATTTGACAAACTTGCATTTGTGACATGGATTGGCAGGATTTCCTTTCTTTCCCCACATAATAAACACCCGGGGCACACCACAGGCCATGGGGAACCTGGGCATGTCAGGAACACCGCGCATCCTCGCGGAGTTACAGAGTCAACACACAGAGCAAGCAAATACTACAGATGGTATGGAGAAGAAGCAAACAAGGTGATTCCTCTTTCACCCCTCCAGGCAAAATAGCTGCAGCCTGCATGAATGCATCCAGCATGTAAACCAATTAGGCACACAGTCACCAAATATCCCTCTCCATGACATAGGAGCAACCAATGCCAACTTACAGTCACATTTACTTTCATCTGCAATTAAATCTAGTACTCTTTCAAGTTAAAACAATCAGCTAAAAGTAGAAATGAAGTTTAGTCTTCCTCATTTATTTATAGCTTTATTTCATGCATGTGAACACAATGTGTATACACCTTTTTTAACATATACTAGAATTATACACTGAAAGCTTTAGAACATCCTCACTCTTTCAATTTCAGTGTGCTGTGACAAGGAAAATCTATGCAATTAATCACACTAATTCAAATGAGAATTATTTTTTGGTTGAAGTAGTGATTTTACAATTGCCTCCAGACTTTGTGCTTTGCATTAATACTATTAGTGCTATGGAATTTCATACTCCTTATTTTATATGTGCTTTTCTGTAAGTCAACTAACAAAACTAATTAGTAGCCATGAAAGAGCATATTGCTAGAATAAAAATATATAAAACAGTTCAGAGAATTCTCAGGCTGAACCCTATATATTGTGGGGGTTTGCTTAGTACTCCAGGCCCATTTCCCTAATATAAATAAACTTAGGTAAAATTGAAGATTTTAAACTTGCCTTTAAAAGACCATACACTTCCTGAATGAACCATTTTTAAATTACACATAAACACATGTAATCAATCTTTACTACACAGCTAGAAATTTAGCATATGGTTGGGTGTTTTTTTTCTTTTTTTAAAGCAGGAGTTTGGCACTTGCAGTTGAAAATGTACAATTAGCAACAAAAACCTGGACTAACACAAAAAGCAAATTTTACAGCATCCTGCAAGGACAGCACCAGTGCAAGAGTTAAACAATGTACAAGCAGCAGCCATACTCAGTGAGGCCCCGGCAGAATTTGGAGCTTCACAGCAGCAGAGCAAAGTTGGGGAACATTTTTTTGATTTATTTTTACTGTTTGAAGATTATGGGGCAGAACGACACCTGGAGTGAGTGGATGAAAGAATGCTGAAGCCAATCGAACAGTGACAATTTACATTCTCTTTGGGACTATGATTTGCAACACCAGACAAAGCTGAGTGTGATGTTTCCTAGTGCTCCCCATTTCTGTAACACTCCTACATGACTCTTCCCACAGGCTGTTCAACCCTGTCCCTAGCAGGGCTCTGGAAGCTGTGGCAGACAAAACTGTGAGAGTTCTCCAAGCAGCCCTGAGATGAGCGCAGCACCAGGAGGCCACTGGGATTATTTGGTTTATCCTGACTGGACATGGGCTAAGAGACCTGTACATCAGGGCCAAGGGAACTGACCCTGCTCTGCTCAGTGAGGACAGAGACTTGCTAGCTCCCAAGTGACTCAAAACTTTCCATTGTTTGGGGCCACCAGAATCTCAGGGAATTTCATCTGGACACCACTGCATTTCTCATGCTCTGAAATCTTACCTGCAGTAGCTACCTGACCATGCAGGGTGTTGGGGCAGGAGAGGGACAGGAAGGTTATGCAGCAACCAGGCAGCACTAAAAGACATCAGAATCCTCAGCAACAGCCTGATAGCCTCTACCATCCCATCATCACTGTGTTTGGAGGACACCATCACACAAATTTGCACCTGCATGCCTGCCTGCATCACACACCAGCATCACACAGCCTCATGCACCTGACTGCCAGGACTTGAGAGGTCTGCATAAATGCAAAATAAATAAAAAGGGGGAAGATGAAGGATGCAATTATACATATTTAAAGTAAGATTCCCTGAGGCTTTCAGAAATGCATGTGAAAGCCCTACAGAGCCTTATCTTTCTGGAAGGCACTATTTATAAGTAGAAATAGGTAGGTGGTGTAGAAACATCAAGGACCATAAAGACAAAATTCTGCTCCAAGTTACATTCACTGATCCTGGACTTGCACAAGGATGATTACACCAAGAACAGGAAGGTATCATGGCTGGGATGCTTTGGTGGACAAAAGTAATTTAAAATATCCTGGACTGAGGCTCTTCCAGTAACTCCAGTTTATCCATCTCCTCCAGCCGCCCCAAAATGGCTCCCTGCCTGAGCTGTCTCTCTGTAAATTTAGTTCTACATTTCTAATCCATTAGTTTCCTCAAAGAGTAATTATTTCAAAGGTAAAATAAAGACAAGAAAGAAATTAGTGCAAAGACAAAAAATATTACCTTCTTAAAAGTGGAGTCAAAGTTGCAGGAACAGCAGAGGGCTGAATATCCCTGGTTTTTTACAGGGGAGGTACAACACAGATGACAGAAGCCTGAGCCCCCCTGGCTACTTTGCCAGCTTGCCTGGATGCCAACTTAGGAGGACCACCCAGGCGAGGGCATCGCAGGCTCTGTGCCCACACAGCCTTTGGTTCTGCCTCTGAAGCTGCCAGCAAAGATGCCAATTAGGGCCAGAGGGGATTTGGACACCTGTCTGCTCTGAACCCAAATGAGACCACCAACTAATGCTGTACACACAGGCTCCAAAGCAGCTATCACTTTCCAACTTGACTTCTGTAGGCTGGATTTGAACTACTGACCTGGAAGCAAAAGGCTCATTTATGCTTGGGCTGCACAAGCCTGAATTCCTCCCCCTCCTCTTTCTGATTCTCAGCCCTTCCTGTCCTGACAAAAACAGGCCACAGACATTTGGGAAAGAATCAACAGCCACCAGAAAATATAATTAAAGCATAACAAGACCAGGCTTCAAAATGCACATTAAGATAAAGGGAGGTTTTGGCAGGAGTGAGGATGATGGGGGAGGGGGCGAGGGAATGCTAACAGGTGGCCAAAGGCAGGAGGAGGAGGAAAGAGAGGGAAGGGAAGCAGACAGTCTGCTCCTTCCGGCAGCCCTGCAAGTTTCCCTTGCTTCCGCCCCATAATGTTTCCTTTGCTATAATAGAGTCAGACGCAAGTTACACCAAAGGACAGAACTGGAAAGAAGCACAACCATTTACTTTTGTGTCACATTTACTGTGCTTTCTTAATTAGAAGCAGCTTCTGGTGCATATCTAGCTTCCATAGACTGAATGTGGCTGTTTGAAATGCTACCCAGATACTTCTTTTTTGCCCACAGTTCTCTGGACATCCTTTTCCTTTTGCAGGATCTTTATACAATTATGGGGTTTTTTTTAAGTTTCTGCTTCACTTATCCCCCTGCATTTATGCCATTTTGCATCCCACTATCACTCTCCCCATCACCCATGCTTGTACCTCTCTCTACCCTCCTCTCTTTCTCTCTCTTGTTGTGCTGCCACAATCCCAAACTCCCAAACAGGTCAGAGAGGCTGAAGGAAAGAGAAGATTTTAGACCAGGACTGACCAGGGACAGATGCCATTTTCAGCTCCAGTGCTCATAAGTAAGTTGGATGTTGCGGGGGCAGCATAAACAGAAATTATTTTGGTGTTGGGGAATTCATCTACCAAAATTCATCTACCAAAGACCCTCTGAGCTACTTTTTCTACAGGGAGAACCCACACACACTGTCCTGCTTGGCAATCTAGGGTCAACAAGGTTTTGGTGCAGGAAACCAAGAAAGGCTCCTTTTCACAGAAAAAAGCATCTCCAAGCCTCGCAGACTGCCTCACCAGCTCCTACCTGTTTTTCCTGTACTGCACAAAGATGAGGCTACCAAATGAGCTGAAAAATCTTTCTAAAAACTTTACAATTTTACTCTGTTAACCCTCATGGATCAACCTACTGCCCATGATGCGAGGGGGGGGAAAAAAGTAAAAGAAGACCCAGAATTGGTTAATAAACCCTGGTGTTGGCTTGATGAGAACAGAGCCTGCTGCAGCAGGAACACAGTACTGAGTGTCCTGATGCTGAAACATCTGACAGCATATTGGTCTGATCTCAAGGTTATCACCAGCTGACTGAGGGGAGGGTTTGATAGGTGACACAGAAACAGGCTGTTCCAGTAAATCTGGGTAGGGAAGACTAGTGGGTTCATTGCTGCTTCATGTGGCAAGGGCAATCAAGAGAGTATTTCAATCTCAGAGAAATTTGTTGGAAATTCAGGGAGCTACACCGGGAAGCCGAAGCAGCAAGAGGCAGCGTGGGATGAAAAGAGAGCCCCGTTGGCTCCTGTGCTCGGTGGTGAGACAAGGATGGACAGTCTCATTTGAAGCAGCAGCTGCTCCAAGTCTGCCCAGGTTTGTGAGCTTGGAGAATCTTGTGGAAAAAGGGCGAGAAGGGCTTGCTCACTAGGCAGGATTTTCCAAGTTCTCAGAAATCTAATTACGATGGTGGGCGAGGGACGGCGATTTGCCAGTGTACCCTTGGCAGCCCGTTTATATGGCCTTTTAAGTTAATGCAAGGAATAGGTAAAATATGAGCTGACACACAGACTTAGCAAATCTCACACTCCTTCAAACACTATTTTGTCACCCTTCCACTGCCCAGTTCTCAGATGCACACCCTGGGTTATGCCACACTCTCTATATATGAGAATTCCCACTAGGGACAGAGGTGATGCCAATAGGAAACCATCAGTCTTTATAAAGTTGAGTAATTTCTTTTGAAAATAATGAGAGGGGAAAAGCCCTTTGATGGGCCAAACGCTGCTCCCCCTGATGCTGGCATAAATCCTGAACATCAGTGAATATTACAAAGGGACTGCTCAGGATTTATGCCACATAAGTCAAAGCAGAATGAGGCCTGAGAACTGTTTTTGTTTTGGTTTTTTTTTTTTTTAATGAAGGGGCCACCCTTCATTAAAATAAAATAAACCATATGGATTTTCACTTATATTAGATGTGTAAAGAGGTCTCTGAAGAGCAGTTTGTAAAAGCAGAGGAAACTTATACTGTGCATCAGACCATAGAGCAGAGCCAGGAATGCTTCTAGAGCCCTGCAAGAGGCATTCAGCCCCGCAGGCAGTGCCCGCAGCGACTCTGGCTCGGGAAAAAGCTCTATATTCCTTTAAGCACAAGCTGGTGCACCATGTAGCAGAGAGGCTGTAGATTCAGCTGTGTTGTTACCTCACTTTCCCTTCTGCAGTGACCTCACCCTGTTACAATGCCACTATTCATGCAGACGGGGTGGAACATTGCATACAAAAGTTTCATTTAGGCACATAAACATGAATATTTAGCCTGTTTGATTAGAAATGAAAGTCAAATGCTTCTACTTTTTGCAATCTGCAAGAGACCCTTTATTTTTTAGTAATACTGATTTTACAGGCAAACATTGACAAACAAGGCAATGAACCACACGTAATAATTTCTCTAATAACCATGTTAATATCCTTGTCCTAAGTGATGCCACAGCAGCTTCTCTTGCTTAAAAATATTAGCAAGAGAGGAAATAGAACACATGCAAACGTCAAGAATGGATAGAAGACTAAAAATTACCCTGAGTCTGATTCTCAGCAGGTGTAAACTGGTGTTGCTGAAGTAAACACAGCTCTATAGATACTACCTCCTCCTTGCTGAAAGCTTAAATCCAAGCTGCTAGCAACATATATGCCATTTCACTAAGTGGTTAATGTCCTTCTCTCTGTCACTTGCACAGTTTTTAACCATGCAGACAGTCATGAAAACTCCAGAATTAATTTAGAATTAATTTAGAATTACTCCACTGTTGAACTTTCTGGAGCTCAGGGTCTGAGTGCTTACTTACACCACCTGAATCAGCCACCTGGCTGGGAGGTCCACTGGTGCCACTAGAGAGCCATCCAGAGAACCTCACATTAGGCTGTAATTAGCTCTTAACCTAAGTGATCTATTAACCCTGTCAGGAGCTTGGGCTCCTGATTTAGACAGGTGCCTCAAATCAGGCTGTGTAAATAAACCCCAGATAGTTTCAATACCTAGACCTGACATTCCACCAATTTCAAATGAAGATGAGCAATTAAATAATTTTGCACCCTATTTTCTCTGCTCGGTGGCTCTCAGCCTCAGCTATCCCCCCAGCATGTCAACATTTCAGGGTTGATTCTGAACAGCTCTGTGGGGTACAGTCATTTGTGTTGACTGTGTTTTGTGCACTTGGATGGCTACTACTACAGGGCTTAGGTGGATTGACTGAATTCTGCTGCCCATGGGTTTTCATGAGCTTTTCAAGGGCTGTATCTCTTCATAACAAGAGTTTCTATCACATGCTGCTATGTATAAGCAACCACACAATACAGATGGTGGGAGTAAATTGCAGGAAAATGGAGCCATTTACAGACATTGTGACACTTTTCACAGCTCCAGAATAAGAGCATTCCAGTTTTTGACGGGTGTCTAGTAATACTTAGAGTCTAAGTTCAAATAAACAGATCACAATTTACATGTGCAGTGCATTCACCATGACAGCTATTCATGTGTGGCCTAAGCATAAACATATTTCAAGTAAAAGGAACCATTTAATTTGACTTGGGTAATTCTAGGGGTTGTTCCCATCACTGGATACATAATTTTGTTTGGCCCCCTTCGGAAGAGCCCTGATGCCTTTCTGTTCAGCTCACTTGTTGTATTGTACATGTCTTTGAAAATCCCTGTCCTCCTTCAAAGGCCAAGTTCCTGTCCGTAGATGAGATTGTTCTCAAGTTTCTTCCTTCTCCTTTGAAAGTTTCCTTATTTTCATCCTTCTTTGATGTTTTTTTTGGTCTTCATCCTCCCCAGCTTGTTAATAAAAAACAGAGGAGATGAATTTCTGTTCTGTGAGCAGTTCGAGAAGGGACAGAACCATCCACCACAACTCAGGAACTGAGGTCTGTCAACACTCTTGGCGTTGCTGACCAACACTGTCTACGGAATCAGCAAAGTATTTTGCTGCTTCTCCATGCTCTCCATCCTCGGTAATCTTTTATTCCCTCCCTAACCACAGTCTTGGATCCTTAGACAGCGCCATCGACATCTGGAATTACCCCATCCATTACTGCCAAACCCCAGTCTGATGAACTGTCTCAGGTTCATGAGGACATTGCCCAGATCAAGATAATAATAATGATGATACAAGCAAGGTAATGGTTAGCTCCCAAATGGGACCTTGATGTCCATGGATTCCTCCCTTAGCATCCAATGAAGACTGAGGCTGACAAAGGGTAAGCATCAATACAAAGTACCTTGGGAAAATTATCTCCCTTGATTCACCTGCTAAATCACTGCTCTTCTGTCTTGCCTTTCCTGCATTTTCAATGTTCCCACTACTTACTGTCAAGGAGGGACAGGGTTACCATGAGAAAAGGAAACAACAAGCTTGGGCCCTGCAAAGCAGATCTGAGAGTCGACTTTTGCTATAAATTTGTTAGCCAGTTAATTAAACCCATCTTTACAGGGACTCTAATAGCTATTAATCTCAAACCGATGATGTTTGGAATTTTACAAGCACTTTGGGTTGATAATTTACACAGAGTCCTCCAGCTGTCCTGCTGAAGCAGGTCCACCAGTAGCATTTTTGAATTCACATTTCTGGATGGGTTATGGATCCCCCTTACCCCAGAACAGTGTTGCAATAGTCTAATTTTGCTGTAATTTGCACTCACCAGCTGTGTTGTGTGACTCCCTCATACACAGCAATACGTGAAAATAACTTCTCTATTATAAAGAGGTAGAGTCACAAAACCCTCTGTTCCTTTCATATTTACAGGGTATGCTGAGGGACACCTAAGCACATGATGTGTGTTGCAAACCATCTTTCCTTCTTCACTGGCTAGTGGGAAACATTCACGCACATTTTGGCATCTGGTAAAGGTTTAAGAATTCCTCATCTTCCACCCAAAGAATCATCTTTCAAATTGAGATGAACTCTCAAAAGATGACAACTCTGACCCATAACACATTTTAGATGCTGCACTTGCAGAAAACTGATTGTTGCAAGATTCCACTGTGATGACTAAGCAAATGTTTGGAAGACCCTAAAAACTGCAGAAAATAAAATTTTAGCGTTGTTATTCAATGTAAATTCATCCCTGACAGATTAGATTTTACCCAGTGGCACTTTCAATTACATGCTTCAAATAAGGTTTTAATTTAGATTTAATAAGACAGTTATTGCATGCTAATTAAATACTAATGGATTATTAAAAACATATTTTCTGCAGGTCTAGCAATCCTGTAGTAAGCACATTTATCTAAACCTGAATACACATGGTTTTAATCAGTCATTGGAATTAAGTTAAAACATAATTGTTGGAAGTTGAAATATGTGATTGGACTCAAGAAGACAATTGCAGTATGTCTATTACACAAACATGGAATTGATGGAAGAATTAATAGGGAATAATTGTATTTATCTGCTAAATAATGATATTGATTTAAAAGTATTCAGGTCATACACATTAATTGTATTTAAAGAGAAAAAGGATATAGAAGAACAAATACATCGCATTAACAGACTCATACACAGGACTAGTCAATAAATTGCATTTCTCTGAAAAATGGTTCCCAACTAGAAGATATTTCATTTTTCTTACACACAGATTTTTGCTTAGAAGTAGTATAGTACACTTTTTATATAGTGTCTGTTAACAAAAATATCTCTATGACTTGCCAAGAATGATGTCACATTTTTAGTCTTTGGCCAATTCCTTAGCCAATTGGAGTCTACTTCTGAAGCATGTAAAACTCTTTCAAAAAACCTGGCAGTCTCATTGAACACTTCTACACATATTGATGTATTAGGTACTCCTAGCAACCCAGTAAACAGAAAATAATCTGGGGATTTATCTTAACTAATGAAATAATTTAGTAAGTACAGGTATTTTAATTAGCATTGTTTAGGATGTCCTTAGAAAAAATTGATTATTTAATGACCAACCATGCTCTGTTGCTCTAGGTCACAGAAGTCACTGTTACAGTGAAGTCCTTACCATGCCTGAGTCTGTGCCAAGACAACATGGGCAGCAGAGGAAGCCCTCATTGTGACACCTGTAATTCATCCTTGGAACTCTATAATGATAAAACTGAAGCAAACTATATGCACTGAAATTATTACTGGCTCTTTAGGACAATCTTGTATTTCTCTGAACTATTGACACAAGCCTGCAAATATACAGAGATCAAGTCCATGTTTCTACAATGCAGGGATTACCAGAATTTGTTAATCTATTCATACTCTCCGCTCTTGGCAGGTCCCTCTGAAAATCTTTTGCAGAATGATCATCTTGGGAAGGGAATAATTTCCCTTTAGTTGCATCAACGCAAAAGTGGAAATGAGGACTCTCACAGCAGGAGCCCCCTGTTAAATACTTTGGCACAAGATACGGCAACATAGCAGTCAGAAACTAATCACATGAAAAAGGAAAATTAATTTGGTGGTCTCCCTGCATACGCCAGTTGTGAGTGCTTTAAAGCTGCTCTCTGGGTCTCTGCTACAGCAGCAGTACAACCTTTGGGGGGAAAAAAAAAGGTGCTGCAAGCCAGACTAGAGGTACCTTGGCAGGCTGTGTGGGTAAACTTGCATTGCTCCTGCCAGCATTACAATTATTAGATGCTATCATCCCCTCGCATTCACCAGTACATGCAAACTTTTAAAACAAACAAGCAAATCAACCACACAATGAAGTAATGGGCTGTTTTGCATCCCTCCTGGCACGGATTCAACCTCATTCATCTGATAGCCACGCTACTGAAACCAAAGCACAGAAAACCCGAAGTCAAACAAATGAAAACGCACAGACTTATTCTTGTACTCACTCTCCCAGACAGCGCAGGAAAGGAGAGACAATACAGAACGTTTGCAGCGGTATCTGTGGGATGACAAGCACTTAAAGCCATTCCACAGCACAAGCTCCCACCTAGCCCTTGTGCCAAGTTTCAGTGACATGCTTCAGTAGCACGAATTGCTTACTGTTGGGCTTCATTTAACCATCCTGCTCCCAGCAGTTCTCTGAACTATGGCTTCTTCTGCCCGAGAATGCAAAAGCTCAAGGTATGAGTTCATTGCTAAAGAACGAAAGCATCTCAGCAGCTCAGGCTGCCTGGTGATTTGCTGAGCTCCTCTGAGCCAGTTGTGAGTTTTCTTCTGATTTAACTGTTAAGGTTTATGCTAAAAAGAATCCACTCAGTGAAGCGCTGCATCTGTGCAAGCATGATCCTAATCCAAGCCAGGAACAACTCCCCAACAAGAGTTTTTTTGTTGTTAAACTGGGGAAAAGTAGTGCTCTTAAAACACTACAGTGTTTGCAGTGAAGACTGAGGTTATTAGGGTTTTGCAGAAACTCTGTGGTTTGGTCTCACCTTTAGAAGAGATGCAACTGAAGTGCCTTTTTATGCTTTTTATGAATCACTGGACAGGCAACCTGCTTTTTTCCCACAGAAAGTCACATTTGCCTCAGTGCTCCAAAGCAATCTGTAAAACTTGCCTCTATCACTGACTAATTATTACTGTTGAACAAATGTTTTCCTAATGCTTATATCTGAAGCCATCAGACAAACTATAATGTGTGACCAGCCTTTGTATTTGGTAATAGCCTAGTGTGGCAGAGTCAGAATCCATTCATTAGCTCTGGCAGGCAGCTCCAGCCTTCTGTGCAAGGAGCAAAGATTAATGCAGACATTGTACTCAGGGTGGCCCTCATACTGTGAACCCCATCTTTCAGCTTTGTGTACAAATCCAGAAATCTTTTCTCTTTGCTGAGGAATAACACCATTAATGAAATAAAGCAGTGATATTCATAAAGAGACATTACAATGTAAGACATCCCTGATTTTTACTTTATTTACATATAAACTAGGATATTCCTCCTACTTAGTTTAAATTATAAGCCACTAGCTGTTTCCTGTCCTCCCAAATGCAGTTAGGCAATTTTTTGATTTGGATGTGACTGACAGGTGGGAAAGGAAATGAACCTACTTAGTAATGTAAATAACACCTGCATGCAAAATAGTACCATATTCCCAGAAAACAATTCAGGCATTTAGGCATATATTTTGCTCTATCTTCTTCACAATAAGCAATCCTGTTATATAACGTCCTGTACTTTCCCACATTTCCGGTCTGCATTTTATGTTTTTAGCTAACAGTTTATTTCTGGCTTTTTGAGGTAGTTTAGTTGATGCCATTCTTTTAATCCTAAATATTTGTTCCTTATTTTAAATTTACCTTTGACACTTAAGCTCATGCTGATAGGGAAAAGTAATTTAATAGAGCAATTTAAGGCTTGGATCCCCAAGCTACTTGAGCACCTGCTTAATTAGATTCTGAAATCACACTATGAAGAAGCACAAAGACTCACAGTCTAACTGTGAACTGGGATGTTTATTGTCTGGATTCTCTGTATTTTAATTTCATTCTATATCTGCCATCTATTAGCCAGACACAATATGTAAACACTCGTAAACATTATCTAAATTTAGCTGTAAATACAACGCAATTATTCTGAATTAAAGTTTAGTAGATTGTAAGGAAATAAGATTTCCTGAGAATACCAGGATAAACTATCCATGCCTTCTGAATGTATTCATTTAGCTTAAAAGGAAAACAGAGATAGCATATCTCTTGCAGAGCTTCTCAGTGACACCAGACTATCCAACATGTCTTGAATAGAATTTTCTCTTAGTGGAACAAGAGGCTGAACTCCTCTTTCTATATAGAAATTATATACTCTCAACATGGAAGGAAGGGAGATGTCACAAAATTATGAGTTTGTCCATAGTTTCTTAAGTTGTATGTTTTTCATAATTCCTGTATGTGTGGGATTGACAGGAGTTACACTACTGTAATAAATTTACTTTTTCCTTTTCTTTCTTCAAAGCAAAAGAAGTTAAATTTCAGTAACAATTATGGCCTCAGGGAATCTAGGGTTTCACTTACACAATGGCAGTGAGTTTGTACAGTCCAAGACATCCCAGGAAAGCCATGAATAAGTGTCAAGATATCCTATTTCCCTACTGTAGAAATAGAGTAGTATTCCATCTCATAGTAGCTTTGTTTCAAGTACACTTCATTTAGAGGTTCTCATTCCTTTGAACTCAGTTTACATCACTAGAAGTGTATCAGCAAAGTCTAGAGCCCTCTGACTGTCCTGCACACACACCCTCAACAGCCCCCTGTCCTGCACATTAAGACTCAGTCCATCCTAAACAGCCTCCCCAGAGGCTGGGGAATCTTTCCATTGCTCCAGGCAGAAGTGAGGCATTTGCAAGGCCAAAAAAACCCACACACCTTAGTGCAATCCAAGAATAATGCCTGAAGAAGCAATAGCTGCGTCCCCTGCGGCCACATGAGATGACATCATGGGTCCTTCCAGCCCCAGAGCTGCTGGTTCCCCTGGCCCTGCCAATTCAGAGGTCTTCCTGAATTGAACACACAAGTGATTTCTGCCCTCCAAACATCACCAAAGCCATCAATCATGACCTCACGGTATACACAAGGAGGAGAAGGAAAGTGGCAAACTTCTGTTTTAAACTTCTTTTGCTCTTTCCAAGTATTTCTAATAGAGACACTTCCTCAGTGCCCACATGTATACATGTTATTATAGAAAGGTGACTGATCAAAATGCATCAAAAGCTGAAAAAGCTCTGCTTTCAAGTGGATGAGGTGTCAAAGCCTGCTGAGCATTTACAAACTGTCAGAGCAGAGCCTGGAGCAGGGACTTACTCAGGAGCAGAGACAGGAAGCAAAATTAATCTGGAAGGAACACATGTCTAGTGGAGTTCATAGAAAGGCTTTGTGCATGCCACAGGGCATCAATAATATACCTTTTGTTAGATATAATAAAGTCTTGGCAAAGACAGGTGATGACTCAGGAAGCACAAACAAATAGAGAGAGTCTCTGAAAAAGTAAGGAAAACAACTGCAGCCCGTTTCAAGTTTAAAAGAAATATTACCAAATCATAAGAAACATCTGGCAAGTGGTCTTCCCACACCCCAATTTAATTCTTACTGCACTCCATTAGTGTTCAGCAAAGTCCAAAGGCCATGAAAGACAGGCAATTAGAAGCTCCTACCCTCAGACAGATGAGGGATCATTTGTCCCCGAAGGAAGCTTCTGAATATAGAGCAGAAACACCCTCTGTGAAGTTTCCAGAATGGAAACCAAAATATTTCTCTGAGGATATTTTTCCTCTGCTCTTGGGCTGGTGACTGATGTGCACCTTCTCTCTTGAACTTGCTTCTCTGGGCACTGGTGTGGCCGCAGCCTGTGGGGTTGCAGACCGACCAGAGGGTCCCAGAGCAGCCAGGGGAAGGGCTCACCTCGGAAGGCAAAGGCAGGGAAATCTGATTCACTCTGCGTTCTGTACAAACCGTGTATTAACACGGACACAAGAAGCTACCTCATCGTGGCCAAGGGAACAGATTAGGCTGTTCAGCTTCCATCCTAAAAGCATGTTGGGCTGAGCCTTGACAAGAGGGCTCCAGCACAGTGTGGGTGAGCACTGAGAGCCTGACAATCTGCGGGCGCCGTTAGGAGCTGACACAGGAGGCGTCAACCTCGCCCGCGCTGTTGGGTTTTGAGTTGCAAAAGGGTGTGGAGATGGCAGGCAATGTGGAAAGCAGTGGTCAGTGCTGGGCGTTCTTCATCTCATAAATGTTGCTAATGCATGGTACTGCAAGCAATTTCACACACATGAAGCCAAAGACACCATTCCTCTATGTTCTGGAAGGGGCTTTTAGGGTTGCCCTAATTGGAAATGGGGCTTTTTATATTCATCTGAAGAAAACAACACCCATACTACTACTAACTTAGAGTCATCAAAAAGTACTAGGCTACTAATATATCATAATGACATGTCTCAGTGAAGCTTTGGAGACAGAGAGAAATGCCAGTGGAAGACACGTTTTATGGTGGTGATGTCCCTAGACCAAATCTATCCTCTGCAAAAACTGTGCTGACACCATTAAAGACACCCTAAGGATGAATTAGACTCATTACATCTTACATTACATAATGAGAGCTGTATAGGGGAATTTCTTACAGTTTTATTCCTACCGCTTCTAATATTAAATAGGATTTGTACACCCCTAAATTTAAATGAAGTTTCTAAAGCATTTCAAGGCATACATTACCTAGATTATGTAGAACTAACTTATGAAACAGGTTTCCAAAACACAGATGCTTCACTGATATAAAACTAATTTGTGAAACAGGTTTCCAAAATGCAGATGCTTCATTGTTTGGCTTAGGCTGCTTCCCCACATTTCTGTCTGCTGTTAAACTGCAGTTGAAGTCCCCACTCAGGATAAGACTGCACTTTCCATCTAGAAGTGAGCCCTAAAAAAGATGAGAACAGAAAAGCTACTGCGACCTTGTGGTCTCCAGAGAACAAAAATCTCTGTGGCCAATGATAAAATGAGCCATTCATACACTGAAAAATTTCTTTCCAGAAAAGCCACAGTCAGCTGTCTTCTTTTAGGTACCAGAAAAATAAAATTCAAGGCAAAGGACTTGTCCTTTCCACTATGGATTAAACCTAGGTAAAATGGAGTAGATACAACAAAGGCTGAAGGCTGCCTTTGTGGTTGAAAGTTCTATGCTGCTTTCAAGCCTCCAGAATGGAGCTCAGCGTGACATTGAAAATCTTTGTAGAGGTTGGTCATTCTATCAAACTTGACAGAGTCATAAATCCAAGGCACTGTGCAGCCAGGCACAGAGCTGGTTTTTTTTCCAGGATGAGAACACATCTGAAACAACACGCTCAGACAGTATGGTATTATTTACTTACAGCTGAGCTTAGGAGATCGGGTAGCAGCCTCAGAAATTATCCCAATTATTTGAAATTGCAGTATAGTGTAAGAATTCTGTCAAAAGAGAGGAGTGCAAGAGGCAGAGCAGGGTGAAAAACTAAGATTTTTTTTTTTTAATAAAGCAAAATGAACCACGGCAAGCATTCAAAAATAAGTTACTGAAAACCATTTTATAAACTAGCTTTAAAATCTCTTAATAGCATTAGCTTACCTTTTGTTTTGTCTGAAGAAATATATATGAACCAATAATGTTCTCATGAGATTTCATTACTGAAAAGGCTCATTAGAAAAGGCATTAAAATACTAATTACCTCATAAACTATTTAGTTGTGTACCCACTGGGATAGTACTTACGAGTGCTCAAGCTCTTCATAGATCCAGCTAATCAATTAATGCTCATTACAATCAGAAAGAGTATGCAGACTGCAGCATGCAGGAGAAATAAATAAGTCAGAGGTTAGCAAAGAAAGTGATTTGGCTGTAATCGAGCCTTCCTTTGTAACACAACTGTTGTCTGCCACGATTTAATTTTAATCAGCCTTTTTGGTACTTCTGGTAATGTGACTCTTCTTGTCTCAAGAATCTCAGCTATTGTCATTGCTCCTCAAAGTACATAATTTATTATGGGAGATACATCAAATGTTACATGGAGATTCAAGTGGACAGGTAGGGTTTTCACCGATGCCTTGCTAACATGACCTGCTGGGTGTGTAAAACTAGAGGAGAGGGGCTTGGGGGGTGTGTCCTGAGTGGCTTTCTCCACCAAAGAAGAGGAGCAGCCACAGAGACACGGACCCACTGCTGGCCGTCCTGCAAACCAAAGCCCAGCACCAGCCCCTGCCTACCCCACACCAAGGCTTGGGAAGGGTCAGGAGATGTCTGCTGGGGAGGACTGGGCTCTCACAGTCTTTTACACACCCTGCGGGGGAAGGGCTCCTGCTTTACTGCCTGCAGGAATGACACGTGCTCCTTCACTTCAGGAGCACCAGGACTGTGAGCTGTCTCTCTTTGCAGGGTTTGGTGGCCCATTATCAGCACTGGAAGCACCTGGAGCCTGAATAGAGCCTGTTGGGCTCCTTCCCTTTTGCCTCGGCCTCTGCAGGGAGGCTCCTGGCACAGTGCTGTCACCAGGAGTGTGGATAAGGTCCATCACTTGTGATGGTAACATGCCACTGAGAAACAAAGGATGGAGAGTGACAGGAGGCACCTCACATGTTTCCAAAATGCCGTTTCCTAACTACATGCACATCATGATTTCTCCTGCCCTGTAACTGCTAGGAGACTCAGCAGAATCTACAGCAGATTTTTTTTTTTTTTTAACAGAATTTAGAATCTGTTTAAAGACATCCAGGACTTAATCCTGGTTCCTTCACACCTGCAACTCAAGAGAGCTCCACTTTTGCTTCAGACCTGAGAAGTCCCTGCAGGGAGATCCTACACGCTACAGAAAAATGCATGTTCATGATTTTTTCACTATGGAGGGAACAAACCAAAGATGGGAGGAAGTTTAGGGCTACTTCATCCAGCTGGTCATCACCCAGGCTGTGGTGACCAGGAGCCCTAGGGATAGCTTTCCTCCTTCACTCCTACAGGAGGAAAGAACATACTGGATGGGTACTACAAGTCATAGCTATGTTATTTGGATTTTTGTGGGCAGTATTAAACTAGCATAATGAGTCACATATACCAGTTTTACTAAGAGTAGCATAAACACATCTTGAACTTTAAGTGCAGTAGAAAAGGAAATTTTACTTTCTCAAACCTTTAAAATGAGATTAAGCTACCTTATTTTCTTGTTTCTTATTTGAATGAAGGATTTCAGTATCCTTGAACAATCCCAGTAACCACAAGTTTCACCAAGGGCAATTCATTCCTATTTTAATTCTCAGTACTGATGTGGTTATATTCCTTTTTTCACATAAACTCTAGATTACCTCTGGGAACTCTGTATGCAACTAATTCAAACATTGCTTGGATCAAGTTTCCAATCAAACTAATCCACCACTAACATGATTTAGAAGACTGACAAGCCTCAGCAAACTCACGTAGCTGAACAAATTGCTTTTTCTTTGTGCAAATGGTAGCCACCCTAAGCATTAGTAAATGTTCTTTGGATAACACACATGGATTTTCAGACATTTATTTTTCTTTGGCGTTCTAAAGTATTTCAGGAAAAGTGGTTTCTAAACAGAAGATAAGGTAATATGCAAATAAATAGATGGAGAAAGTTAGCCAAATAGGCCTAGATAAGACTATGCTTGCATGGCAAAATTGCATGGAATGGAGGAGGGAAAAAACCCACCGTAACCACAGGAAAGAAAAATGGACATGTGCACAAACATGCACACATTCAAACATCTGACCAACAAACCCAGAGCTCTTCAGGCTGTTAGCTCTTATTATCGCTTACCACTGCCTCTAGTTTAAATTAAGTACTCAAAACCCCAGATTTTGTACACATCCACATATTAATGTTTTGGCAGGATTTTTTAATTTAATAAAATTCCTGGAAGATGAAGTTAGAGCAGTATCTGTTACAAACCTCCAAATAAATAGTTTTCTCTCCGACACAGTCACACACTGCACTCCAACACCAGCCTGCAGAGCAGCTGCACACGTCCATGAGATGGAAAGCAGATCAGGATTTCCCCCACCCCTACCCTGGGTATCTCCTGGCTGCTTTGTTGGCAGCCAAAACAAAGTTCTCGCTTAACCCTGTGCTAAAGAGCCTCTGTTAGCAGTCAGTCCATCCTCTTCATATATATTTCTCCTGAATCACAAGCAGCACATAAAGCAGACTCTAGTCAAATCCAGTAATGATGCTACGTATTTTGAGAAGAAAAAAAAAAAAAAAACAAAACTAAAAAGTTGGCACAGTAAGGTAAATGTCATACTTCAGTGTATAGTGGTGTTCTGTCAGAAGCCAGACATATTAAAAATATTTACATAATTTAAAATAATTTGTACAGGTCTAGTAAAGTCTATTTTAGGCTTTGGACTTTTATTAAAGTTTAAACATTTGCTAGATCCCATTGGACTTCATGTGTAACCTTGGCATTTAAGGGCAGTATTGGGAATATGCCATGACTAAACTTTTCATATTAGTATGAGTGTGAACTGAAATACCAAAATAAAAAGATAACAATATTTCTCGTGACTTGCAAACAGTCCTGGACTTTATATGTATTTCCAGATGGGAAACTAAAAACGTACTCTATGTTTGCACATGTATATTCAGAGGTAGCTTGTAGTCTAATTTAAACATTCCAGAATAACGTGACCTAAATATAACAACATGAATCATCCATCACTTTCAAAGAAATATCTGGCAATTTTTCATTATGAATCACTAGGGACAGATACCAATACCTGTCACAAAATTGCTGATGATCGTCTGGTATGATGAATCAATTATAAAAACCTTCTGATATTATTTTGGGGATTAGAGAAAAGAATGTATCCTTAAATATTATGTAATGAACACCTACAGGAAGCTGAGTTGAAAAGTGAAGTCAGATAAAGTTCATCTAGGATTGTGGAGCAGTTGTCAAAACACCAACGTGCAAAAATAAGAGGCAAATCTGTACTAAATATTTAGTGTATAAAATGCTATGAATAACCTTCCCACATATGCTCTGTAGTCAGAATGCATGTAGTCTGCAGAACATTCTGTAAAATACAGAATATGAATTTTAAACAAAAAAAGTTAAAGCCAAATTAAACATAATGCTTACCTGGCAGTATCAAATTCTGGAAGGGCCAAATCTCGCCTAAAGGAAATTCTGAAATTCAGAAGTATAAACTAGGTCCTCAGCTGATACAAAAAACATACAACTCATCTGAAGTCAACTTATCTAAGTTTACAGCTGAGGATCAAGGCTAAATTTGAAAAGTAATCTTTGACTATACCAAAAATCTTGACTCTCATATTTTAAAAGTAGAGGATTATGAAATTCTATTTTAAGTTCCTTATGGGGCTTGTCTCCTTTCTGAACGCTCATTTTTGAAAACTAAAATGGAGAGGAGTTGTAGTGAAAACTGGATGTTTGGTTTTAAATTCTTTCCAGTAAACTGAACAACAAAACTGCAGGAATCCTGTCTGCTGTTTCTATTTTACAGAAGCTTTCTTTTTTTTTTTTTTAATGACATAATTTTAAGACCAAGCTTTCATGAATGAAAATGTATATCATGAAGGCAACAATCCTAAATTTAAAGTTCTTCCCCACTGATATTGTTACTAAATTAAAAATCTGATATTATCTTAAAGTAAGATTTTTGGAACATTTTTTCAATATGAAAAAGAGTTGGTTTCAGTGTGACTTTAATATAAAAAATGGGAGGAAAAAAAAAGCACATCCATGATTAGAAGAGGAAGGTTTCGCATAAATTGAATTCCATTCCTAAAAAAGCTGGCAGTTTTTTAGTCAAATCTTCATGCTAGTTCACCTTCAGCTGGTCGAAGTTCATGTTCCCCCTGGGTCTGCAATATTCCAGCTATGTCCAGTATTTATTTCACTGTCTTCTTCATAACCTAAGTTCTTTGAAATGAAGAAAACTCTCTAAAGCAGAGCAACTTAGATGTGCCCACATTGCCAGAGTCAGTCCTCAGCACATGAGCAGCAAAAGGAGTAAAGGCAGCTCAGGTCCCCTGGAGGGGCATCCCATAAAGTGGGCAGTGCAGCACTCAGAATAAAGGGGACAGAGTGCAGAGGACACAACTAACTATGCTACACCCCACGCAGTCTGACCACAGAGCACATTTGGGAAGATTATTCACAGCATTTTATACACTAAAGTCTCAGATGAACCTTACTGGCCAGCAATTTGCTAGTAAAAACCAGAGCTGAGCATGGTTTGCTGCCTAAGTGTTTCCAGGGTGGGAGACCCAACCTGTCCCAGTTTTTTAATTACCTCCTCTGAACATAAATGAGAAGTTGCACTAATGAACATCTGGAAGAGAATATATATATATATATCATTCCCAGCACTGAGGGGTGTCACCGGCCCTATCTGACAGAAGAAACAACAAATGCTGTGAACATTCCCTCGGACTGCACACAGCTTGTAGCGGGGTTTCAAATATGTCTGTGATCTTAGAAGGAGCTCTGCAGGGCTATTCTTTACTCCTGGCTTGGATATGGTTGACCTTATGTGAAAGTAAGTGCTCTCCTGAGATTTCAGTGAAAGCCATGATGCCAGGGAAGCTGATCTCACAAGGCTTCCATCATCTCAGATGACAGAAGTCTCAGAAGATCGGTTAATTTTTGTCATTCTGAGCCAAAATCTCATCAGTAAAGTTCAGGAAATTTCAGGGCCATTAAATCCAAACACAAAGAGCCACCTTCATTCAGATTTGAATCCTAAATTTGAGCCTGCACCCCCTGTAAGCTTGAGGAGTTCAGTTTTCTCATTCTTCCACTAGTCATGAAAAACCAGTGTATTTCAACAATTATATTGATATTACCAATGTTAATAATAACTTGAAAAAAAAAACCCCATAAATTTTTCTCAGACAGAAATAGTGTTTTCTGGAACTGGCAGCCAGAAATTCTTCTGTGCTTGTTTCAGCTCTTCCACTGACAAATTGTGTGGCCTCTAGTGAGTCACTTCAATTTTCTCTCTCAGTTCAACAGTCTGAAATTATTTATTTCACAGGAAGACCACTATAATTAATAAACTGCTTTATTAGCTACTGCATAGTTTTTAGAAAATACTTTTTAAGTCTGTCCATAAAGAAGAGATTTACCGCCATGAGAATTTTTCTTCCAGCTCTTGTGTGGGTAAAATAT
Source organism: Dicaeum eximium (assembly GCA_013396995.1). Lineage (NCBI taxonomy): Eukaryota > Metazoa > Chordata > Aves > Passeriformes > Dicaeidae > Dicaeum > Dicaeum eximium. The sequence goes on from VWZP01000218.1 coordinate 744,791, forward strand.
GGGGCTGGTGAAGTGTGTAAAACCATCTCCCCCACCCAAAGCCCATCACTTGTCATGAGATGCACTAGCACATACCAATCAAATGCTGGGCTCAATGTGCAACAGACTGAAGCTAAAAACAATTTCTATTATTCGTGGACCTTGCAAAATCTTGGAAAATGAAAGCTGTACATATTCCAAGAAAGAGACTGAAATATATCTGTGTGAAGCAGAACTCCCCTGTAACGCAACCGTGTTTTTATTTTTCCAGTTTCCTTCCCTGGCTTCACTGCCTTAAGGGCTTGCTTTTACTTGCACCAGCGCCCAGTGACACACAACTTTACACAAACAAAACATCTTCTGTAAGGGACAGTTGGGCACCAAACAAATTACCCCTACATGTACGGATGCATCGGACTTAAGTTTCAAAATCTTACGACACACAAAAGCCAACAGTTCATCTCTTGGGCTAGATGATAGCTAGAGCAAGCAAATATTGGGATTGTATTTCAGTTATTGTTATGGTTACAAAATCAGGGTGGACACCGGGGAGAAAAGGAGAAAGAGAAACAAATCTACAAAAACGGTAAATCCTCTAAGGAAAGAGGGTGGTGGAGAAACAGAGAGAAAGAGACAGGGTGAGGGCTCGTGGGTGGGGGAGAAAGCAAGGTCACTTTAACACCCAGCTGAATCAAGGCAAACAAAATAATAAAAATCCAAGTTCTTCTAGGGAAATAGTGCTGATAAGATCACCGCGGGATAAAGTGACACAAAGAAAGAAAAATGCAAGGAATTGTTACAACTTGTGCCTGCGAGAAGCAACGCAATTCATATGCACTCGGGAGAGGCAAGATCAGATATTCGGCACATATTCTCAGCAGCTATGAGTAACTGAACTGCCTTGCTTCTCTAGTGAACTTACTGAGCCACTGACAGCTTAAGAAGAATTAGCTCCTACCCAGTCTAGCACATAATCCAGAATTTAGGCATGACAGGTACAAGGTCCTGTTTCAGTAAACAAACCAGAATATGATTATCTTCACCATCAGGATAATTCCTTAATCCACAGCAAGGCATACTGTCTGCAGACAAAGCTACTGCCCCGGAAAGGTTTTACAGCACAGATCAGGAGCACACTGAAAGTTTGGTTTTGAGGACTTTAAAACATAAACACAAATATAACAGGAGATACAATTTCAGAATAGTTCATTTTGTCAACAGTTGCAGAAGCACCGTGGGTTTTAACCATACAACAGCCCCTTCTGTGAAAACACTTCTCAGTTACTGATACAGGAAATTTCATCACTACCCTATTTTCTTATTTGGAAGATGTTGCTCTGCACATTTTTTTTTCTCTTATGCTGCTTTCATTGCTTTATTGTGAAGTACAAGATGAGCAATTGCTGTTGAAATCTCTGCAGAGATGCAACACTTTTCTTTCTGCTCAGCAGTCCAGAATCCATGCAAAGAAAAGCCTTCTGGCCCTGAAGCAAAATGTGCTGTTCTACTAAAGTGATTCCATTCCCAGACAGGAAATAGGGAAACATAGACTTCAAACCGTTTATTTTGTTCAACAAAGTATCTGCAGTCACAGAGTGTGAAGTGTCTAAACCTAGAGTTTCAGTGGCTCTGACCTGCCTGGACTGCCTGTGTTGGCCCCTTGCCTGAAATCAGCATGGAAACCTTGCAAACCTGGGCCCAGAGCAGGAATCCAGAGGGATGTCCTTCCCAAGGCCACCAGCTGTCCCAGCCACTGCTGTTTGGGCAGCACTCTTTGCTTGCACATCCAAGGGCTGCTGCACCGGCTGAGCCGAGTACCAAAGCAGGGCTGGGGTGGGAGCTTGCTCCAGCTGCTTCTCACTTTGCACCGCTTGCACCATCTCAGCTCACGGGCACAGAAACACAGGTTATTTGCAAAACAAGGACAGAAGAAGACTCCATCTGAACTCACACCATAATCTGCGTCTGATGGAAGCCCTCGACCTTTGTGGCCAAGCCTTTCCTGTCTGGCTGGCATGTCGTGTTCCTGCAGATAGCGAGACGTGCTTGTCTCAGAGCCATACAGAATGCAGCCAGGTCTCTGCAGACAGCCTGGCCTTTCCTCTGGGATGGAGAGCTGAGTGATGCTTGCACTGGGATTTACACAGCCACCAGCAGGATCTGGACCCTTACCTCTAATTAAGTTGAATAAAAATTAGTGCTGATGACAACGGGCTCACTGTCATTTCCTTCACTTCGCTCCTCCTCTGCCAAAACTGTCCAGCATTCTTAGGTATATTAGGAGGTTCAATTAGGAACATACACTCTACCTATTTATTACTTTTCTTTTCTGGTTATGTTTTCACTCTTTCATCTGACAGACACTTTCAAATTATTTTTTTATTATTTTTTGCTGTTCAACCTAGTAATACTTACAAGGCAAAAACAACAGCCCACAGTCCTATCTGCTTCTGATACAGAAAAAATTTCTTTTCTTTTCTGAAGAATTATACACGCCAAGCTACACAAATAACATTTAATTTAAATTTCATGAAACTACATATCCATCAGAAAGAAATTGTAAAAGAAAAAAATTAACAGATTAAATTGAGAACTGTATTTTTAGGTTCAATTATTTCATTGCCGGTCTGCTTTTTATACCTCCTTTCAGAGGCCATAAATTTCTGCAGGTAATGATCAATACCCTACAAAATTCAGATAGAAAGGCATCAGCTCCATTGAACAGACCTGCTGTCACACAAGCTTCCAGTGGTTCAGTGCATGCTATTTATCTTTCACGCCAGTAATCCACACAGTATTGCACTTTTGAGCTCTAAAACCTCCAGCACTCGGAGCCTGCAAAACCAAGCTGTATGTAGGCAGTATATTAAGGCAAAGGCACTGCCAACAGTTCCAACTTCATAATACTTTCAGCCTACTGAACCACATGTTAATATGCTACATGTGCGACTCTGCATTTTTTTACCATGTACACTAAAGAGCTATGTGTTTCCTCTTCTTTCCAGTGTAATATCTTCTAAAATAAAACCAATGTGTGCTTTTGGTGAGCAGCATAAGAGTTTTATCCACTCTGCTGTGAATCTAAGAAGAAAGCAGTATTGATTTAGATGTTCACTCATTCATTTACTAGGACAGTTTTAAACCATTAGGTGATAACCTAATTGAGAGGCATACTGTGAGGGAAACTGAGATTGCTGTGATAAATTAAATAGGTTCTGGGATGTCATCTACGATACCTTAATACTTCATGGAATGTTATCCTGAAAAAAATTAAACCAGGAAGCAAGCATCTTGGGTGGCTGAGTGTGGCTTTCCATAAATGCCAGGTGATACAAGGTGACTAAAATACATAGTGCTTATTATAGAAACAGTACATTAATGCCACACATTTTCTGTATTTGTGTGTAGATGTGCTTGTATATCAAACAATGTACATATTTATCAGACTGCCATCCATTTCCCACTATAAACAAATTATGAACCAATCCAGGGTGTGAATATTTTGCCATCCATCAGGTTTCTTTAAAAAACCTGGCGTCACACAGCATCCCTACTGATATTATTTATTCACATGCATTTTACAGAGGCAAATTAATTTATCACATGTCACCAAACAGTGTTATGACTGCTACATGCCAAACTGTGCTTGCACTGCTCAGGTACATACTGCCATGAGGCCAGAAGGATCTGGTCTCACATCTGAGTCTCACATTTAGAGGAGCCTGTCCCGCATTCACTCACAAAGGCCTCCCAAAAGTGCTGATACTCCCATGGATTTGGGCACCTGATGAATCAGGCCCAAAGTCCCCTGGACTTCTCCAGTTACTTCAGTCACTAGCTACAAGCATCTTAGATGTCTGTGTCTGTTCCACACATACATTCTTCTCGGGGTGGGGCCAGCCAAACAGAACATAAGCAATGCTGAAAGCACCAGCAGTAATGGCATTAGCAGAATCCAGGGAAATCTGAAATTCTTTCCTAATGCAGGACACAGGCTGATAAGGTATTAAGCACCCTCACTTTTAACTTTTAACTAAGTCACCAGAGTATGTGAAGTATCATACTTTAAGCATGAGGAAAAGTGAAATAGCTAACAATAAGAACAAACATCCCTGTAACACACATGATTCTGATTTAAAATCCATGAATTTACATGTAAGAAATAATTTTGCTCTGAATATTTCCTACAATTTTCCACTTTGTATTCAGGTACAGTATTGTTAATAGATTCATATTCCTCAAAGCAGTGGCTAAATGAAGAGGCTTTTCACATTGCATGTGTGCTCATACAGAAACAAAATATAAAATTAGAATATAGAAATATAAAATATTTTTAAAATCCCAAACCTGCACTTGAAAAGAGTAAAAGTCCTGGAATTCTGAGTTATACATCTTAAGAGTTAATGTGTGCAGATTTTTTTCTACCCTTGGAAGAGTGGCTGAAAGGCCCTGAGAAGTAAAGGCTCTGCTTGTTCACCACACCACATTTTGGAACTGATAGCAATTCCTTCATACATTAAAATGCCTTCACACGTTAGATTTAAGGACAAAACCTTCTTACCCAGATTAAAAGGTAATTTGTATTCACGTACAGTTTCAGTTATTAAAGCACAGGATTCTCACCATATGCACCAATAATTTAATCTTGCTCTTAAGTAGCCTCACACTACCAGTAAAAAAGAGGCAGGGGGTGTGGGGAGAGAGTAAACTACAGAACCTTTAGTCCCCAAAACAGATGCCAGTTTTGGATTTATTCAGCCAAGGAGTGTTTAGCTTGGCTCAGTTACACTTGCTTTGAAAAAACACTTGCCTATTCCAAAAAGTTTTTAACAAGCTCTGCTGCAGATGCTGTTGCCATTTGGCATGTCACGGTCGCTGTGTGGTACAGCAGAGAGAACTCTCGACCACAGGTTTTCCTTGGCTGGGGGAGCCAGCATTTTTGGCTATCGTTCTCCTTCTGGCCAAATGGCTGCATGTTTACGGAATGTGGTTTTAGAGAGAGTGTTAACAGAGGTTGGGTTAACAGCCTAACCCAGACCAACAATGAGGCAAAGGCATGACCTACCTAACCTAAGAAAACAGAGGTAGAATAAATTTGTAGATGTTGCTGTTCTTCACCCAGAGTCTCCTGTATGCACCATACCTATAGACAAGTAGATGTTTTTCTTTGCCTCAGGATGGATGGCAACAACTTGAAAAACTGTACCAGTCATGCAAAGTAGAAATATATAAAAATATGTGGTTGCTTAATCTTTGTCGGCTTGATTTCATTTTCTCACTTACGACAATTTTACCTTGGTGAAATGCCAGTGAAAGAAGTTCAATGAAGTTACTCCTGTTTTTCACTATGATTAGATATCTTGAGAGGATAAAAACCCTACAGAGTTAAAACTAAAAACTTCTGTATTCATATTGCCATTAGACAGCAGCAAATGGGAGTTCTGAAACTTAAAAACCCAAAGCATTTCTACACTGATAATATTCCAAGGATGTTAGTCCCAAATACCTCCACAAGAGTGCATATAAAGCTGGGGAAAACTTACAAATGTCCACCTGCATTTTAGTTTACCTACATTAATCCTATATCAGTACATATGCCTGAGAAGCCTCGACCTTTTGTAGATGTAGAACAACTTTAAAAAACAATTTTGGTTTTTTGTTATGACATTTGACTCATATAAATAAATTATATTTGTCCAAATTCTGACACTTCTTTTTGACAGGAACATCTTTGTTGCATTCCAGAAAAAGACAATATCCTGGTTATATATATATATTTGTTTGGTTTTTTGTTTGTTTGGTGTGTTCCTGTGACACACCATGCTCCTATCTGGAAAAAACAAGGACTATGTACACTCCCTCTGCAGCACATACTTTATACTGCATACTTTATTACCTGACAATTTTCTTTAGATCAAGTTGTGGAGCACAGACACCATTAGAGAAACAGCCAGACCATTTGCTTAAATTCTACTGACCTGCACCAAAAATCTTATTTAGCACAGTATGGATCAGATCGTTCATCCTTCAGCTCCCTCTCTCTGAGAGATCAGTTAGGACTAAGAACAACTTGAAAGTTCATAGACACAAAGGCAATTTACTGCAGCATATTAAAAATGAGTATAACGTATGACTAAGAATGAAGTAAGCAGTGTCTGGCTACATCCCCCCCCCCACTGTCTGGGTAACTGGTATGCAACAGTAATATGAGAAAATACAGTAATTTTTAAAAATTCTCTTTTTTTACCATTTTGGCTTCTGAATGCATTTGGGGAACTTGAGGTGAAGCACATGGATTGTTGAGGTTCGGCCCTTGCATCCCCATGATGTTGGAGTTCATTGACATTTGTCGCTCCATCTTTTAAAAGAAAAAAAAAAACCGCTTTGAAAACATCTGGAGACATTTGCAAGAATTTACTCTCGTTTTCCATTTAAATGGACTCAGCTTTATTTCTTCAAGTCATGACTGGGAAAATAACAATCTGTGTCATGAATTGCATATGTGTATACACATAGGCGTGTGTTTCATCAGAATCGGCCCTGAAAACTCACAGCCAATTATAAAGAAAGGGTTTCTGTAATAAACAAATGTAGCAGCCACCCAGGTTTGCGCTTTTTTGTAATGATTTTCTCCCTTTCAGTATAACAACACTCAGAGTTAAGTGGTTTTAAAAGCATCACTGTATAAAATTGTAGCTTCCCCTCCCAGTGCAGCCCAGCTTAGCTTGTTAAAAGCATAAATAAAAATCTACAATCTCAAGCATATGGAAAACAAGTTGGCAATTTTTCCTTCCCTCGGACTGCTCAGCTGGGAAGAGTTTTCCACGTGTCTTGTTAGGGAGGCTTTCATGCACTGCTGAGATAACAAAAAAAAAAAAAAAGCAAAACTTCTCCTGGCTGTTCAGAGCCCTTTCTGCAAGCTAGTCTCACTAGGCTGGGAGGGAGTGATACAAAAAAACTTTATTGCAGTAAATCCTCTATAAAATTATTTCCTGGAGGGCATTCCCCAAAAAATGACAAGCCCCACACTCTAGGCCTTGTCAGGGGCTATAGTGCTGCTTCCACACAGAGCTGAGCATCCCACCTTGCTTTGAGCCAGTCCGCTGAATCTTTGGCTCTTACAAAAATGGCACTTTTGGGTCCTTCTGAGCAATCCAAGCAGGGGAGCTATTGTTTTGTGCCCTGTGCTGAAGCGTTGTCTCCCACCCTCCACGATGCTTGCAAGAATGGGTGCTGGGCTTTGGGGAAAGGTGAATATCCCACTGGCAGAGAAAAGCTGCCAAGGCCCTCTTACCCTTTCTCTATGGGGTAGGAGCGGCTCCCACTGCCATTCCCCTGCAGCCCTTTCAGGAGGGCTGTGGGGCAGGAGGAGCAGGCAGTGCTGACAGTGTCTGTCTCGCCTCCCCGGTGAGAACTTCACTGTTGCTGGATGTTTGTTGCATTTTGGGTTCCTTGGGAATCATGCCAGAAAAAAACTTCCCACAATGACATGTCTTATGGGTTTTTTTTGGTTAAACTTCCTGATCAATATTCCAGGAGACCCTTATTGACAAGTTAATAATTAATAACTTATTCATGATTGCTCAAACAGCAGCCAAACCTGAATCTTTGTATCCATGTGGAGTGCTCCCCTTGAACCAGCAAAGCCAGAACAAGCCGTGCTTTTCTCCCTTCCATGGACAGTTGCTCTCAGGTTTGTCTTGCAAACTGAACAGAGTGAAATGAAGCAAAACCTTCTCCTTTCTCCATGCCCTCTTCCCCATGTCATCCTTACCTTTCTCCACCCCTAACCTGCCCAAATGTCTTCTACTGAAAAGGTTAAAAAGTTAATTTAAAATTTGAGTTCACTGACATAACTTATGTACATTGCTTTTCCAGTTTTTTTCTGAATTCAGAAGAATCTTTTTGTTTCAGCACAGACATAGTGATCTCACCTACATGAACAAGGAGGAGAATCACAAATTGTAGTCTCATGTAAACTGCTTCTAATCACTGTCACACTAATTAGCATGCCATTAACTTAATCAGAAATACTCTAATTAAGCTGAAGCACCAAAGAAGGTCCAGCTTCCTTAACTTATTACAGTGGGTTTTTACAAAATCCAGCAGAATTTCACCTCTGCTTAGATTGACTCAAACACAACACAACTTACTACCCTGCAAAAAAGCCAAATCTTTAGAAAACTTACAGGCATGAGTACAGCAGAAGATCCTGGCATGGTAGGGTTGGGCAGGGTGCCGGGCATAGAGGCAGGCATAGGCTGTCTTTGTCGGTTGTGTAGGTGCAGTAGTGAAGACAGAGAACCTGGGACAGGCCTATAGGAAAGGAAAAGACAAGAGAAGAAAGCTGTCATGGGCTGTGGAGACCAAAACAAGCCTTACCCTGCCAGCCATTGGTAGGCACAGGCAGCTCCAGACAAGCAGGCGCAGATAAACCAGTCCAGGATTTGTCCTTTCCTGCGTAAATCAGTGGAACATAAAGTTTTCGAGAAGAAGATGAATCACCTTCCTTCTCCTCTTTATCAGTTAAAACACCAGTATAGTTAATCTGATGTAACATGAATGTAAACATATCAGCTGGTCTCAGTCTGAGCACCTCTGCATAACATAGTGGCTAGCAAAAGATGGTAAAAAAAAAGATTTTCCACAGACAAATCAGAAAAATCTGCTGCATTAGTGCACTGTTGTAATTTTAGCCCTCAGGAACAAAAATATCTGGATGATAGTTTTGCAAACTACGACAGAAAATTAACCACTCTTAAATTAATTTTGAAATTGTATCACCTGTAAATAAGCTGCTCTAAAATGGGTATTTCAAATCACTCTTGATAAGCTCTCCTGTGAAAATCTACCAAGCCTTTGTTCCAAAACAAGATTACTAATTTTACCACTTAGCACACCACGAGGACACAAAAAAAGGGGGG
>VWZP01000218.1:753710-887584 GCA_013396995.1 Dicaeum eximium
TCACGGGGGGGGAGGGGGGGGGAAGTAGAAATAAAATTACGTTCAGATTAACGACAATTATGTTCAGATTAAGCAGTTTATGAAAGCAAAATGTATGGACTACAGAAAAGCAGAGTGAATTACTTTGACAAAAGGGTTCAAAAGATTTAGAAGGATTTTTTTAAGTACTGCACAGGGAAAACTGCATGTGAGAAAGCAGGCCCACTCACAAAGAACAATCATAAAATTAATGGATTAAACAATGTGGGACTACACTTTGAAAAAAGCCTTTAAGAATGTGGCCTTGGGAATTATGCTATCAGTTTTTTGTTGTTTTGGGGTCTTTTATGGTTTTGAAGAAAATGTGAGTCGCTTGAAGTTTTGGGTGAGTATAATTTGCTACCTTTCCAAGCTTTCAAAACTCTTGAAAATAAAGTTTTCAGTGATATATATATCAGTGCCTGAACACACATTGACAGTACTAATAGGTGTGTTAAATTCCCAGAGAATAGGAGCTTTTCTGTATGGCACATGGTTTAGACTGTTTATTGGGAAGGAGAGCTGCCCCTGAAGGTAGGAGACGGACTAGAGAAGAGGGTGCATAATCTGGGAGTTTGAAGAGCCTCTGCAGGGGCTATCATGGCAAAATTTCTAACATGCTTAGAGCCTCTAAACATCATGGTTGATTTAAAGCCTTGGCAGAAGCATCCTTTGCTTCTCTGATGAATCCACAGCTAGCCATAAAAGCCTCAAAATTGGGCTGACCTGGTCAGGGGAAGCAGAGTCACAGCCCTAGAGGAGCAGGAGGTAAGACTGTCCTGCTTGGCCTGAACTGTGCCATACCAAATGACAGGGCTTTACATTTTGCCCCTTCAATTGCAAGTGGTACAACCACAAATACATACAACACTCCTCTAACTCTGGCTGTCACTTCCAGCTCTCTAACAATCTGCAAAAAGCCCAAAGGCTGTGAGCGATGGGATTCATGGACATCTGGTATAGAGGACACCACATCCAGGGTCCCAAAGTGTAGGTGGCAAAACTTGTCTGATGGCAAAACCACCTTCTTCTGACAGACAAGTTTCCTTCTCTTCTGCCAAGACTTCAAACCACCTAATCCCCTTTTCTTTAAAACTCCCCAGTATTTCCCATCCTAGGACTTGCAGTCCTTCAACACTCATCTCTTCAACCCTGTTTCCCTAGAAACATTTCTATCCCAACAAATGCCACCTCAAAATCCTTGCCCTGACAATTCCCTCATACTCAGACACTCTGCTCCTCCCACCCTTCTGCCCTCAGCTGCTCTCTTTTAGCAGCTGCACACAACTGAACCCATCCTTTTGTCTTGGTTCTCCATAGAGAGAAAAAGCCTGTGTTTTCAAGGATGTTTTAAAAATCCTCCCAGACACATACAGTACTTATTCAGAAGGGGAAGAAAGAAGCCCAAAAATAACAACAAATGTGTCTCAGATACAGACAAGGAGTTTTTCCTATTCTTCCCTTGTTATCTGCTGATGGAGGAATGTGATGTACTTACATCTTCATGTCACCTTAAAAAAAACTCAAGGCAACATCTTCCAAATGTGTGGTGTAATCCTGTGAGAGAGTGCAGTAAGTTCTGTGAGGTAGCATGGATAAATTTTTGGGGTATGTGGCTCTACAGTCAGCTCAGCACATGGCTAAGCCTGGGGTGCCATGGCCATGGCATAAGTGGAATGGATGCAGTGCAGGAAAAACGAGCTCAGAAAAGATACTCAAAGCACAGAGACCCTGACCCATTCTACTGTCCCCTTAAACTCAGCTGCTCTGTGTACCAGCACCCATTCACACATGAGGACTTGACAAATCAACAGGACACGGTCAAAATAGCGTGAAAAGCAGATTCGGTGTTCTTTTGAAAAGAAAAAAGTGAGGAGATATCAGGTTGAATGTGAGGAAGAGCTCTCAGTTTGGTTTTTAGAGGCTGTGGTGACCCCCACGAGCAGGGTCCACTTCCCACTGGCCCATGCTCACCAGAACTACTGCCCTGCAGAGCAGCCAACAACAAACTCAAACAGGTCTTCTCTACCTCATCCCTTAAAGTCCTGTGCCACACAGAAGGGCTGGAGCCCCATGTTGGGGTATTTGAGGGGCAGAACAGAGTGTGCTGCAACCCCAGCTGGGGATGCACATGGGGTTTCCTCCCAGACAGTGGGTGGGAGGAGTGGGCAGGAAAGCAGAAAGCGCTGGTGCACTCTCCTGCCTGGCCTGGAATGAGACTGAGGCGTGCACCCACCTGCACACTCTGCAGCCCTGTGAGTCCACCAGCTCAGATGTGTGGGAACTTAGATGTATGGAACAGAAGCTATGGGAACTGCACTGGCCAGAGCCAGTCAATAAAAATACCGCCTGAGTTTTCAGTGGGGTCAAAGTAAAACAAGCACCGTGAAAAGAGCCCCCACCCCCACCTTTATTCATTCTGAGAGTGCCCTACATACAGACCCTTTGTACAATTCACCAGTTTCCTAATAAGCTTAGGTGTTAGGCTGTTTGACAGAAACTTATTTTGGCCTGACCTATACAATTTGTGCAAGTGATTCTCAAGGGACTGCCTGGTTTGGGTTTTGCTTATATGTTCCAGGGCAAAAAAAAAATTTCCAAAATTGCTTTAATGAGTTTGGGAATATGGGGCATGGGCAAAAGGGAATTATTGGTATTTATTAAAATGGCAAAGAAGCTTCCTTGTTGTCCCCAGTTTTACCTTTAACACTGCTTCATTTTAGGGGAAAGCACACACTTTACATTAGCTAGAGGGAAAAAAAAATCTTCAGTTCTTCAGGTATTTTTTCTTACTACACTCCTGCTAGTCTGTTCCCAAGTCTGTTTTTTAAAAGAGGTGCAGAGCCGTCAGAGAAGGCTTGCACTTCAAGGTTGAGCCTCTTTGTTGAAAAGCCTGCAGTGCTCCTGCCATCGATGTAAGTGCTACATAACGCACTCCAGATTCCCCCCTCCCATATCAGGAAAACTGACATTGGCCAGTATTCATGGATACCTCCATTGCTCCTACGCTGAACACAGGCCATGGATTTAGCACACTCACTTTCATAGAGCTCAGGGAATGTGTATGGCACAGAACCATACAGGCTGAGATACTCAATTTGTCTAAGACATCTCTTCCAAGAACAACAGTCTCTTTTGTTGTTGCTTTCTATCTAGCAGCAAAGAAAGCCAGTGAGAGTTTGTAATTGTTATTTTTTTGGTGGACATATTGAATCTGCTCCTCTCTTTGCAAATGCTGAGGATGTACTGCCTGCAGCCTGTCAATCAATATTGCTGACTGGGAGATTTTCATTCCTTGGCACCTGTGTTGCTAAATAAATAGGGCTGTTGGGCAAACAGCCCACAGATAAAGGACATCTAAGATAGAGATCTGGCAGATGCTCAACCTCACTGAAAATCTGGCTATCCGTGGAATTTTTCCAAAATTTAAGGATTTGTATTTGTTCCAGGGTAAGCCTGCTGTTGAACATGACGGGGTGTCAGTCAGCATTTGTACGCTGTCTCTTTGGGCGTACGCGGCCTGGGGAGTCAGCGCTACGGTGGCTTAGTAAAATACCACACGTTAGCCAAGCTGCTGTGACTGACTGTGTTGGCTCTTCTTCCTCTGCATGGTTGTGCTAACACCATGAGTCACCCTTATTAACATTTAAACAGATGGGTGGTACCCTGCTAAGCCGTGGTGACTCGATCATGTTCCATCATATGACTCTACCCAATGATTAAAGGTAGCTCCTCTAATGCAATCAAATATCTAGGATATATACTTCAGTGTGTGCCTCCTTGATTAATACCAAATACTCTGTCTGATACAATATTGATTGCCTGACGACTGAACACTACACTTACCTGCTAAAAGACTCGGCTTCCCTTAACTTGAAGTCTTCAATGACAATCTGGGGAGATGACAATTTGTTGGTGAGGTCTCATGAGAGTAGGTTTCTACTGACCTAGACCATTTGAGGCTATCTGCAAAAGGACTGGTGCTATCTAAAGTATCACTGCAGAATGTTTTCTACTATGGTAAAGTACCCCAGGTCAGTGGGTCTTACCATGACCTCTCTCCTGCTCCTTACTCCCCTGCACGTAACATTCATGCAAGGTCATCAAGAATACCTACATCACAGCCCCGTTTGTTCCACTTCAGCTTGCTCTGGTGTGGAAAAAGTTTAGCCAAAAGTATACTGAGTTGCACTGGAGTAAAGGAACTCATCTCTCAGCTTTCCATAGCCTCCAGACCCAGCCAGCTCACACCAGAGCAGCTCACAGGTGGGTGGTTGTGCTGTGGAAATTTGCCATGTCAGGTCAGCACTGGATGAGGGATTTCTGTACCACACTGCCATTACACAACACACTTGATCAGACGTTCATAATTTATATATCTATGTATAAACATGGATGTATCTACACATTTATTACAACAGTGCCTAGAAGCCTGGGTTTAAAATAGTGGGTGAGGTGAGGTTCTACCCCAAAAAGCTCGGAGATCAAAGAAAAAATAAGGGAAAGTGAGTAGAAGCAATAGGGAGACAGAGGTGAATAAGGCAGCAATGATATCATTATGATCAATGTAATGAGGAGCATGCCAGCAGCCTGGATCTTTCCAAGGGATGTTAGTACATGCATGTGGTTTGGGTGGCTTTCAGGCTGAAGCCCCCAAGTAGCCTACCATACTGAAAATAAGCACAGCTGGCTGCAGTCTACCCTCTGAAAGTCTCATTGACAGCCAGGTACTGTCACAATTAAACTTTTCATTGCAGAAAGTAAGTTTCCTGGAGCATGTGTTTCCACAGACCAGCTACAAGCTGCTTTTACAGCAGCTACTACAGCCAGAGTACCTGGCCCAAGTGCTGTCCTGGGCCTTCAATATTTGAATAATTCATTTAGAGGCAAAGACATGGAGGGGATGTTTTAATCTGAGAAATGTGTTCTGACTGCAGGGGCTGCCTCATTTACTGCTTGTCTGCTATTTTTGATCCACATTGCTATTATTTAATCCTACCAGTCTAACTAGGGGTTTCCTCATTTGTGATCCATTATTTCCCACCCTCAAAGTAGGGCAGTTGTGTCTAGTTTTGATTTATCCATTTGTCGTTCAGAGGAGGAAAGACAAAATAAACACAAGGGAAAGCAACAACAAAGCATCAGACCAGTACTTGGAATACCTCACATAGTTGCAAGGGACCTCACCTGACCTGCTGTATCCCATGTTTAACGATGTTTTAATCACATCAGAACCAGACAGCCAAGCTTTCCAAGAAGTGGGAGGTTTGTGTCACCAGGATTTTTCAGGGAGTCAAACCGTATTCAGGAGAAAAAAAAAAAACCAAACTGGCACCTAGAATTCATGGCTCCCTGCCAACCTAGTAAAGATCCTTGCTTGTATTTCTCAGATAATTCAGACATCTGCATGATGTGGGTAGATTATTATTATCAGTAGCAGACATTTATACTGTGGTGGTGCCCAAAGGTCCCAGTCGGGACCGGGACCCCATTGAGCCTGGCACTGTACAAACACAGATAAGAGACAATTCATACAGAGCGTGTTTATGTTCCAGGGACACAAACCAGATGAAAAGTAGAAGATGGAGATAGAACACACAAGCAAATAAATATGTTAAAGAATTGGAGACAATTTAGAGGCACAACTCTGGTTGCCTTTTTTGTTTCTTTGTATGTTTTTTTATTTAACTGGTATGCTCAGAAATGACAGGACCGAGGCAGTTTGCAAGAGGAAGGGAGTATCTAAGACTGAGACACAAGAAGGGCAACACTCTAAATTTTGTGGCTTGTAACTTAGAGGATTTGGGAAGCATCCAGACAAAGCTATGCTTTCTGCAGAGATTTTCAAGAGGTGTGCATGTATCTTCATATATTTTTCACCTTTAGGTATTTTCCCAGTGTTGGACAAGAAATGACTTCTGCCTGGGAAAGAGAAACCAGCTGATGGCAAAAACACTGGCAAAGTGAAAGTGATGCTTGACACTGTAATGAGAAACTGGAGGACGGAGATAAGATAAGGCTAAGCTTCAAAAAGTCTTAAAGACAAGAAGCTTGATTCGGAAGTGAAGAGAAAGCCCATTTAAGTGTCTCAGAAGAGCTGGCACAATTAAGGTAACAAGCTATACATTGGCACAGAGGAAGAAGGAATTCATCAGCAAGCATTACAAAAGGAGCATACAGATATGAAATGATACAGAACAGAAGTCAAAAGCAACGAAAGAGGTGTTACTTCCCAATTCAAATGTCTCTCAATGTCACTTGGGGAGAAGCTGTTCATTGCAAACAAAGTAACTATCAGAAATGCATTCTTGATCACTTGTTCTAGTACACAAGGACAGAACACCCAAATGAAGGGAAGGAATAAGTAAAACAAACAAACAACAACAAAAAAAAAAACCCTGAGAATGGATATATATATACAGTAAAATACTATCATCCTGTGGAAAAATGCCTTCAAAATGTGTTAAGAATTCTGTACTTTTCACCTGAGCTTGTAGGAGAAAAGCCCTAAAAACAGCAGCCCCATCATGAATGCAGTGGGCCAAAGTCTATTTAAAGGTTTAGTCAATGATAAATCTTGCCTTTAGAAACTCCAGTTGTGCTAATGCCACCTATATTTCCTGAACACATGTTTAAGGAACCTCTGCAAATTCAGCACAAGTACAAGGACCAGCAGGTCCTTGGAAGCCTCACAAAACCCATTAACATTTGCCTTTTGGCTCTTACAGGTCTTAGAAACTGCTGGTTTCAATCTTTCTTTCCCTCTAAATATTTCACTGGGTCTTATTGCATGACCCATTACAAGAAGAAATAAGAAAAGCTAGAATGGTTTCTTAGACTGTAACCTCCTTGGAGAAGTTTATGTTCTGTACAGTGTTATGCACACAGCTGGAACTCACAAATGATATATGAAGGATAATGGCATAGTTAAAGCAAAACAGGGAAACACTGCAAAAGGCAGGCTTAAGGATTATAAAGAACTAGCCCATATAAAAACACATTCTTGCATTAAAATGAGAAAAAAAAAGAAGTGGGGTAAACTCAAAAAATTGCAACATAAATATGATTTGATCATAAAAGCAAGCAACGACGTCAAACTGATTCCACTGCCACCACAGTCTCTCAGCTCAGACAGAACCAAGCTTAGTTCTTCAGGAAAACAAATGATTCTGCAGTCCCACAAATAAAGGTGTATCATTTGGCATTGAAAAAATAGGTAGCCATAACACACAAATGCATCAAATGGCAGCTGACTTAAAACCAGAAATAATAACGGCAATAAAGTGTTAAAAACACTTTTTAACATGACCGTTCTTTTTAAAATCTGGGCTTAAGGTTCCAGCCTGACAAGCAAAATCAATAAAATTTGAAAATCTGAGGCTCATTGAGCAAAAAATATCAACAGGTTAAACAGCTAATACCCGCAGCATCCAAGTAAAATGACAACTGAACACCAAGTAACTCTTCTGCCAGGTTTGGGCTATCTAAAGGTGCTGGAGCCCTCATTCGCTCAAGTGACTCCTTTCACACACATGTTATAGTGGTGAAAATGGATTTTATTTCACAACTTTGCATCTGAAAGGGATAGCAGGTTGCAAAAAGGATGGAGAAAAAGCACATTTTACTCTTAAAGGGCTGAAAGGGTCTTCAGAGAGCTCTCACTGATTACTCACTGCCAACTGATTCCTATACTGGAAATGAGGTAAAACAAATGTCTCAAAATTTACTTTCTATTTACCATTATTGTTTGGACCAGTGCAATTTAATACAAATACTAAGATAAAAGAGCTTTGTAAACCCTCTTTATAATAAAAATAAAAAATCTTTTTGAAGTGATTTCTTTTTCTTTTTCTTTTTTCCTTTTTTTTTTTTTTAACTTTCCAAACAATGCAGAAGTTTGTCTCTGAAAATAAGATGGTGAATTACAGCAAAGTTATGAAAACAAAGAACCAACAGTTTCTCCAGTGCAGGCTTGTTACCATGAGCTAATAATTCCAGACTTTAAGCAAGCTGAGCCTCTTTTTTAATAACTGCATGCCTCTAGGCAAAGTATTTCTACTAAAAATTATTGAGGCATGGAACAAGGCAAGGTGTGTGAGCTAATGTTGGATTGTTCAGCTACTAAACCAACTCCTATAGCAATGAGCCTGCACTGAACTGACAGATTATTTCTCTGTATACACTTGTATAAACATACTGCTTAAGGTCGAAATCTGTGTAAGCTTTCTTTTCAATTAAAATGTCAAAGATGACAGCACATGTTTTCACTGTCCTTCACAGGATGATGGATGCTGCGGCAGCAGTTTCATGCCCCCGTGTTTCAGAGATGTTTGCCTGCCTGGGTGTCTAAGAAAGATGTGCCTGCTGATGTCTCCATGTGCCTGCAGGCAGACAGGGCTGCTATACTAATATTTTGGGTGGCTTTACCTCTCTTGACTTTTTCTTCCTCAACATTGCCCCCGTGGGCCCCCATATCCAATGCTGTAAAAGTTAGAGCGGAAAGGTTGCAGTGCACAAAGAGGTTGGGAAAAGGGTCCTGCACTAATTAATCAAATTAAGATTGCTACCTAAGTGAAGGCTTTAAATTGCAGGCCAGTTTCTGGTCATGACTAATTCAGTTCAGGTACCTAACTTAGGTCCCCACAGAAAAACAGCTGCTGTGGGTAGTCAACAAAAAGACAAAGCCAAAGGAAGCTTCCAGCAATTTAGATATGAAATAATATTAATTAAAAGGCAATTAACCTGAACCTTTGCATTTCTTCAGCGCCACATTAATAAACTAATAAAACCATCAGTTTCTCATTCATGATCATCAGTCTAGAGCTTGTACAAAGACAGTGGCTCCAAGTGTTGCTGAGTCTCCAGACCATGTGGCAATACAACTCACAAAATATGCAGCCCTGGTGCTATGGCTGGGCATGGAGCAGAGATTTGATCATAATTTTGCTAGAAAATACATTGACTAAAGAAAACGAGAGAAAACCAGTCCAGCATCTGCCCCTGGCAGATTCAGTCAGTCTCCTGCTGACAAGACACAAGTCTTCTGCATCCACTATGGAAAGCAGAGTTTGGTCTGGTTAGCAGAGCACAGTCGCTAATGAAGACAATATGTAGATAAATATACATGTGAGATTGTTTGTTTACTGAGATTTAAATTCTACATTCAACACTAAAAATACTATAAAAGCAACACATACTGTAGAAATCTTTAAGAAAGGCCTTATATAAGATAATTTTACATTATTTCCTAAGCAAAATAGGAAATGAGCAAAATTGAAAATTAGAAGCCTGAAAAACTCTCAGATAATATATGACATCAGCGGCAGACCAAAATCCAGCTCTTAATCCTATCTTTTAACAAGAATACCATAGAGAAACTCTACTTTTAAACACCCATTGCTTCCCAAGCACTTCTGCCATCAGCACATTGTTCCTGCAGTGCCAACAGCCTAGAGGAAAGTCAGCATGGCCCACCATGGTCAGAGCCCCAAATATGCTCAGTCTGTCAAAGCTACTGGTTGTTTCAGCGGGTGGCAGTGGGGGAGGAGGCAGAGGAGCACATTCATGAGGGTGTACTCCCAATTATCTGCTCAGCAAGTCATCTCCAGGTGTAAAAATGTTTTAATGCTGCCAAATAGCTATGTATCTTCAGTGACCCTCTTCCCACCCCCAACCCACTTTGCTGATTCCCTTCAGACTTCCATGAAGATCAAAATGAATATATGCCATTTCTTGGGAGGAACCTTTGCACACGCTTCATCTCTTAAACATGCTAAAAATCCCAGCTGACAGCTATATTAGTACAAATGATGAGGAGCACAGGGAAGAGGTGAATCTCAAGGCACACAGAACAAAGTCATGGGGAGCTGTTGCAGCTGTACTTCAACAGAGATCAGCTCCAAGTCGCTGTTGTTTGCTCTCTATTTAGAGGATTCACATTGTCATTGTCATCGTAATTCCTAGTCACTCTCCGTGCCCACTCCCTCTCTTTTAAGTACTGGTTCAAGCAGGAACCTGCAGATAATTTTGAGGTTGGGGTTCATTTGTTTTCACATCAATGCAATTAATTTCCACTGGAAAATGCATCTCAGGCATTCAATCAAAACAGGCCTAAAATAATTCTGAAAAGCTCATCTGTCTCCAATCTATATAATGTTTTAAAAATTGGATGCATGCCCTGCAATAACACTGCATTTCACAAAGCTTAAAGCTCTAAACTTGAGGGTATCAGTTACACTGAAACTGCAGAAAATTAAAACATCCAGTTTCTGGTTTGCATCGATTTATAAATATCGACAAAACTACTATTGCAGTCATTACCACTTTGGGTGCTCCAAGCTGAATTTTCAACAGTTCAGCGTTATTTTCATTCTTATTGTGGCTACAGTAGCCTTTCAAGTTATAGATCAAATTCCAGATAACTTGTAAATCTTAAATCTTGGTTTAAGAAATATGCATACAAACCAAACAATATACATGATAAAAAAGCAGCAAGTCTAAGTGACCGGTAATGCAAATACCAAAGCACACTTTTTTTTTTTTAATTTCCAGCTTAAAGCAGAAAGGATACTTCCTGTTATCAAGTGTTCTAAATAGAAGCAAGTGAAAATGGAATAAAACATTAAAAGGTAAGTATCTCTAAGTTGTTTTTTTTTTTAAACCAGGAATTTAATGTTCTCTTTTGAATTATTCTTTAAAATTAGAAAATCAATATTCAAAACTCATATTCTAAACTTTTCTCCTAAAAATATGTCCACATTAGTCTATCTGGTGATCTTCAAAATGTGCTTATTTATGACCAAATTATTGCTGAGGAAATACAAACCTGAAAAAAAGAGACCTCATGAGCTGTAGCCCAGTTAACACAATCATTTGAAAAAACAAGGATAGAATGAATACATCAACAGCAAGAGAGCCAATTCTCAATGGTGTGCAGCACACAGCTTTGCCAAAGACAATGGATTTAAACCAACTGGGAATCTCGCTCATACACACACATGCACGCACACTCCATAAACAGACAGTATATAACATGCACTACATCCAGTTGTAAAACAAGCTTTGACACTGATCTGTGTCTTATGCTTCAAAAGAAAACAAAAATCCCCATCTTCCACTCTGACATCTGTGGACTGCTACCAAGCAGATTCTCCTGATTCCTGGTGGTGATTAGCTTATGAAGTGAAGCAGAGGGATCACCATAATATCCACAAAATTTCTCCTGAAAGCACTGGCAAAACTCTACCCTTGCTCTTCTTGATACCATCACTGAAGCCTGTGCTGATCTGCAAAGCACCTTTCCACTATTCTGTTCAGCTTATCTGCCTTGTGCAGCAGTACTGTTGAGTTGAGAAAGACAAGGAGAGGTGGCAGATGTTCTTTTGGGCACGACGCTCTTGCCACTGAAGTTCACAGGAGTGCTGCTAATACAGTCATTTAGAACAGAATGAGACCCATAAAAACATATGACCCTTATGAAGACATTTTCCTAAATTATACCCTGAATACTGACTTAATGCCTGCTAATGACATGCTATATACTAAGAAAAAAAAGGTTATTTTACATCTTTACCTTCCATTTTGTACTGATGTGTTTGGTTTACTGTTTCACAGATGGGGGAGGGGGGGTTTTTTGTTTGTTGTTTGGAGTTTTTTTTATTTTATCTTATCTTTGTCTTGAAAGAAATGCTGTCTTAAAGAGAAAACATTCTCCCAAACCAGAACTTTGCATTGAAGATTAAAAGAACACCCTCTGCACCAGTTTAGAGTAAAGGGATTAAAGGTCAGTAGAGAGTCATGTTAAAAAAGCTCAGGTCATCCTGCCAGCTTCCAAGAGTCTGCAGTATGAATTAATAGCTGCTGATTATTTATTTGATATCTTTACATGAACCATAAGTGTTCATGCATACTCCAGGAACAGTCATGGTTTTAACTGTTTCTTTTTTCCTCCACTTTTTTCCCTTTGAGAACTGCCACTGAAACAGTGCTTTAAGCAGAAAGTTGCCCCGCCAGGAGAAGTGAAAGAGCAGTATGATCAGCAGATACAGAAGTTGGGTCAGGTGAATTTTGAAACTCTGTGGGAACTGGATAACTTTAAGATATTGTACCCCACGGTTTTCAACATAACAATTCAGCAAGGAGGAAATAATATTTGCATAAAATACCTCCAAAAGGCCAGGCTGACCAGGCTAGAAGGAGCTCTCTTGCTACATTTGCACATTTGAAGTAATGCCATTGATCTAGACATGGCCCGAGTCTCCTATAGACAAGCAGGACTGAAAATGTCCCCCCAGAAAAACACAAGCATAATTTCAACTCCCAATGCTGTAAAACCCAACTCCAAAGCACCACTTTTCAGTGAAGTGCCACTATAGCCATCAGAATCAACTGCAGCATTTGCATCAAGAGTTTCCAGATTTAAACTGTGGGAACGGGTAAGCTGGAGCTGTCAGTGGAAGGCCTCTGACAATGTAATATGTTTGTCCTGCTGGCCTGACAGTCAGTGCATGCTGACATTCAAGAAACATTAGTTGTTTTTGTGAGGGTTTTTTTTTGTTGTTGTTGTTTTTTTTAACTGCTTGGAGCAGTTGGAAGGGCAGCGGAAAAGGACTCAAATTAGGGAGGGGACGAAGCAGAAGATGAATAATGGGAAGGAGATGTGTCCTTTTCCAGATGTCTCCTATAAAATAAGTGTTTGTCCCATGTACCCTGAGACACGTCAGTACACTGCAGGTGAATATGTTAAAAAATATTAACTTTACCTAAACAGCAAAGTGGCAGCTCCACTCAGCTTACACTAACATAATATCTATTTGCTTTGGTCACAGGGAGCCAAATATTTTACTGATCTGGTTAAAATATCCTAACAGTCACATAAATAGACCCAGTCAAAGCCTGTTGCATCACCTGCATTCATTTTTTACTGTTAATATTTAGCAGTGGAAGAAAGATACAGATCTGTGCTCTATACACTTGCCATCTCCAACAGTATGATCTCAGCTCAGAGAGCAGCAGGAATTTGCACAGCAGTGAGTATGGCTGATTTCCAGGGGTCGGAAGCCATGGCTTACTCACTCTGCTCCACATTTTCTGCTGTTGTTCTATTTAATTTTTTTTTTAATGGGAAAGGCAAATACAATGAGCATAAAGAATAGTGCCAAAGTCAGATTGCAGGTCAGCATGTTTGTATTTTATTTTCCCCTTGTCTCTGTATTTTGTGGAGCATGGATTTAGACCTTGTATTAGCCTACCAGAAAATAAGTCTTTAAAATGGTTCATACATAAGATTTGATTAGAAACTAAGCATTTAGGAATATGTGTACCTTTAGATCAGAAATCTGCCTTTATCTCTCTCTCTATAGCAACAAACCATCTGAATCAACAACATTGCACCTCGTATAAATCTGACTCAATCCATGTAGGATATGTAACAAAGGTAATCTGTGACTTGAGAAAAGAAAATGCAGCAGTATGTATGCAAGACACTTTGTATTTGGCAGACACATACAACCAGCTGTTTATTCTTCAGCTTGTGGCTATACATCTACTGGGACATCCCCCACCCCTGTAAACCTTGCTTAGCTCCTGGTCTTATTTCCAGTGTAGATTTAACCCTAAGTTATGGATAAGCATAGTGCTTGGGATTTAAAGTTAAGTGTCATTTAGTATTATTTTTGACATCTCCACATATTATAATGAGCTTCTTTTTCACAGGGGACTTGGGATCTGATTTTAATTAGTAGTAGGGTTATGGTCACAATAAATGTGTATTTCATATATCCATAAGAAGCCTCTAATGCAAATGGAAACAGAAACTGGCTGTTTTCTTGTCGTTTCAAAGCCGTGTATGTAAAACACACAGCACAGATCTGTTCCACATGCAGACCCATTATCAATCCACCATTGTGCCCTGGCTCCTGCCCTGGCAGCAGGCGCTCCCGTGCTGAACAGTCTCAGCAGGTGGTGTAGCTTGCATAATAAAGGAACAGGTTATGAAATCATTAGCACCTCAGCTGAGGCTGCCACAGGGATGCCCCTCTGTGCTCATGGTGAAACGTTTCTTTGGCAGCTGCATCCTAGAAGCATATTTGGATGTTGCTGCTTCAGCCTTACCACACAGAATGGAAAGTAATAGTGTTTTCATCTTCTGAGCTTAAGAGCAGAGGATGGAAGTCTCTCAGGTCCACCTCTAGGCTAACTCTCCCCATTTACACATGGCTAACTCTAGGCTTGAAGATCTCTAGGAAGCCCAGCTGTCTAATCACACGCCCAGACCTATGTAGTCAGTGCTGCCAAGGGCCTAAGCCATGCCTAAGGAGGCTGGAAGATACTCCAGCTTTGTCAAACACCACACGCTCCAGCTCCCCTTGTCCCGCAGGCAGCCACTGCCAGTGGTGCTTCAGAGCAGCCCAGGGCTGCCCTCCCCTTGGCTGGAGTCCTGCCTTGGGGCACATCCCACTGGCATTTCCTTCTCCATAAATGCAAGCTCAGGTGAAACTGTGCCAGTTGAAGCAGTTGAAGCTGAAGTCACTTGTCCCTCCATAGGAGAACCCATGTCCCCGACAGAAAGAAACAAAATCCAGTGCCGGTCACTCACTGAGTAAGGCATCTAGGGCCATTTTGATGTTCCTTATGCGACCTTGAGACCCTTCCTGCTAGTTTCATAAATATTTGTGAACCATGCCCTTGCCAATGTGCAAGGGAAAACAACTATCATCTGGCTCAGGACAATTTTTTTTGGTGGCCCTAAAACTGGAGTATTAGGATCTATGAAAAAGGAAAACTGTGCAACTTGAAGGAAACCACTAGCATCAGGTAGGGAGGAGAACTTGTTGAAAGCAGTGAAATTTTACTGACTTGAGTCACCCTGGGGTCTGGTCCCCTGGTATTTGCAAAACTTAAGTCAGTTTTACCAAATGTAGAGAGAGAGCTGACAAAGAAAGGACTCGTGTCAGGTTCCTGGCCATTAAGTCAAGTTAGCTTGGGTTGCTGTCTTTCTGAATTGATGCACTGGGTCATGATTTAAGTAAGTGAGGGGCTGGGGCTTTTTAAAGCAGCATAATAGCTAAGCTTGATGTGATATAAAAAGCACCACAACAGAAAGAAGAACTTAACGTAGTAATGAAAACCACTTACCCTTAATCATCCCTGAGACAGTGTTTTTACAGCGCCACTTGATTTATTCAACCAGCAAACATGCCTCCTTTGACTTTTCTAAGAACAGGCCATCTCACCCGTGCTTGTTGGGAGTTGAGTTCAGAGATTTTTTTAAATTAGCATGCCAAGTACATTATTTAAATGTCTTTGATGCCTTTTCTTTAAAATTATTTGCTAAGCAATAAGTCATATTTATTTGCAAAGGGGACACACCCCCTACAAAAAAAAAAAAAAAAAAAAAAAAAAAAAAAAAAAAAAAAAAAAAAAAAAAACAAAAAAAAAGTAAAAAACCTCCAAAACTCAATCCAAAATACCAGGGAAGTTTGGAAAAGTAAGAGGTTTTGGTCACAGGTGTGTAACCAGTGCTGTACACTGCAGAGCACATTATTGCTTAAAGACCCACTGAAGTCCAGATTCATTGCTGCTGACAAGCCTGCCACTTAGTGTACGAGATTGTATGAAAGGCTGTTTGCTGCATGATTTATGATGGTGCCCTTACTGTAAACTACCTGTGCTCTACTCAGCAGCTCCATGCTTCCTCTCCAGTAGAAGGGCCTCAGCTTTTGGAAAAGCTGGATAATTTCTCAAGTGAGTACACTCTTGTGATACTGAAGCTAGCCAGACCACAAACTATTTTATTATGTTGTGCAAAAACCTCTGTGCAAAAAAAGAACCCTCTTTAATTAAGATAGAGCAACCAGCACTGTGGTTGTAATTACCTTGGACTGCTTTACCCACGGGCATAATGAAATAAAATTGGGGCCTCTATATTTTTGTTTTTAAACTAAGTAAACCCAAATTAATTTATTCAACTCAAACCAGACAGGTTTCTCTTTAAAAGGAAGGCCTATGTGGTTGGAGGGGCTGGTGCAGCAGGCAGAGTGACATGCAATGATGACTGTGAACTGCAAACTGCTGGCAAAACATTTGGCTTGCCATTGGTCCGTGGCCAGTATTTTCCTTTGTTAATGAATCCCACATCTTTTCTAAGTTAAGCATATTTTTTTCTTCTCCCCCTTCATTTTATTTGAAACATATTTTAAATATTTTTGTTTTTATGACGTAGTGGAACATGATACAGCCCCCTCCTAACCCTAAATACAGGAAAATCGATTAAAATTTTGACATTAGGAGCTATGATATAAACATATGGTTTAACTGCTCAGACTTTTTTTTTTTAAGCAACATATCAAGGACCAGCGCAAAGAGAAATAACAAAATGAGAACTCTGCATTACAGGATAAAAAGTTTACCAACTGAAAGTACATCACAGCCAAACCTTGCTACTCACCAAAAACAAAAAACCTGAAAACTTGTCAGGTTTGGATAGATTTCCTCTTAGACAGAGGATTACATATTTTTCATTTGTACTCTTTCTGAGAAAAAAGGCCATTAAATAAAAATAGTCACTCTGAATGATGTGTTTAATATTTAGTACATTTCGTCTCACCCAAAGGACCTTCATTTTATGACTTGAAGAATGCAATCTTAAAATGGAGTTTTATGGGCTTCCTCATTAATTTCCAACTCTTACCTGAAGAAGAAAAAATAATTGAGGAATATCCCAATGGAAAAAAACAATTATTTTCAAACGCAATAAACATTGTGGGCATCCAGTCATACCTGCCCTACTGACCACCAGTCCTTAGGACTATGTGAAAGTGAAAACCCTTACAGGTCCCTTTGGTATTTCAAATCCTCAAAACCCCAGACAGACAAAATAACAAGTCACTGAAACTCCGGGGAATACAGGCACCAAAGAGAAGATTTAGCTCTGTTTAACTCTCTAGGTCACTAGGTTTCCACAAAAAGAAGCTCTTTCCCAGAGGTCTTGAAAAACTGAAAATACTGTTAAAAGTAAAGTTATTGTTGATCTGTCACTGGTGAAAAAACAAGTTTTTTTCAATCGTCTTCTACGAACATCTAGTCTCCAATCCTGCAATCATCTAGCTACATGAATTTACATGCCCTCCTTTAATATTCCTCAGTTTTACAAACCTTGCAAAATTTCTTCAGCCACAGTAACTTGTAGTTAGTTTTACCAGGGGAAGTGATTACGAAAGTAAAGCACAATGCATTGCTGGCCCTGAAACCTGCACCAGGAGAGGACAAAGATGTACTAGAAAAAATTAAGTTGCAAAAGCCTTTTTTGCACCAACCCCCTTACTTTTCATCGTGAGAATGGTGCCATGCTTGTGTTAGAAATGACAGAAAGCTTTTTATAGAGGCTCCTGATATCAACTCCAACTCCTGAAGTTACATGAGGATAGAGACTTCAATTATCTCCAGAGTATGTGCAAATTAAATATACTCTATCACAGTGAAATTCCCTTGCACTGTAACTGCTGTGATTTATGCACAAAATTGCAGCCAAGCTCAAAAGTTAGAGCAGCACTTTCAGGCTGACCAAAATTATTAAATTCACTAACAAATTAACTAATAGAAATCTTGGAAGAGAAGAAGAATAGAATATTTGGAAAAGCAGAAATTTTTAGCATTTTTAAACATTCCAGTTTGAAATGCCATATTAATCTGGAAATTTACCTAGTTATTTATAAAATGTAATTGTCTTGAAAATCTGAGAATGTTCTTGTTGTTTATTTGGCCAGAATAATTAAGAAATTAAATCATATTGACTTAAACTAAATTAGTGTTTTTAATTTCAGCCACTAAGTCAACAAACCTGTTATTCACATAAAACTGGTTACCGTTACTGCTCACCTGCATGAAGTACAGCAATGACACAAAAGAAACTTTAAATCTGCCAGTTTTTCTTCATTTCCTGCTCTATTAAAAACAATACTCCAGTTCATTCCTCTTTTATGTCTTCTTTCCTAGATTTTTCCTAACTGATTTTAACAGCTAGTTAGAAACCTGAACATCAATATCAATGTATTAATGAAAAACAGAACAAACACTGGTATTTCAAAGCTATCTTAAAGCCTGATTAGATTCAGTGATAAATTAACTGGGTGGGAATGCTGTTTTCAGATATTCTACAGGAAAGTATGGGACTTTTTGTTTTGTTTTCCAAGGAGATCTTCCAGCCAGGAAGCTTTTACCACATGCCCAGATTCCGTGATTTGCTCTGCATCCAACAGCAGTGCAAAATCATCTTTGACATTTACCGAAGCGTCAGGCACAGCACTTTAAAAGGACAAAGCTTGTCTTTATTACAAGAAAGGAGTTTGCAAACAAGGTGAATGCATGACAGTAAAGAAGGTGCCAGTGGTGTAGTGAGACCAGGACTGTACACTCTAAGACTGCACTTTTAGAAACTTCATAAATTTGAACATGCTTCTCTGAGCCTTTTAGCTCAAGACAAATATAAGACTGAGTCAGTGTCACTCCAGAAAATTTTGTCAGTGAAGAGTCACATACAGCTCCTCAGTCTTCATGTTCTATTTGATAATAAACTATTAATTTTGCAATAATAAAATAACTGAGTATGCAGGATTTTTACAGGTGATAGTAGTGACAGCATATTGGACAGTCATTAGTTAATGGACAAACATGAATGCAGGATAAGGTATACAGGGAGTTCACTGCAAAAAGGCATTAATGTGCCATTACTTTTATAGAGGGAACAGCTTTTGCTAGTTAAGTCACTGTAAAACACACATTTGAGCTTACAGGGATATTAGCAAACGAATCCTTCCTAATTGCTGAAAATTACCATGGGGGGGCTCAAAGGTTTTACTTGTTATGATTTAATTCCATTATTTTTTTAAAAATAAAAAAAGGGTGGGGGGAAGGGTACTTTTAAAGAGCTGACTAATCTGGAAATACATTTGGAGATGGATTTTTTCATAGGATAGGATTTTAGAATTCTCTTGCAATTCTTCACTATAAGCAAAAACTTCAGATGCTTAGTCAAGGAGGGAAAAAGATCCCTTTAGCTGCTTATAAACTGAAAACATATTTGGCTGTATTTTAGCTAACATTTCAGCCCAAAAATTGCTGTTTTTCATGATTACTGTTTTATCTTTGCAGGTTTATCAGGCATCTACTAAAACCTGAGTGCCTGTCACTTACAGCGTGATGGGAAAGTTAGGAAAGGAAGCGCCCTGAAGGACAGAGCAATTCAGAGTCCACGTTTAGAGCGTTACGTCAAGTGCACGCGTTCTTCATTCCTCAAGTCAAGGTGGGCACAAGCAGGCACAGGATATGCTTTAGATGACATTGTGTTCTTGTCTCACCTTTTGCTTTGCTTATTGCTTTTCACTCATCAAAATTCTCCCTGCTTCCACCCCCTGCACAGACAGCCCGTGCTGCCATCGTTGCCCAGTGCAGGTCCAGAAAACAGTTTCAGTCAGAAGGCACCCAGAGGGTCACCTTGCCCAACCTCCTGCTCCAGCCAGGACTAAATCCAGTTTCAGAGCAGGCTGGTGGGGGCCTTTCCTTAGACAAAGTGCAAAAATCTACAGTAGCAAAGACTGACTCCAGCCAGTCGCTGTGCCTTGCCACAGTTCTCCTGCTGGAACCTTCCTTTCTTCAGGTCTCATGGAATTTTCTCTCACTGAAACTTGTGCCTGTAGTCTTCATGCTGCAAAGTGGGTCAGACCCTGTCTCCTCTGTAAATATCCTCCTCTGTAAGTAGCTAAAGGCTGCAATTAGATCCCCTGGTAGCCATCTCTTCAGGGTAAATAAACCAAGTTCCCCCAGTCTCTGCTTCTGTGGCTACTCTCTCCATCCAGCCTAGGGAAGATGTCCATAATGCCACCTGTCCTCTGTGCAAGTGACTCATCTTCCAGGAAGTCACTGCAGACTCACACAAAAACATGTGTGCAGTTTTGGGGTGCCCATTTGTTTGGATTTATTCAACAGTCCAAGTAGATTTCACCTAAAACTCCCCCAGACCTTGGGTTGGGTGCAGAAATTTTGTATTGCCCTCACAACAGAGATCTTTCTAAGTCCTCTGGGGATTGTTTGGGCAAACCCAAATATCTGACCCTAAGCCAATCAGTTAATTATTATATGTAATGTTTGTCCTATTTGATAATTACTCTGCACAAGAAACATGCCAGTGCAGATGTGCTGCTGAAATTCAGTGCTCCTGTGCTCAGTGCTACGTGGGGAAGCCACAGACCCTTCCTACATCCAGCTCAACCTGATCTACACTCCAAACATCCTGTTCCTAGAGCATTGCATCTCTAAAACAAGTCTCCCTGAGATAAAGAATTGTCTGTTAAGGAGGAAAAA
This sequence comes from Dicaeum eximium, assembly GCA_013396995.1. Lineage (NCBI taxonomy): Eukaryota > Metazoa > Chordata > Aves > Passeriformes > Dicaeidae > Dicaeum > Dicaeum eximium. The sequence goes on from VWZP01000218.1 coordinate 774,087, forward strand.
ATAAAGAGTTGCATCTGGCTGTGCTTTCAGTCAAGAACTTGTTCTGGGCAAGACCAGGTAAGACCAAAGTTTAAAAATCTGGAATGCAGCATGTGCAGATGCCACAGTATTACTGACTGTTTTATCATTTGCTACTTGTCACACTTTCTGGGCTTTTGACCACAGAAACAAATCGGAAGTAACAGAACCATTTAGAAGTGACACTGAATATCAAACAGAAAATGAAATGTAACAAAGCTTAATCATCTTTCAGTGCATAGCAAGTAAAATTTCTTTCCAAGACCTCACTTAAATAACAAAAAAAGTATTTTTCAGAGAAAAAAATCCCAATTTCTCTTGAAAAATTTGTTGTCAAAAAGCTCAAATTTTAATAATTACTGAGTCTCATTGGAAACTTTTCAATCAGACGCATTTCTAAGAAGACCTTTATAAATTCATGCTTTTCCAACTATCTCTATACTCTTTTTTTTTTTTCCTATAATATTTACTTATTTTTGCATATTTTTACAAATGTTGCCGGTAAAGTTTTTTACTTTTCTTGAAGTATGTACTGCAGGTTTTTTTATAGGGCACTACAAGATCTTGTCAAAATAGTTAAAATTAAATGAAAAAATGGCTTAATTAATTACTAAATATTACAATATTTACTGAATTGCAGTAGCTGGGAAAAGTTCCATACTGCACAAGATTAGCAAGTAAAAAGCCAAACCAAACACTTAGTGATGCACAGCAATGTCCCCCTTTAACTGTTGCTTAAATTCTTGCCGAAAATTTGATTTCTCATTCTTAAAGAAAAGCTTGAAATGTGAAGAAGAGCCAAGGAGTGCTAACAGAGTATCAATCTCAAAAAGAAGGAAACCATCAATCAAATTTATACACTAATATCACCACCTTAAGTTGTGCAACTTGAAATCTTTTTCAGGTGATAAAATTCTTTCTGGTGTGATTGCTTAGGAATAGCAGAAGTTAATTTTGCCTTGCAGTCTCAAAGATGGGGACAAACACACTGACACACACACACACACCTCCTAAGTACACAAACAGATCCATACATACAGAGATGCGTGTACCAATCTGCACTTTGTGCAACACATCCCTCTTTCATACTAAAGATACTTGTCAAGGCTGGATTCCAAAGGCAAGGAATTTGGTCATTCAGGCAAACTGTAAAATGAACCTTAATTTAGTGTTTATATTGATTTTTCAGCCAATCTTATTTCAACATGAGTTTTCTAAAGAAACTCACTTATTCAAAGTATATCAGAAAACAGAACATTTATATATTTAGAGCAATGAGAATTCCTGTGGTTCTGTGATACAAGAGAAACAGAGCTCATGTCCTTAGCTGCAAGAAAAGTTCATTTTTACCTGGAAACCAAATGATAACAAAGAACATAGTACTGGAACTTTTCTGACATGATACTGAGTTGCCTTAAACTGAGGTCAAGGAAGAACCTGGCCTAGCACATTTTTTCTGCTCTGGTTTGTAAGACTTCATTTGGAAAAAAATAGCTCATGTTAAATCTGACATATAAAATTACTGGTGCTGATGGGCTTTTCCAGTGTGGTAAAACATTCAACTAGTATTACTTTTGACAGAGCTTCTGATAATGAATTTTATTATTATAATTATTATTTTTCTTCTGCTAATGGGCACAGATTTATTGATCTGTAGAAAACAGTGCCCATCTGAAGCCCATTGCCCATATTATTTTGGTCATGGAGCAGCACAAGAGTTGCAGATATCTGCAGTGAAACTCTCCATCTTGTTATTTACACTAAGACACCTTATACTAATACAGAGCTTTAATATGTCTGACTAATGGCCCCAATTTTCAAAACATCCTGCAATACTCTTGAATTAAAGATATGATGTCAAAATAAAGACCACCAGAGAAGTATACCCTGTGCTGATCTGAGAGACTATAATTCTCACTCTCAATTAGTAGTTTTTTACCAACAGAATTACTAGTTTTATTATGATGTGCAGAAATCTTTCAGTAAATTAAAAGTTATTTGTTTTCAATGGAGATACTCATTTTAACACTGGAAGTTGATGCTACAAGGAAACATCAGGCCATAAAATAAAGAATGGAAGGATGGAATAAACAGTATTGTGTTAAGTAAATTATACTTTCCTGGCTCTGTCAGGATTCAAAAGACCTAAAAAGCAAAATGTGTGTCACTGGGACTGAAAAATAATTCATGCTATTTGACAACACAGGCTTTAAAAATGTGTTTAGAGGAAGTCGAGAGGGAGCAAGCACCACAACACAAAAATTCCATGCCACATTTAAAAACAAACACAAGCACCCACGTAAAGTGGAAATCACACATTAATAGAGATCCAAGGTTCATCAAGTCTCTGGGATCACTGTGGCTGAACAAGTAGTTTTTCAAGCGGGCACATTCCAAAGCTAGAGATGTTGAAAAAATACGTGGGTGCTCAAAGGACTGAAAAGAGGATAGTTCCACAGATTTTATCCCGAGCCCATCAACTCAGCTCTCCCATTGACTGCAATAAGCTTTGGATCAGGCTCGACATCCAAATGTAGTCCTCACTCACTAAAATTGGCTGGTCACACTGGAAACTGTTTGGGCAAGGTACCCCACCCATAAACAGAGCGTCTGGGGAGAGTACTGTAGTAAGCAACAAATAATTTGTCTCTTTGCCAAGACTAGGGGTTGTGTCTCTTACTTGTTCACCCTCTGAGACAATAAAACGAGGGCTGTAGTAAGGTAATATCTCTGAAGCGATCTAAGAAGGAATGCCACATGAATGAGAAATAAGAGGATAAGGGTTCCTTCAATTTTGCAGTCAAAAGTGGAAGAAATGACTAAGCAACAGGGTACAGAGAGCCACTAGCAGATGGATGCAGTGTTTCCAACAGCTCTTTGCTCTGGGATCTTGTAAGTAGGAAGAAGAACAGAAAGGAAACACAAACCTGAGTGTGGAAAGAGAGTTCCACTATGGGAATTGCCACATCATCTAGGTGGAAGACAAAGATATGCAAGTCCATTTGCAGGAGAAAGAGAGCATAAACAGAGTTAAGTGGATATTAATGAATGCTAAACAAGGATGGCAAGCCTGCTCTGAACTTACAAATCATATCCGCATTAATACCAAATGAGTTCATTAAGATTAACATTATTATGATGAGCATCAAAAGGATTAAAAGAGATTATGGTAAATAAGAGAGTCAGATAGGAATGAGATGTAATTACCTTCCTATCTGGTTTATCTGTAGCTGCAGAGACAGACCCAGCATTCACTTCACACTGGAGGAACCTAACTCACATTTTGATCTGAAGTGTAATTTTCAGCAGAGCTGATCTCAACAGTTTGGGCTGAACGCGGCCCAGGCATGTGCAGGACGAACAAAAGAAGGGTGGGAAGGTGAGAGCACACAGAGATGGGGAAGGGCACAGGAGGCCACTTTACCCCAGCACCCCTACCCAAGAGCAGGAAACAACTTGGTCTTCCTGCCTGCTGTGTCCAAAACTTGACAAACGGCCAGCTTCGCCACCACCTCCATCCTGCTGATCCCAGCACACATGACACCAGCCCTGAAAGCTTCATGAGGCTTCCCAAACATCAACCAAGCCTTCCAAAAAGGTTTAAGGGAAAGGTCTCAGGTTAGAGCTAGGAAAACTGAGGAATTCAGGAGCGGAGGGATCACATTCAATGAAATAAAAACAAGCTGTCTGATATTTACCTCTTGCTTTTGTATCGCAACAGCAGAGCCAATTCTTTAATGCATGCAGAGACCAGCTAAGGAGCACCAAATTACGGCTTAAAATCACACAGCTTATAGAGCAGATATTCTGCCAATGCACACATTCAGCAATGCAGGTGGAAATGTTACTTGGGATCTTAGTGGGGAAAATTTACTGGGACTCATCCAGCCAGGCTCTGCTAGGAGCAGATTGCCTTTCTTCATGGGCCGACCACGCACAGTCGGCTCTCCAGTGCAAACATCACTCCCAAGCTCTGGTGTGTTTGGCCTCTGGTTTGTTTGACAGGTTACATGTGCTTCTGAATATATCTTCTGATGCTCATTTTCAGAGCGCTGTTAATATTTCTCTTGGCTTCTGTTTAAAAATTAGTCCCCTAAAGATATCATCCTTCAATAAGAAAATCCTCTTGCCAAAAGACCCAGCTCCAAATGTGTGGAACTTGACTGACAGGGCTGTTGACCTCTGACCACGAAGCAGCAAGTCCACTGGCAAACCTGCACACTGGGTCCCAGCAACTAGCAGCAGAGGAATCCAAGTGGGCAGCTACTTTCTTTTTTTTGTTGTTGCCCAAAAAGAACGTGCATTTCAAAAGCACCTGTCAAGCACAACCAGAGCTGTCTGACTCTCATCTGGACAGTTATATTCATTAATTACATGTTTTGTTGCTTCAACAGCCAATATACCTACATACATACATACACACACACCTGTGTGTGTATGCATTCAAAATTCACAACTGCAGCTTCTTGAAAGAAGTTTTACAACTGTTTTTCCTGTGGTGCTGTGTTGAAATCAGTGAAGTAACAGCATTGTAACTTAGAGTTGCAGTGCATTTCTGAAAGGCAAGAAGGATTTACATCTTTACACCCTCTGCCTAACTTCACCAAGCGTGAATCAGCAGGGTGGGTAATTTGTGAAAGTTTGAGTACACAGCAGGGTCATCAGTCAGTCCACAGTGTCCTGAGCACCAAGATGTTCTCCTTTGCTGCCCTTCCAGACAGGTGACATATTAATAGCTGATACCGGACAAGTGTGACTCTGATCCCCTGTGGAATGCAATCCGATACCCAAAGACTTTCAGGCCACGCCGCACAACGCATTTTACGTGTATTTTTATAAAAGAAATAGCAAGGATGCATTTCTGCAGAGGAAAGATAGAGTGTGACAGTCTGTTACCCTCTGCCAAGCATCTTGCCAGCATGGGTAGACACTATCCTAGGATGACACTGATGGACTTTTCCTGAAGTCTCCAGACAGAAAAGGCAGGAAGGGAAAGAGTGAAGACAAGTCCATCCCAGCATCTAAAGCGGGCAGGCAAAGGGAAGAATCTACTATGCTTTATTCTGATGGCCTGTGGAGCTGCACTTCCCAACATTTCTAGGAGAAAGTATGAGTCAGAAATCCTACGGGAACTCCTGCAGCAGCACAGCTCCCTCCTCAACCCACACCTCCTCAACAGAGCACTGCGCAATCCAGTCCATATGGCACATCCACACTGCAACAGGGGCCGGGGCCGGTGCGGCCTGGCCATGGGCTCTCAAATGATAAAGGTTTGGCCCCTGAGCAATTGTTTGTGCTTGGGCAGTTGACTGAGGAACCTAAAAATCAGGGCACTTAGGGAAAACCTGTGGATAAAGTGCAGGAACGTAACAGGTCAATATAAGGTGGCTTTGCAGAGGGCTACCAGAGGGAAGGAAAGGCAGGAGCTGGCCACGGGCTCTTGTCTTGTTCATAAAGAGAGGGGGAGGTTTTGCCACCAACCGCAGAACAACACTGTTTGTTATTTTGCTCAGTCCCCAGCACAGGTTGTTAAAAAAAAATCACTAAACCCTCAAAAGCATGTTTAAGGTTTAATTAACCAAGCAAACCCGTAGTTCACTGCAATTCCAGTTGGTACCTTGGTACCAACACAGTGCTTCTAAGAGAGATAAAAATTCCCTTTGAAAGAGGCACTTCTGAGAGTCATACCTTAAGAGCAGGCAGCTCTTGACACAGAAACCTGATGCAGAGCTTCTCCGAGCAGAACGGGTATCCTCAGGACACCAACACACACCTGATAGCTCACATTCATCCTGCATCTAAACACAACCAATGCCCAGCACGGGCTTAGAGTTAAACTCTGTGGCCCACCTAAGGGCAAAGTATTCACAGTGAACTTGAAGTACCTTTCCTCACCCCACACCAGACCTAGAGACTGTTAGCTATGTGGGAAAAAAAGACTAAAAGGGCTGTAGGGAGACTGTCAGACAATAAAACAAGTGCAGTGCTCCGTCCCGCAGAGGAAATCCATGAGGCAGGTGCCCCAAGCCCCTGGTGGCTCCGGAGAGCAGAGCCCTGACAGGACGGGATCTGCCGGGCAGGTCGGGACCTCCGCGGTCCCAGCAAAGGCGAGACAGCCTCGAGCCCGCGCTAAGCTGAGGATAGGAATACTGCTGACAAGTGGTAGGGATGAAAAGCTGAGGCTCGTTGGGATGAGCTCTGGAAACTGCCTCCCTTAAACGCTTTATTTTCTACAGCGGGTTTCCAACAGTAGGAGCTTTTACTCGCTCTGCTAGGCAGAGGCTGAACTGCTTTCTTCAGTTTCAAATTCGCCAGCCACGCTCGAAGAACCACCCCTTTTTGCCTTTCTCTTTTCTTTTTGCTCTCTCCGGGCTTTTTGTGAAAGAGACATCCAGTTTCAAGCCATTTTAAAAATATCAAGAAAAACCCCAATGGAAAATAATTCGCAGCTGTGATAATATCACATTTTTTAAAATACCGTAATATAGTTTTACTTTTAATAATAAAAGATAAAAAAGGGGAGTCTGTGAATAATTAGAGAGTGCAGTCTGAAGCCAGTTACAGTCACTGCAATTGATAATAAACTTAAAGCCCCTTGACAGCAGGTAAATGCTTTGCAACCCTGACCCCCTTCCTCTCACATTACTTAACAACCCTGCAGTTCCAGCATTACATCACCGTCCAAGCGATTGGTTCCCGCATTTTAACTCTCTCCCTGTCTCCTCCGATTAGGAGCGACATAATGATGGAGCGGGGGGGACACCAAACCACAACAAACTACCAAACTTCTCTCAAGTTTGCTGTGCTCCTCGTTTGGGTTTGGTTTGGTCGAAAAAACACTTTCTGCTCCTAAGAGCTGAGGTTACACGCACCAAAAAACAAAGTCTGTAGAAGTGGAAAAGAGTGGGGAAAGGGAGACTCGGGAGGAGAGGACGAGAGGAGGACGAGGAAGGCGAGGAGGGGGGGTTAACTATATAGAAATCAGAAAAGGAAAAGAAAATTAAAAACAAACCTCATGGACATCACTGAGCCTGAATTCCCTGCTGAGGTGCAGAACATGAGAGCCCTGGAATGAGTGTATGTAGAACTTGAGCCAAAGCTTAACTAGCCCGAGTGAGTCATATCCTTCCCATTTGATTCCCGTCCAAGCGATGATGTAATGCCCTGGCCCTCTCCCTCGCTCCCGCTCGCTGCACTACCTCCCTCCTCCCCTTTTCTCCTTTTTAGCTCAGTGCTGGTGAAGTCACCATTTAAATCTGGCAGCGCTGAAGCAAAAACTTCAATGTAACCAAAACAGCCCCAGGCCAAGTTCCAGACGTACTGAGACTCGGTGGTGCAATTGCCATTGGAAACGAGTAAACAGAGAAAGAAACAGTGCTGCCTGTGAAGGGCCTGCGCAGCTGCCTGACTGCCGGAGCGCAGGAAAACCCTGGGACCGGGCGCGGGGCTGACAGGAGTGACTGGGCATCACCACGAGATCCCGCATCTCTCCCGAGCCCCCGCGCTTCGGGAAGAGCCGGCCATTGGAAGAGGATGGAGACCCAGCTTGAGTTGAGAAGGGCAGCGGAGAAGCCGGGAGCAGCGTGCGGGTGTGCGGCTCCGGGAGATGGAGAGCGCTGCCCGGCAGGTTGTGCCTCAGACCGGGATTTCTCAGCCTCAGCACAGCACAGCTGGAATTGAGTCCCAGGTTTCTGAAGGAAAACGACGGGGCTGCTTCTTGCACCGTATTCCTCCGTATGCAAACACACAGGTGCAAGGCATCTTCTTTCCCCACAACAGAAAAAAAGTACTCAAAAAGCCATACAGCACAGCAAGCTTACTACTAACTCGCTGCTGCGCCGCTCTTATTGCCTTTCCGGTGTTTCTCTCATAAGTCTGGTTTCTTTAAGCATAGAGATTGCTTCTAAATGGAACTTACAATAAACTTTCACACGAGGATGAGCTCTCGTGGCGTAAAGTGCTCTGCCTCATCCAAGTGCTCCTGATGCTAAATGCTACAGTGGCTGTGGCTGAAATACCTCTCACATCCTCCCCCACAGAGGGCTTTCACTCTGTGCATCACTCCCAATTGATTGTAGTCAATGCAGTAGCAAGTAGTTGGTCCACAAAAGAATGCAAAGCCTAAGTAATAATAATAATCATAATCATCATAATCATAATAAATGAAAATGTCTAAGCACACATAGCATCCCTGAGCAATACAAGACTAATAATTTCAACATCAAACTGCAGATGTAAGTATTAATGGCACAGGAAACACCATAGAGGTGTTTGTCTCCTTTCTTTATAGATCAAGAAGCCACTTCACCTCATATCTCTGAGTGAAACTCAGTTTTCCAACATTCAGTGGATGCACTTATGCCCCCCAAATTTAGAAAACAGTAGGAAAACAGGAAAGTCAGTGTGCTTCCTTTTCTTCCTTATGATGATGTGAATTTCTGGAAAATCAATTTCTATTGCCTAGCAGCATTTTACCACACTGGGGTTTTTTTGGGGTGGGCTCTTTAATTGATTACAGCAGCAGTGCAACAGAGATTATTGTAAAGTACCAAAGTCTCCTCCTGAGAATACTCTTATGGTTTTAAATTATCTTTAGAATATATTTCTATGGATCAACACTATTAGCTTCTGTCATAGTTTGTTCTTGAATTCAAGTAGAAACAGTCATGAATTCAAATGATTTTCTGTTTAAGATATTTATGATTTTTACGGACAGAATGAGAGGAGGACAAAACTAAGGGTTTGTCCTATTCAATTAAAAAAACACAGCTCTCCACAGCAACCTGACCTGCTGGATGACATCTTCAATAGATACTGATGTTGCAGCCACTCAGAGTGACACCTTTATCAAGCAAGGCAGCTCTGAATTAGAGGTGATCAGCCATAATTATTACTGGCGCCACTGAAGCCTGTGGCTTGACAGCATCAGATGTGGTTGTTATAAAGTTTGGTCCATTGTGTCAATGGCCTGTATAACTCATTTATGTCTGAATTACCAGCTATTGATTTTTTGTCTTCTGTCATGTAATAAAATAAAAGTTAGATCATTCCTCAAGCCCTCTTTTAATTCCAGCCTTGCTGATAGTTTTGTTTTAAGCTTATCTCACTTCTCCCTCTCCATTTAAAAAAATGAAACTTGTACCCCTTTTTCTGGGCATGTCTAAGAGGTCATTTTCCCTTCTTCCTTCTTTTTATTTTGTCTTCTTACATTTACACTGCTGGATTACATAGCTTCTGCTCATTCAGTTACCCACTGACAGTGCTGTAAACTTTGTCATGGGCCCAGGACAGACCCCTGGCTCAGAGCACGGGAATGCAGCTCCAACTGAGGCACGACTTTAAATCCCTGGTCCAGCTTTACAAAGGAAGCTGCCACCTAAAGAGAAAAAGGATTACCCTGAGCAACTCAGGTTACCATGGGGCTGCTTATGCATATAATACATCCATTCCTGCAGTCTTTGGGCCTCTTTCCACTCTTCTGAAAAACCAAGACTTCTACCAACATAGATATTCAAAGCAAAATGCAACCAAAGAGATGATGCGGGAGACACAGAGTAGTTCATTGTCCTCCTGAGGCTTTGAGCACTTGCTTGGCAAGTCTTCCCTTTCCAAAAGAAAGTTTTGTTCACTAGAAGCAGTAGCAGACCATTGCCCATCCGTGAGCATCTTAACCATAATCCCACAAGAGTGACTTTGTGTGTATGGCAAATGGCCCTTCTAATTATTATTATGTTCATAAACACAAACTCAGAAGAATTAAACTGCTTTCAAAACAGTGTCTTATACAAGGTATTACTAGGAGTAAGAGCATTTTCTGAAATGAACAAGAAAGATCAAAGCAGTCTGAACTGCATTTCTAAATTACATGTTTACACTGAAGTCCTATTTCAAGAAACAAACTGTTTTAAAACAGACATCATGCTCCAAAGGAGTTAAAAACTTATTTGTTCTTGCTGATGGGAAAACAAAAAGTTCTTTCCAGGCAGGTATTTCCAAAGCCTATTGATTTTTTCCTTCCCCCTAACAGGAAACACTGTTTTCCCCTTTTCCTTCCTGTGACAGACCAGTTAATGATAAAGAATGTCCTGTGCTCAGAGGAAATTCCACTTGCATGCAAAAGCTCCCTCTTTATCTGTTTACTTGTCTGTCTTTTCATTCTCCCCCCATTCCAACCCCAGCCTTAAATTTCCATGTTCATCAAGAATAGGGCTGTTGTGATGGGAGTTATGGGATGTTTTAATTCTAATGGGAGCCTTCTTCAAACTAGGGCCCTGGCCAGGACAGTTATGACTCCAGCTTAGCTGTCTAGCTCAGGAATTCTTGCAACACCCTCCCTGCAGAATGTTTCATCCTTGGGGAAAGGGTGGTGGGGCACACCACAGATGTTTGGTGTAACTGAGACTTGACAAAAATCATTGCTTCTGCTGAAAGTTTCCAGTCTCAAGAACCAGAAAGCTCTGACTTTTAAGAGCCCAAACGTCAGAGTGCACTGGGATTATCCCAAATGAGTCTTGTAAAAAGGAACTGGGTGTACTGCAGTTGAGATTGTGGATGGACAATCACAGGTCCTACACGCATTTCAGGCGGGTCTCATCCAGCCCCTGGGACTAACTTTTGCCTATGTCAATCAGTGGCCCAAAGGCCCTGTGGATAAAAGCAGCATAACCTGATTGTTTTTTTCCTCCACTGCTTGGCCCTTAAAGAGGCTTGATTAAGAAAATATTCTGTAATAATGGTCCTGCACTCAGGAAAGTCTCATTTTCGTTCTGACATTATTTTTCATTTCTAACCCAAGAGCCTTACAGTCCCTGTGGAATTAAAGAGGCCAGATAATTTCAGGGTTAAATAAGCTTTAATGACTATCACATGTATGGAACCTTAAACCTAGTATTAAAAATTATTTTTTTAAAGTGGCATCTCTTCCTTTTTTAATTTAAAATAACCATCCAGGTGGTTTCCTAAGGATTTCTTTGCAAATTGCTTCCAGTGAACCTTTTCAGTTACAGACCACTGCAAACCCATGTGGTGGTATTCAGCATTTGGTTCAACTTGGGTGTCCCATGTTTTTGTAGTGGACAGAGGGACTGTCTGCACAAATGTCTACACAAGGGAGGCTGGGCAGACTAGCTGCCACTAGCAAGGACATAAAAATATAAATATCCACAATTTCAGAAGAAACTAAAGGAAAGCAGCACTAAGAGTGGATTCTTCAAGTTACTCATAAGAAAACGGGGTACATGTTCCCAAGTCACTTTGGTTCTTCAGAAAAAGACATTCTTTGTTTAAGAAGACTCAGATCAAAGTGCTCAGCCTTGAGCTGTATCAAAGATTTTCCTATGAACTCTCTAAATTGTAATGAAATAAAATATCTAGAAATATCCTTTGTGAGAACTGCCCCAGATTTATTGAACATAAGCACTCTAAGACACTGGATTGGACGAAGTCTAAATGAAACCTGGAACAAAGATCTCCCACTCTCACACACATGCTCAAACATGCTGCTTCATTAGAAACACTTCACTGAAAATATTTAAGGAAGAAGAAATGCCAAAGTTTGGGTCCAACTTCTCTGGAGACAGAAATGTGCAATGGGCATGATGGCCAGCAGACTTCCCCAAAACATTTTGGCAATGAATCTTCCAGAATGATCTCAAGAAAAACTTTCCCACCCTTGGGAGGTTTGTGTTGGGAACATTCAACTACTAGGAGACAGAATAGCCTACTTACTTTACACTCACCAAAGAGCCATGGGCCAGTGGCAAGTGGCTGACCTGGAAGTGAAGAGCTTTGTATCGAGTTACAGATCACTGAGTCATGCACCGTGATCAGCCTCCTCTTTTATTGGAGCTGTAAACCACAAATACCCAAGACAAATAATGTAGCAATTTATGCAAAATAATTAATAACGTTTTACATTTCAGTAGAACCTTCTACCCTGAAGGATCACAAAGCATCTTGCAGCCCAACCATTGAAAGTTGTGCGGTGCAATTACTCCCAACACGAGAAATCAGAGCCGATGGCACGGGAGTGCAGAGGGGAGATGATGACTAAGGACAGAAGCAAACAGCTACAATTATGTAAAAAAGTCGTCTAATCTTTAATATTCATGCATAATGGATAGGAGGGTCCCTTCCCCCACTGTGATTCTAATTACTCTAACAGGTAATTAGTATGTGCTGGTCAAAATGTGGAGCCACTGCTCTTTTTCGAATTGCTCAAAGAAGCTTTGCCATACAGCTACACTTAAATATCTTGACCTCAAATATCTTAATCTTTAGTCAAAACCCTCCAGGCTTTGTCTTGGACACAGTGAAAACTTTATCACATATAGCTGCATCTCAGGGATCGTAACAGGAAAAAGGATCTGGTATTGATGCTCTTTCATTTTACTTCTAGCAGACACAAAAGTAAGCTGAAATAGCAAAATTTGGATTGAAAGAGCTAACATATGCTGTAATTAAAAATATTTGCTCTGAAGTACAGTATGGTAAGCACTGAAAAATAAATAGTAGAGCTCTAAAATAAATTTTAGTACGGGACCAAATTTTATTCTTCACCTAAACTGTCATCTCCATGCATTTTTGTTAGCTCTCATCTTTATTTTTCAGCGTGATAGCAATAATTAATGTTCTAATGAAACATTTGTTTTTTTTAAATAGGCAAGTATCTGGAACTCAGTTCCAACTGGAAAAGGAGAATGCTCGGACTCAGATCGACCTCATTACAGCAGGACAAATTCACAGTGCTATTTGATAAAAACATACATGAGATAGCTTGTTTTTAAGATACACCCTCTTTTGTTAGTGATCCAGCTGATAGTACAATATTTCCTCCTTGAAAATGAACAGCTATAACAGTCCACTAGGAAATTTTTCTGGACTCTTGCTGAACAAACTGACTTAAGCTTTGGACTTCCATGAATTACAAGCAGCCAAGTAATTCTGTTGATCCTGGTTCATCCTCACACACAGGCTTTACAGCATTCAGTCACTATCAGGGTGATGAAAATTGATGATCCAGGAGGTACTATTTTCAACTAGGCTTTATCCAAGAATCTGAAATTAATTTATTTCCAGAATCTTGACACCTAAATGTCAGCCTCTTCTTGTGCAAATTAGAATTTTTTAATGATCCTTAAAAATCACCCTCAGTTTCAGCAGCACAAAAACTGAGATGCAGCCACAACCAAGGGGCAGCTTGCAATTCCCTATTATCAGTGACTTGCTGAACCATAATGTGATGTAAAGTTTCCAGTGTTGCAAGTCAGCCATAAGACTTATAAAGCTATTACATGACTAGATATTTTAGAAGGGAATAATTAATGTATTTTCCGTGGGTTTTTTTTTTTGTTTTTTGGGGTTTTTTTAATAGGAGTTAACTAGGAAATCCATTTCAGTTTCCTTCATAGGAACTTCTCCAGCCACAGAATCATTATCTGATAGACCCTTTCTGAAATCAAGTGAGGTCCATCTGTACCCACTTATGGTTTGAGGATTTACATACTTGTTTAGTCTTCCAATGCTTTTCTTCTGAAAAAGTATGGCTATCTATTAAGTCCAAACATATTAAAACCAAACAGAGCTCTTGCAGTGTCTTGCAGACACTCAGATAAATCCTTTCAGGACTGACTGGAAAGCATCAGAGTCAGAGTTACACCACTGGTTTTACTGTGATGATAAATGAAAGAGAAATAATTTCTACCCCCACTTTCACATTCTGTGGTGCAGGATGCTGCTTGAGTTTCAACATCAGTTTCTGTGAATCAAAACACAGAGCTTTTCCATTCTTGCATAAAAAACCCCCCAACAAACTCCAGAATAAAAAAGTATCTGTACAAAGCACACATGTACTCTGAAGTACACAGTGAGTATGTACACATTCCACACAAACTGTTTCCACTAGATTTACTCAGTCTTCTGCTTCGATATCCTCAACACTAGCTTGTTCCTGTTGCTGTACAAACCCAAATGGTTCTGCTTGCTCTTAGTGACTGCAGCCCATACAAATGAGGCACTTCTGTAAATTCTGTATTGGAAAAAGTTCACCAGGTTGAAAAATAATCCACATCTCAATTTAGAGAAAAACAAACAACAAACAAACTAAACTTTAAACTTGTTTAAAGGGAAAAAATATATTTATTATGGAAACAGGATAAACAGATTAAAACAATGATGACTAACTCATCTGGGAACCTGCAGAGTTCACTCACGGAACAAGACACAACCTAAGCAAACATTTCTGTGATTATAACTGAATAGTTTTGATGCAAGAGAAGCAGCCCTTCAGTCGGTCTGTCCTCCTAGCTGAGATCTGTCCCTTCAGTTTTTAATCTTCCAAACCCTCAGCCTTTACTCTTTCTCTCTTGTCTGCCCAAAACATTCCCTTTCCTTCCTCCTTTCAAGTGGCATGAATTTAATTTCTTAGGATTTAGGGTTTTTCTACTGTCTTAATTCTTTATGTTCAAGCTTTTGTGTGTTAATTATTCTGCATGGAATGCCAACCTGAATTCAGCTTGAAAACACTTCAGGGCTTATATATTCTTGTAGTTGCTTCATAACAGGAACATATGTCTCACCACCCTGCACGTCAATAGTTGCAACATCATTTTCTCTGGCTTTTACCAATGTAATTGTACCTCTTTCATATCTGCCCAGACTCCTGCTGCAAGGACTTTTTTCCCAGCCCTTTCTGCTGAACATGTCAACCTTCTTTGTATATCCCTTAGTCACCTAAGTTTTCCTCCTGCAACCTTCCCCACCTTCCCTATCACGTTGTCATCAGTATTAAAAGTTAGCTCCAGATCAATCCACCATGCCATCTCATACTTCCCATCCCCTCTGGAAAGCCATCTTGATAAGGGTTATTTACAAGTACTAGTTCTTAGGAAATGAGTAAATCACAGAAGCTTGCTGTCACTCCATGACCACTTACTCGGATCCATGAGCCCTCCTCCTGCACAGACATTTCCAGATGATGAGCTCCCAGCTTCTTCTTCTGCTTCTACAAATTTTTATTAGTCCCCCTGGGTACAGCCTTGCATTTTTTAATACTGAATTTCATTCCATTGCCATTACTTCAGTACTCAAAGCTCATCCATGTTTTTTTGGGTTGGTTTTTCTTTTTTGTTTTCTTTTGTATGATATCCAGGTCTGTCTCAGTATTGCCAATGTCTCCAAAGCCTGCGTCACCAGCAGGACTTGACATACTTTCACTACCATCATTAATGAGAACACTAAACCAAATCAGGACTGTACTGGACACTGTGTAACCACACAAGCAGCCTCCCCTTACCTGGCCCTTTCCCTTTCAACAGCACACAGTTCTCTCCCTTCCAGCAAACCTCATTTCAAAGCACATTGAGTGACACCTACCTGTCCTACTTCCTAGGACAGACTCCCCCACATTAGCTGCAGTTGTCGAGCAGTCTGCAGCTGTCAGCAGCTTTTACTGAGTGGGAATCCCTCAGAGTGAACAGCAGTGCAGGACAAAGTTTTACAGGTTTTACAAACCCATATTTACAGGTTCACTCTCAGCCCCGCCTGAAATTTCTCTTGGCTGACAGAGTTCAATAAGCAACTTTTTGTAAAAATTTAAAAAGGAAAAATGTTTTAATTACAATGGAGATAAGTAGTTGCATTAATACCACTAGAATATTTAAGCAGTATTTCAGATGTCTGCTGGCACTCAGCACGGTTTAGAGAGGAATTTTACATCTGTGCTCCACAGACCTGAGAAGCTGCCTGCACTGCGTACCATTTTGCTCCAGTTATGCTTGTTATTAGGCTGTGTCATTATGTACAATTTTCAGTGTTCCTAAAAGGGATTTCAATAATGTCACAGGAAAAAATGGATGGTTTGTTTACTTGATTAATGTCGTGATCTGTGATTACAAATCTGTCTACTGTTGCTTTCACAGGAAATTATTTCAAGAACTTCACTTCTGGGTGTTGCTTAACATCCAGCACTGACTCCACTATAAACTCATACACATGATTTATCTGGTGGCCAGCATGTGTGGGAGGAAAGATCTAGGAGTCTGACAAAACTCCTCACTCTCTCTAACTTTCAGGCCATCAGATGCAGAAATCTAAATTATTACACTCCTAAGCCTGTTTGTAAATCCTCAGCCAACGCAAACAATTAATATTGAGCTAAGTGGGTGCAAAATGAAAGTGATTAGGCACATCTTTTAAAAAAAAAAATTATATGCACATATTTTACTAGCTTTAAATGTTAAACCAGCTGATTACATCATACCAACACAGTAAAAATTACTCCAAGGTAACCTAGGAAACTGTTTTTACTAAATAACAACTGGGTTCCTTCATTTAATCTCAATTCACACAGCACACGAGTTTAGCTGAGTCTCCCTTCCCAGCGCTCTCCAGTTTGCTCGGACCAGCTGGGGTGCTCTTGCCGTCGGTTCATAGGGCAAAGCTCTCTGGAGACTGCAGCCAGGCTCTCTCAGATGAGGGGCCCTTGTCTGTTGGATGTGTTATTCTTGGTGGCTTGCCAGCAGCCCCAAATTTGGCAAGGTTCAGAGCACAAGTTACAGTCTCGTTGCTTGATTATCATGAATGTTATTATTTTTATTGGTCAGTTAATATGTCTTCACTTTCCCGTGTTTTTATTTTGCTTTGATTATCCGCGTTAGCTATTCTGTGTCTCCAGGCTAAAAAGACATAAAGATGGGCAGCCCTCACAGTCATCACCAACTTTTGCCCAGGACAGCTTATAAGATTCTTGGTCCTCTATATTTTGGAGTCAAGTCAGAAAATCTCTATTCAGTTGCATCTCATTCCTTAGCTGGTCAGCATCTCCATAGTGCTCAAACAAAAACATATTAAATACTTGCAAGTACTGTAAAAGAAATGCAAGCTGCAGCTCCCCAGAAGCAGCTCCAAGGATTTAGTAAATCGAGAGCCAATCGGGTAAATACAAAGCAAAACCAGGATTAATTCTATGTTGTGACTGCTTTGATTTCACCTGCCTCACTGCTGTGCTCATAATACCCCTATGTAGGGGCATATCTCTCACAAACACACACCTAGATAACAGATATTATCATACAGAAAGCATTATGCCTATATAGTAAATGTGATTATGTAAAAAGATAAAGCTGACTTTTTAAAAGATGCAGAATGAGTGACATAAAACTTATGTTGACAGCTGTATCTTCATTTTCATTCTATCTCCCTTTTTAAGTTAATTTTAAAAACCTCCAAAACTTTCCCTTTTTAGGCTGAAATATAGCAGGCCTGGTCTTTGCCAGATAATGAATATTTTAAAAAAATATTTCCTTAAACCATTTTGTCTGTCTTTTATAAGGATAGCAAAAAGTGTAAAAAGTTGTTCAGTCAGAAACCCTGGGAACAAAGTTGAACTTTGCCATGAAAGCAGTCCACTAAAAAATGTTTTAAAGGGCATAGATAAAAATTAGATTTTATTTGGTGAAGCCCTTCAAAGTTTTGTTTTGTTCAGGCCAATTATATTTTCCCAAAGTTTTCTCACTAAGCTTGAAAACACGCGCCTAAGAAAAACAACTCCATTTTTCATTTCAGCTAACCTGGCTTCTATAAAAAATTTATGGAACAAGAAAGGTCTGTAAAGTGCAGAATGCTAGTGAATTTAGAAACAAGCACAGATGAGAGATGGGCTGATATACCATCTGAAACACAGCTCAGCTCTTTCCCAAGAAATGTTTTAATATAAGAGCTTTCTGCTTTGTCTTCTTCACACATATATTTGATCTAATCTGTTGGGTCTCCTGGTCTATGATACCAATTTTATTCTTCCTGTTCTTACTTACTCAGCCTACTCTAGGATACATTTGTGACCTTTGTAGTTCTGCTCCCTTCCATCCCATCTCTTCCCTTGAAATAAGGCTCCTTGAAGTCTCGTTCTCCTTCTTCCCGAGCAAAACCTCCGAACTTAATTCACCAAACCACTGCTCTGCGTTTTTCAAATCCCACCCAAGTCACGTCTTTCATATTGCCTCTCTGCACTGAGTTAATAAGAAGCAAAACCAGCACAAGGAAACATCTGAGTTATCTTCTCTGCCTAAACATATTTCCATTGAGCTAAGCTTTCTTTCCTGCATACAAATCTGCTCCGGCCCAATAGTCTTGCCTCTCACTCAGCAGCTTTGCAAACAGAATTGTAACATTTGAAAGCAGCCAGGCCCACTGTAACTTTGCAAACTGCTTTTTAAAAAAGCTTTTTTGTTGCATGTGCCAGGTAGCCTTATAGGCAGCAGGCAGAAAATGGACTGAAGGGTCATAGAAGAGACGTAAATAGAATAAAATAATATGGATCCCTTTTTCATTGGAATAGTTTCAATGACAGATAAAATTCATATGTTTTACAGTCTAAACTGTTGCTAAAAATGTTTTTCAAACATTTACCACAAGGTGCCAGCAGTTCTTTAATGCTTTTTTATTTTCAATTCCTGCTGTACACACTCAAAGCAGGGATACAATGAGGCAAAGACTGCGGACAGGGAAGTCACAAGAGATATTAATGTCAGGATCAGAGACTGTTCACAGAAGATAAGACATATTTTAGGGCCAGAACCTATAGTAGTACCTCTAAAAGAGACAAAATAAAAAATTAATGTCAGATTTAGTAATTTGGACAGAGGTGTAAAGCATGCTAGCTTGTAGTTGTTGGGGTTTATCTGTGCTTTTGAAACCTGATCAACTGTAGTAGTCCACCCTATAGTGAGGATACTCAGCTACCAGGGTCTGTTTTGCCTAACTCTTATCCCCTGCAAAAGTCAGAGAGAGGGAGCAAATATTTCATACAATAATAATAACAGCATCCACTCTCTTAAGATTATAACTCTTCCTAATATTGTGAGACTTGTACAGTACTGCTGTAAGTTACCTACTGGAGGGGGGGTTGTTGCCTAGAATGAGAAAATTAGGTGTGTTACTGCAAAGACATCTGCCACTTGTGAATTTATTAATAATACAATATCAATAAAGACTTACTGCTGTCAAGTGGAATTGCATTCCAATTAATGTAAGCTGTACAGTGTTGATCCCAGTACTCATTTCTATTAAACAACCGTGTTGCTGAAAATAAGGTGCAGTTAAGTATCAAAGCCAGACTTTCAACAGTTAAATCAGAATAATTCAGAACTGAAACAGCAGAACTTAAGAGAGGCTGCCTTCCTGCTCTGTTTTATTACATTTTCAATGACACAGCTATACATGAATGGTTATTATAAAAATTACCTCAAGGTATACATACATGTTATATACACTCCATTAAGTCTTAATATTTTATACATATGCAGCTCTTTGCACTCAGAAAGGCTCACAAAGCAATTTACAAACAATATATGCAGAACTAACTTGAGACATTTAATGCAATATGGTCTCCCTTCATAGAGATACATGACTAAACATCCCCAATGAGTAATATGGCCAGCAGCCATAACAGCCTCAGGCTGTGATCTGCTCTGCTCTCATAAGCTAAACAGGGTTGGTCTTGGCCAAATACATTTGGGAGCCCTCCAAGGAAATCCCAGAGTGCTTCAGGAAGCAGAGCTGGTGATTCAGTAGGTGGCACACTTCCCCTGGAGTCAGCTCTGAACCAGCCACTCCAGCGGAAACCTTGGTAGGTGCAACACCATTAACCAAATAGGATTTCAGGCAGGATCCTCAGCTGAGATGGGTCATTTGTCACACTGTCACCATTTATTAGTGATGCTGTGGATTCTGCAATTAAAACCAAAGAAGTCGCTGCTGAGCAATCCTCTCTGCAGAGTTCCCTTGGTTTAGATAAGCTGAAAGAATTTGTTTCTAGCTTTTTCAGTGGCAAACATTGCTTTTCAGATGGGAACCATCTCTAAGTGTTGCTGGACTCTTTGGTGTTCACCCATAGGAAGTGAAGTTTTTATTTCCTACCCAAATTTTTTAAGACAGGTGTATGAATTCTTTCCTTTGCTTCAGTAGGTCCCATTGGAAGTACCACATCCATTTTTAGGTAGTGTTCCTAGCTAAAGAGGGCATCAGGCAGAGAAGAAGACTTTGGACAGCTGGAGAAATGCTCTGAAGTCTAGAAGATAACTAAGGATGGGGAAAGCAACCTGGTTGTTCTATTGAATACAAGGCAGAGATGGGCATAATGTGTTTTCAGATATACAAGAGGCTGCTGAAGACAGAAAGAAGAAATAATATCACTCTCCATTTCTATCTTAAGTAGAATAAAAAATAAAAATAACTTTTGCTTTTGCATCAGGGAGGGTTTGGGTTAGCCTGGAAGAAAAACTTCTCTCAAAGTGAATAGAGTTAAGCACAGCAATAGGAAGTGTGCTCTGCATTTCTGGACGTTGTCAAAAACACATTAAAGATATTTCTGTCAGAAATGATGTAGATGTTACTTAATCCTACTCTGGGCAGAGCACTGGATGAACACTTGAAGTCCCCTCCAGCCATATAGCTCAATGATTCCATAATTTTTGTGAAAGCAAAATATTTATAGCTTTGGGATTACAGATTTCTTCCTATTTATATTAACTTTAAAACAATAGTTCCACCCCACCAAAAAAAGCCTAAAACACATGCCATTAAATAGGCTTAAAAACCTGGACCATTGTTTTAGGGGGATGACTGCAAAAATTACCCATTCTTAAGATTTCTAAGCAAAATTAATTTTGTGATCTGGCTCGCTTGGCTTTTTTTTTTTTTTTACATAGATGTAACCAGAGTTATCCACCATTCTTCCCTCAAAAAAACACAGAGAAGATCTGAGTTTCACATCTAAGTCAACAAACAATGCTGCAAATGATGAAAAATTTATTGATGTTTGTGGAAGTATCAGATGCTTTTTTATTTGAAGAAGAAAAAGGGGAAAGTATGGGTAAAGGGGAAAAGGAAGACATTCCCCAATGTTTCTGTATTCCTCAAAAAAGACACCAACTTTTCCTGGAGGTTTTCTCATCAGCTGGGTACCAGTTTACCTGGTAGTTCAGGGAAGTTTGGATTAACCCCCTGATAATTTATGGTGCTGGTATTAGCTGATAACTCTTTCAGCTGACAGGCCTCTTGCACCCTGCATTAAAAAAATCTAAGGATGAACATACTCCCAGAAAATACATTGCTAAAGTCCAGGTTAAACTACCTTGAGACCATCCTTCCTTTCTCTGTTGATGCTTTTTTTGGTTCTCTTTTGAAAAAAGACATATAAAGTATAAAGTCACTCAGCAATAAGGATGATTGGGGGGAAAAGCTTTTGCCAAGTTATTTTGCAGAGAAAGCCGTGTGGGTTGATTGCTGTCACATTGGAGGGAGATGAAGAGGCAGCATGAAAATGTAATAAGAAGAAAGGTTTAACACAGCCTGAGCAGTACTGGCATGTGGCCCTGAGAAAAAACATGCTCTTGGGTTGGGATGCCGAGTACAGGGGTCCGGGGCTGCAGAAGGGAAGACATCCCTGGTCCTTTGATTGCTCCCCATGCTCATGCAAAAAGGACCTAATTTCCTGCAATAAATGCATACACTTCAAAATATTCCTGATCCCTTCAACAAGTCCTTTTCTAATTCCAAACTACAGCACAGCCTCTCTGGTTTAGCTTGGCAACCCATCTCAAAGCAGAAATAAATCCTGAATGTCACTACATTTTTTTTTTAATAAGCATAACCTTTAAATTAGTTTTTCCTATGATTTAAGAAAACAGTTTCAAAATGCATATAGGACAACATGTATCTGTTCATGTATCCTTTGTTCACTTGTAGGCATGTAATCTTATTTGTTAGAAAAATAGCCTCACAGGAGAAAGCATAGTTTATTCTTCAATGAATGGCTCTTAACTGAGATTTACAGTACAGATTACAAGTTTACTTTCTCCACAGAATGAAACAAAGAATGGTGCCCTTCTAAATAAAATATTCAAACTATTCAAGAGCGTAAAGAAATAAAAGTCTCTCTTCTTGGCTAGACAGTTTTGATACCTTAATGATTGTAACATTTTAACAGCTGTGGGAAAACTGACATTAAAAAAATACTCAGCCCAGAAACACGGTCTGTGTATAACATCTTTGAGCTCTTATATTTTATTAGCAATTTGGATTCATTACTGTTTTAAGGAGGAAGGAAGGGAGGTAGATATTTCTGAGAGCTGTTTCTCTAAATGTATTAACCAGAGATTTCCAAGCACAATTTAATATAACACAGCCCAATCCTCAAAAACTGGCAAAGGGGTGAGATGTCACCATTTATCCCTTCATTGAAATTCATGCTCTAACACGAGAGGTCAAAGCAGGTATTCGAGCAATCTTCCTTATGAAAATGAGATAACCTCCTTTCATCCCAAAGCCTGCTCTGATCCTGCCCCTCCTCCCTTCCAGCCCGATGCCAGGCAGCAGCTCACGGGTACCGCACTGTCACCTTCCTTTTGAATGATGATGCTCTGAAGGAGCACTGCAGTATTTAATAGCCTGAGATCACAGGCTCTCCTGACACAACACTTAACCAGGTTCTGCCTTTCTTTCAGTGTGCTCATTATTTGCACATGGTCTGTGACATCCAGGAAGAATGTTATCACACGAGTCCTCTCTTCTCCCACTCTTTGCTCTTCCATTACATTTATCTCCTTTACCTAACAGTTCTTGACTCTGCTGTCAATTCTGTAAAAAAAACCCAAAAAAATACCCCCCCAAAAAAACCCAAGAAGAGTATTTGGGAGGCCCTGTTCACTAATTTTTCAGAAATCCTGAGGCCTTTTAAGCTCCAAAAGGCTTTAAGCTTTAAAACAAACACCGAAGCCTGAAAATGACATGTTCTGAAGCTCAACAGCCACCTCCTGATTATACCATTAGAAATCCCTCAAAGTCTGTGTTCAGACTTCATCAGTCTCAACTAGTCAGACCTCAGGGTGGAGAAGTGGACATGATGAGTGTTCAGAAGTATTGCACAGGGAGACACTGAGAGAATGTCTTGTGGTAAGAGAGTTTTAGCGGAGTAATTCTGCTTAATTACGGACATATTGAAGCTGTCCTTTTTGGAGTGTTATAAATAAGGTAGTTAACAAGCCAAGACACCAAATGCACTTCTTTTGCCCTTTTAGACTCTGAGATCTCAAATTTGTTACACTTTAAAGGGCTTGTTTTATTTTTAACACCTAGATTTCTCTCCTCATTAGAATAGAATTAAACAGCAAAATGTTATTTTATTATTTGAATGTATTATAAATTCACTTTTTTCCTAGAAGGAAGGCTATCAATTATTTTTTTTAAAGTAAGCCAGAAAGCTAACACAGAAAAATACTGTCATTTTAAAAACAGTTTACATTCAAACCATGGGTATCATGTCTTTTTGTGCTAATCACAGAGCCCTTCGGGAAAGACCACAGCTCTGGATCAAGCAGCATTGGTGAAGCCCTTAGTGGGACAGTCCTTAGAACACCAAAAAGCCTTAGGAGATAGTCCACATCCAGAGGAACATCCTCTCAGGTTGGCAACCCATGTATCAGTTGACAAACTCACTTATTTTTCAGAATATAATGCCAGCTCCTGTGTCAATTATAGTTCAGGTTGTTACATTCAGCTTAATTGAGAATTGTTTGCAGTGAGACTGTATACAGTGGTTAACTTCTAATGGATGCTAGATGCTTAAAAACCTGAAATGGTGAGATCTTCATACTTGGGGGAAGTTCTGCAACTAAAGCAGCCAATAAAACAGGTATTCCTACATTTGTCCACATTATCTTCTTTTTGTGTGAATGGCCACTCTCCCTCAAATTAACACATTTTTGTAAATGAGAAATGTTTACTCTTTTGACTTCTACATCTATCCCCAAATTAGGAAGAGGACGTGAGATCAGACATATGGACAGTTATTTTAAATCTTCCACTTCAGCTTCAAATCAGCAGGAAGGAGTGTTTCACAGCAGCCTTGAATCTCCATGAATCTCCATCACACACCTGACTAGCATCTGCTTCAGTACCCACAGAGCAAAGAAGCAGATGACTTCGACAGGGCATCAGACTTACAGCCCCTCACAGAAGCCTCTCACTGCTCTCAGCCCAGCTGAGTGGCATTACAAAGTCCACTTCCCCTCCTTCAATGCTAAAACATTTTATTCTTCACTAATAGCCAGAGAGACCTTAAGTATCATGCTCAAATTGCCCTAATCTCCTCTGCTCTCACCCTTTAAAATTACTGCTAGTGGCTGGCCCCTGGCAACACAACAGCATTTTAACTCAAACTTCCATGCAATAAATAGCTCAGATTTCCTTTAAAAGGAACACATACACACAACAGACTAGGGGTGCACAGAAGTTTTATGCATCTAGCAGTTTTTACATATTCCACTGTTATTCATTTAATGCTGACCAAGTGGTCCTCAGGGGATGGCATGCACAAGCATAACATTATAAGTGTTAATAGGAAACGGATCTGAACAAAGAACCGCATTTCCCCATTATATTGTGTTTCTGCTTTAGTACATCATGTTAGTTTCCTTCACAGCTGGCTGGTTTGCCTGTTGTTTCAGGGACAACTATCATTTGCTCATAACTTTCCTTTTTTTTACTGTATTTTATATGCATGTATAGGCATGTGGGATCCTTGCTGTGGTTTTAACCTAAATGGCTTATCTTACAATGTGTTTTTGAAAGTTCATAACATAAAATAAGCAGCAATTCAAAAACAACAACAGAAATATATGACCTGTGCTGCCATGCTAGAGAAAAGAATAAAGTCTAGTCAGTTTTCTATGACCAGAAAAATAAATCGATCAGCTGGTTTTTAATATAACAAAATAATCAGAAGGGCGCAATACAAATTCTTGCTGTTTTTATAAACCCAAACTCACTTCAGTAATACTCTGTTGTTTATGCACCCTTGAACTCTCCCAACATGTATATAATTTGTCCTGCAGGATATCTTTACCCTTCTAGTGATGGGAGGAAAAAATCCTCAAAATAAGCTGAAAGAACACCAGAACAGTTGGGAACTGCTTTGTAGAAAGCCAGATTGAATCTCCTGTGGACACATTTTTAAAGACTCCGAAGCAGCCAGGCAGGCATGCATGCCCCTGGTGCCCCTGTGGTTGTGTGAACAGTCCCTTGTGCAAGCTCTGATGGAGTCCATGCACAGGAACAGCACTGCCTGCTCCTTCTCCAAATGGGAGCCGGGCACATGCTTGAATTGCTCGCACATGGATGAAATGTATGAGCATCTAAGACAGATGTACACGACCAACTGTGTACTGACAAAACAATGACTGTGTTTCCATACTTTAATATATGATGTCTCTGTTAAAAAAAAAAAAAAATCCACTCCAATATTTTTGTACTTGCTGGTTTTAAAAGAAATAGGTACCACCCTTTCCCACTGCACTCTGCAGTGAAGTTACACCCAGGGCATGACGTGACTGCAATTACTTACTCCCAAACATGCGCCATGTCAATGTGAGCAACTTGGAAAAGAGAAAGCTCTTCCTTATACGCTGGCTAACTAAATAACTAACATTTGCAGAACCACATTTGTAGTAACATATTTGTAGCACCACATTTTCACAGCAGAAAGATTTATTTCAGCCTCGACAAAAGCTCTACCAGTGACAACAACTCCCAGGCTCTTCAAAGCGGCATTCAGTCTCTCTGCTCTGCTTCAGCTTCTTTAATGCACTGAAAAGTCCAAGGTGTATACTGCACATGTTCCTTGCTCCTGAAGTTCAATTTCCTAAATAAGGCATGACTCCTTTCAGGATGACAGCTTGTAAAAATCACTTTAGGGTAAATTTCCCTTTTAAGGAAGCAGCTTAGCCACTCCTTTATCCTCATAATATGTACATCCCATCCCTTCAGGCAACATTTCTCATCAGCAGCATTTCCCATTCTTCACATCTGCTTCTGAAAGAAATCCCAGCCACATCAATCAGCCTCAAACATGCATAGACTAGGCAAAGACATTTGTTGTGCTTTCTGAGCATTGTATTAGGAAAGATACTAAGTTATCAGAAAAAGATATTAAGCTAGGAAAACAAACATTTCATCCTCACTGTTCACTAGACACCATGGAGTCTGTCTCTGATCTCTAAAGAACCCATGCCAATACTAATAACAGTGTGGGTAAGGGATGGTTAAAAAAATTTTACTAAGTTTGAGGAAAGAACCTTTGAAAAACCAGCAACTTCTGTACTTTCTCATCTTCAAATAAAAAGTTTGCTTTCCGCAAGAACATCTTGATTTATTTCCCTAGCCCAACGGGAAATCGACACTGCAAAACCATTGGGTGTTAAATGAGAAGTCAGATATTCCCCACTGAAATTTTTGGCTTGATTATATTCCTGAGATTTTTTTTTTTTTTTTTTTTTTGTGGGGGTTTTTTTGTGTTTTTTTTTTTTTCTTTAGTTTTTTTTTTTTTTTTTTTTTTTTTTAATTAGAAATAAACCCCATGGTTACTGTGATACCACAGCTCAGATCCAGCTCAGGAAACTACACTCTCTGGAATAAGTTCTCCGAAAATTTCTGTCAGCTATTACCTGAGTACACTATTACCTGTCATGTATGCTACTTCAGAGCATTTGTGATGCTAATAGTGATACTATTACAGGGCCTGCAGCAAAAAACTGCTCATAATTCAGTGTCAAAGAGATCTTACATTAACCATACAAAGCTAAGCTGCATTTTAAAAGTATTTAAATACCTGAAGTACATAATACAAGTACATGGAAAGCAGAGAAGAAATTCACACTTCAATCAGTAAAAATAACTTTTCTCTTTTAATACCAGGAATCTATTACACTAGCAAGTAACCTTTACATCTGATGATTTGGTTATGGCGGGGTTTTTTAAAAAACATTTATTTGTAAAAGGGCTGAAATAAAGCAGGCGTAATTACTGGTGGAATGATGCTGGAGTTCACTGTGATTTTAGTGAACTGCAGAATGGAGAAAGAAGTGTTTTATAGACCTTTCTAAGTCCCTGCAACCTGACAGAGCAGCTACTTATCTCCCTGCTACAGAAGACATTCAAGCTGTGGTGGTGATTTTCAGCAGCTTGAGACACTTCATATTATAAAGAATAAGTAGCCAAGGAGCAAGAGGTTAGTGGAAAGAGGTGGCAGTTAATATTCCTCCTCTTTTCCATTACTTAGGCAGCTAAAGGACCAGCTAAAATAATTAAGGAGATGAGACAGTATGCAGTGCACTGCTCAATATTCTGGCAGTGAAGCCTGGACTATATAGGTGATGAGTTAAACCCAGGACTACACCAAAAGTGACTTCAGCCCATCCCTAACTGCAAACTGTACAATAATCTCACTGAAGCCACACGATCTTGAATTTACCTATAAAAACAATCTTCACAAAAGAAAGTCAGCTAGGAAACAATACTTTGAGAAAATGGTAAGTCTTTGGCTATTTATCACAACATTTAATTGTACTTTTGGAGGAGTCATAAGAATGTAAGTTAGGCACGAACTTTTTCAGAAACAAAAAAATCTAAGAGATCAAATTCAGAGATGCTTAACGTTCTGTGTAAATGACTGAAGTCACTGACTAGACTTCTAGACAGAATCACAAGTTTGACAATAAGATCTGATAACTTCACACCCCAGGCATTATGGAATCAAAATCCTTTCTGTAAGTCCTCTGAACTTCATATATTTCTCAGGCTCAGCATTACAAATTCTTAAAAAGTTTCTCACCTTACAGGACATAACATGAGCTAAACTAAGCATAAAATCTCAATCATACATTTTCAACGGGCCTTGGTACCTGCTTTAAAAATCTGACCAGAGCCTTGGTAACTGTTCTCAGACACTTTGCAATGTAGCAGTGACATTTTAGGAGAAAAGCTGTAGGGAAGAAATGCAATTACAAACCCTCCGTGCCATAATCAGTAAATTTTCAGATTTGGGTTTCCTGCAGCTTTTATGTTTATAAGACAAAAAGACCTTAACATATTTATTTTAACAACATGCCTGTATTTCTACAGTGATAATTATCTCTAGTTTCATGATAAGCCATCAGCACTGATATCCAGCTTTCCCTACAAGCATCTCTGTAGTTCCCCAAACAAGTACCTGCTTTTGCTTTCCCAACACATTCCCTCTTTACCCCTATGCCTCAGAAAGAAGGGATAATTCTACATGATGCCCAAGGATAAACCATGCAGATCACTTTTTTTAAAAGCTTCTCCAGTGACAATGCTCATCACAACTATAAGATACATAAACACAATCACATGTGAAGAATGTATGCTAATTACTCCCTGTGAGTTCTGTTGGTTTTGTGTCAGACACAGCATATGTTACAGGGTCTTTATTATAGGGGCTGTCTGCATTATGTGTTTTCTACAACACTACACACTCACAGTGTTCAGTAAATTAGCAATATTTATACTTAAAATTTGTTAACCAGAATTGCTCGGCTTTAAGAGACAATAAGCACAGAACTTGGTGCATAATTTTGACCCTCAAAGTCTACACAGAAAAGTAATTGCTCTTTTGTGAATGAATATATGTATATCCTGAAGAAAAACACATGCATACCAGAATTTAATTTGCTCTTGACTATCAGTCCCTACAGTTATTTTCCCATACTTGTGGCTGCTATCTGTGCCCCTTTTACCTCCAGTTGCAAGACAGCTGTCAGCTTCTTCCCCAGCCCCAGAATCGAGACTCGACATGGCCTTTACATTACCTCTTGTTTTAATCAGCTTGGAGCCTGAGAAACCCAGCCTAAGTCCTCCTGGGAGCACTGTGAGCTGCCTGTGGGCCAGTGGGCTAGACCTCATCTAGCTGTCTATCTGATACTGTCCTCTCCATTTCTGTGTGAATCAGTGCAGCCGTGCTCTTTTTGGTGCGTGCCAGAGCCCTCCAGCACAGCTGTGAGATCTGAGTGATCTTTGAGAAAGCAGATAACAGAGGAGTGAAAACTAAAAGATACATTAAAGACACACAAGGGCTAGGTGCAGAGCAAAAAAATGATCAGGGCCAGGCATTTCCAGGGGGCACATTTGGAAGTATTTCCAAAATATAGAAATTAGCAGCCACTGCTATCAGTGGCTGTAAAATGCTCTGGGGAAGTCTGAAATGGGGCTTACTTTTGGACTCCTAGAATATGAGATAATCAATACAGCTCAGTACAGGGAAGCATGCAGTTGCATAACTGGATGGATGGATGGATGGATGGTTGGAGGCAAGTCAGAAGATTGGCATCACATTCTATTATTTCACTAGCAGTAACTACCAGCAGTGTTTAAGCAGCTGGTCTTGTCCACAGATGTTATTTTGTGCCAGTTCATTAAAGAGGTGATAGGTGCAGAGCGAGCAGTCTCAGCAGCAGCTGATTGAAAAGCATGAGAGAGTCATAAGCTGGGCTATTATACCTGCTCAGTAAACAGCCTGGGAATTACAGCTAGTGGTCAATCATTCTGCTCAATCAGTGTTCAGTGTGCACAAAGAGATTTACAAACATAATAAAGCACTGAAAACATCTCAGAATTTTTCAGGGAATGAGGATGAGGCTACACTAACAGCTATACCATATATCTAACCAGCCAGTTTAAGATGGCTGATAGGTTCTACTTTATTACACAAGAGACTGATCAGCTAGAATTTTGCAAAATGAATTATTCAAGGAAAAGCTCAGAGCCTCAAATAACAACAAACTATCCCACCATCAGCGTAACTTGAGACAGACACACAGTCCAAACCACACCTCCAGATGCAGAGGGTCAAATAGTAGGAGGTATGAACTGAGGCTCTATTTGAGACCATTTACATATTAATCTGGCGAATTGTATTTAAACATTAGTGTTCCACTGATCATACTAGTCATTTATTCCACAGGGTATGGAAAAAAGCCTAGGCTGCCAAACAGGTTTTATGGCAATGACAAGGAATCATTACAAAGAAAGAGATATTGAATATGTGTCAGTACAGAAAACACAAACATGAACTTCATGTGCACTGCTGGCTGAAAAGCCATGTCATAAAATGACAGTAAGGGAATACCTTAGACATGACAAATAACTTGGGTTTAAAACTAAATATTTCAAGGTAAAAAGCTACACTGATGCCAAACTTGTATTCCTTTGGGTTTGGGATTGATCCAAGTAGTTCTCACCACAGCCTTGGATTAAGTCTCTGCTGTGCTGACTGCAACTCACAGAGAGCTGGTCTGATGCTGTGTAGGTCAGGCTCTGTTAGCAGCACAGTCCTGAGGTCAGTATGCACAACTCTCTCACCTTCCATGTGGCACAGCCTGCAGGGCTGACAGGAGCTCAGCCAGCCTGTTTAAAGTTACACAAACCACAGAACTGATGTTCCCAGCTCACAGGTAACAGTCAGAGCTGCACATCAGCTGCCAGTAGTGGAAAAGCAAACCTTGTAGTCACCACAGTTCATATCCTAGGAAGTCTAGTTCATCAGCCCAGATCTGATGGCCACCTAAGTCTTAACAGTTATCAGCCTCGAGGAGATCACAGCATATGAAATTATGATTTCATCATGTTTCATTAGGTACTGCATTGCTGTGCAAGATTATATTTTTTTGGCTTAGTGGCCTCCTAGGAACTGCTCAGTGTTAACAATTCAGTCAGTAGCACTCTACCCTCTGAGTCAAAACTGGCTGAATGTCAATTGACTACAAGTCAAATCCTTGTATTGGCATTAGTAGCTTTTTGGCAGGGCTATGCAAGATTACATTTGAAGTCCACACCACTTAGAGACGCAATTATGCTCATCCCCCATCATTTTTCATAAGACTTATGCTTAGCACTTTATTCTCAATCTTAAGTACCAATTCAAATAATTTTTTTTCTCTTCATAGAGCCTCTGTGTAGATAAGTTAGGTAGAGTACTCCCCTTAATCACAGCTTTTGAACTGTTAGTGCTGGCTGGCCTACCATCTGCTGAAACAGAGAGTAGGGTTGCAATCACACAAGACTTGCTTGATAAAATACTAAAGAATTGAAAAGGCTGAAAAAGAAGGGTGGGGAACAAGAGAAGTTCTGCTCATCAGATGGAGAGGACAGCAAAGCTTTACACTTGAAACCACCCATTGCTTTATGGTGTTTGAATTCCAGAGTGTCTTTCTTTGCTTTCCACAGCATCCTTCAGACTCCTTTCCTGCAAGGCTCCTTTGCTATTAAGCTAAGATTACCTTGACCCAAACAGAGGGCAGAGAGCTGGGAAAAAGGAGATAATACCATTCTTTTCAGCCTCGTGACCCAGGCCAGATGCTCAACCAACAACAAAACATCAACTTTTACCTGTGTGGTTGGAAAAAGCAGCAGCACCAGCTACACACTCCCAGGCTGCCCTGGAGTGCAAAAGGCAGCAGTCTGACACACAATAAAAGCAAAGAGCAAAACCTCGGCAGGAGCCATGCCATAATCCACCCAAAAATGCATCTTTGTCAGAAGTATAAACCTCCTATCCCTGTAAGGAGGTCGATGCACAGCCCAGCTTGTATTAACATCTCATGTAACTGACTGGGTCAACCTCCCACCTGCTGCACACCAGTGCTACACACAGGCTCGCTAATTCCTCATTTAATTTCAGGTACAGATGGAGCCCAGTAGGTAGGGTTGAGGTGACTGCACGTGTAGATTACTTGTGTATTTTCACATACATTTATGCCACGTGTAGTCGCAAACTTTTTTTAAAATTTTAATTCAACCCAAAAATCAGAATTTTCCAGGAATTCAATACAATATCCCATCAAATAAGTTCTTTCTTAAATAAAAGTTCTTTTGTTTCCACAGCTTGTTTTTTGGATACTGAACAGCATTTGTTGGCTAAGTCACATAACTTTCTAAATAAGCATGTTTTCTGCAGGTCATAAATAATGGGAAGGAACATGATGGCTCAAAGCCTTTTGAATGCATCTGTCTGTAAGAAGAGCAGAACAAGGAAATTTTTTTTTTTTTGTTATGATAAATTAAATGAGTTGGAATCATGGACTAAAGCACACAGTAATAGAAAAGGGATGTGTAAAGATGTCTACTAAATGTAAAACTCAAATTCTTATTCTCTTCTGTATTTGAAGTTTACTCTATAACTCCATAGCTGTGATTATCTGATCAGCAGAATCTACAGTGAGTGTTTGAAGAAAACAGCTAAAAGAAAACTCTGCTCTGAAAAAGTAACCCAAACATTTCAGTAAAATAAAAAATTGTGGAGTAAAATAAAAGATTGTAGACACATTCCGGTTAGATTTTTAAATGAGAATAAATGCTTTCAGATAAGCATCAAACAGGATTAAAACAGATCATCAAAAATATTCCACATGGGAGTTTAAAAGGTATCTGGTAATAGGGCAAATAAGCCATATAAAGCTGTCTTACCTAGACAAGCTGGCATGTCAATAAAGATCACTATACAAACTATATTGAGACTAACCATACAAAAATAGGGTTAAAGCTTTGCAGGTCTTCCTTTTAGAATGCTCTTCTTCATAGAATCCCACCTCTAGTCTGGTTTTTGTCTTATTTTATTTGACCAGGAAAAAGCTGACCTTTTTTCCTTCTTAGGATCTATAGATATAATCTTTTTTGCTATTTGTTGATTGAATTTCTAAGGACATATCTAATTTGGCTCTTTTTTCCTAGTTTAGATTAATATCAAAAATACATTATGAAATGAATGGAGGGAAAAACCCATCTAAACAAACAATAACAAACTAAACCAAACAAACAATAAACCAAACAAACAAAACCCAAGAAAAACAACAAACCAAAAAAAACAAAATCAAAGTTCAGCAGGATATGAATGAACAATCTTGGAAACAGAAATTAGATATATAAAATAGTCAGCAGGCTACTTTTTTTTTCACTTGAAGAAAGACAAATTTTAAAGGTTAAATTAGCCAGCGGGTGGGTTTCCTACTGTTCCCTGATTCAGAAGTACTCTCAGAAGTGAAATAAAAAAAATTCATAAAATGAAATAGAAGTGCTGTGGTATTAGTGCAAAATGTGTTCCTTCGTTCACAAACTTTTACTGCCTATATAATTTCAGGCAAAACAAAATGTATAGTATATTTTGTTTCCCTAATAAAAAAGTAAAATAATAAGCAGAAAATTATTGTTAATAGCTTCGCCATTCACAGAGTGCCAATTATTTCCTTTTCTTATTTCTACTGTTAAAAATTAAGAGATGAACTTTCAATAGTTGGTGCTTTCAGAACACTGTGTGCTACTCACAAGTGAATCAGATTTGAGGCAGATACCAATGAGTACATTTCATTCAGGTCCAGACTTGGACAATTTCATACTAGTTTGCCATCACTCAAGGAAATATCATAAATTAAGTTAGTAAATAAAGCAGATATCAATAAAAGTGCACAACAAATTCCACAACCTTTACCATCCTGCTCAACCTCAGTGCAAATGAGTAATGGAAAAATTGGTGAGTCGCAAGATACTTGCTTGGCACGAGTAGAAAAATACCTATTGGAAATTAAACTTACTTAATTTGCACAGGATGTATGGCCCCTCTTTCTTAGGCTTTGAATGTAACACACAGCAGGTGAGTTTTTATTGTGATAGACTTCCCCAGCTGGCCCTTAATACCAGGGATGCAGGCCTAAGATGGAAATGTCCATCTTGTGCCTGGATGAGCAAACCTTTAATTGCAAACTCCGATTTGGAGGGAAAAGTTAATTGAATGAGTTTTACTTTGTCACCAAATGTTAATGTTAATGGATAGATGCTTTTAAAGCTAGAGGCATTGAGACTCTCTGTACACCTCCTGCAAGCACCAGTTTGGCTGACATCCTCTGATATCACTACTGATGAGATCTTCTTTAGGCATGTCCTCCAAATCACCATCCTTCTTCCAACCAATTGGCCAAAGGCCTTGCCCAGCTAAAAAACCACTGCTCCAGACTCAAATGGGCTTCGTAAGACATTGCAGGAAACAGATTTAACGTCTGACTAAAAAGGATATCAAGTAAACATAAAGTGAATAAAAGTTCCAAGAGACCATATCATTCTCAGCTACTTCGATTGCAAAGGCACACTGAAACCCTATCTTCTTCAAGCTTTAGCTTTAGATTCCTGCTGGCCATTTAATGAACAAGAGCCTTTGCCAGGAAGCGATAGCATGTACTAAAACTCTTTTTTTTGGAAAGCATAACGTAATTC
Source organism: Dicaeum eximium (assembly GCA_013396995.1). Taxonomy (NCBI): domain Eukaryota; kingdom Metazoa; phylum Chordata; class Aves; order Passeriformes; family Dicaeidae; genus Dicaeum; species Dicaeum eximium. The sequence goes on from VWZP01000218.1 coordinate 808,215, forward strand.
CCTATCTGTAGGGTCTTCAACATTCCCAGAAGAAAAAAGAGAGCAGGCTTGATCCTTCCTTGCTTCAATAAGCCAGCTATTTCAAAAGACTACAGAATCAGCTCTCCATTCTCCACGGTCTATTTGGATGCAACAGCAGCTGGGTAGTTGGAAGAGTCTGTGGCAGGAAAGTCACCTTCCACATCATCCTCACTGAGCTGCTGGAGGAGGTAGATTGCAAAACCCCCCAGAAAAAACAAGAGTAGGGTTCTCTCAAGGAAACAATTATTTGTTTGTTTAAGTCCTGCCCTTTTGGTGCCCTGCTCCTTTCCAACAGAGTTTTCCAGCAGAAACAGTATCTGCTTGATAGACAGAAGAGTTTCCTTACCCATTTTAGCAGCCCACAGGCTGCTTGCTCAGTTTGCAACATGACTTCCACTCTATTATCTCTATTTTCCTGTTGTTTAGGAAAACATGCAACAAATGCAAGAATAGGTCTGTGCAGATTACAGACCTAATTTCCTTGAGTGAACTGACAGCTGTTAACCTTGATAAGACAAGGGCTGATGGCTTAAACTGAGAATATGTTTAGATTAGCTACGGGGAAGAAATTCTTTTCTGTAGGGGTGATGAGGCACTGAAATACGTTGTCCAGAGAATTTCTGTGTGCCCCATCCCTTGAAGAGTTCAAGGCCAGATTGCATAGGGCTTTGAGCAACCTGCTCTAGCAGAAGGTGTCCTTGGCCCATGGCAGGGGGATTGGAACACGGTGATCTTTAAGATCTCTTCCAACTCAAACCATTCTACAATTCTGTGAACCTGAGGGAACGCACACAAAATGAGGACCTTGACAGTTTAAAAAAAACACATATCCAACCATCTCAAAGCTCAGCTGCCCTCTGCAGACGACATTCACAACAGAAAAGAGCAGTGGGTTCATACTGCCATTTGCAGAGTGTCCTCCAGAGAGGGAACATTCCTTCTCTGGGACATATGGGATGTGGTGGGGCACAGCTCCTCCAGGTGCTGGCATTTCTGCACTCCGTGGGGAGACAAGGCAGGAGCATCCTGCCTTTAATGCAGGATGTGCATTAAAGTGGCATTTAATGTGCATTTAATGTGGCAGTTGTGCCTGGCTGTCAAGGACAAGCACACAAGGTCTGGGAGAGTCCCTCCTCACCACCTCCCTCGCCACCGCACGCCCTTGTAAGGCCAGATGAAGGCTGGCCCTTGGCTGGGGATTAGTGGTGCTTAAAAATAGAGGTTGAGCCATGCAAACAGACTGAGTTATAACCACTGAATTCCAGCGTGAGGAGAAAGTGTCAGCTGGCAATGCTGGAGCTTCGCTGTGTGGGCAAGAAAGGTGTTGGAATGTCAATCCAAGTGCCATCTCCTGTCATGGCATGTAAATGAACAGTCCTGGGAGCCTGGGACACACTACTGTGAAGGGCACTACGGATTGCCACTTATAATGCTGCTCCATTATGGAATAAGAAGGTGCTCAGCAATATTAGGGATGCACTAATAAGCCTCCATGACAGCACACAAATATTGTTGACACAGAAAAAAATTAAAACCTTCAGAAAAACTTCATACAGCTGCACCATAGCTGTAAATGCTACCCAGAGAGTAATAGTTGATAGTTTTTACAGATACATAAAGTGTAGGATGCCTCTAAGGCAAATAATCAGCTTAATTTTTACCTTATACTAACATAACCCCATTAGCTTCAGAGGAGTTCCACCAGGCACACATCAGTGTGTTTATTATTACTTTTATTAGTGGTGGTGTCTACAGGTCACAAACCATGAAGACATGAAAGAAGTATTCTCAATTCCCGACCTGAAACAAGAGAGAGAACATCTGACTTTCTGACCCTACCCTCAGTATTCAATAATCAAGAAGCTAGAGATCACACTAGGAGCAGTACCAGAAGCTAAAAATATTTAAATAGCAAATAATCTATTTACTCAGTATGGATACTTATTTGGCTTCTTCTGACGTTTTTAGAAACAAGTGCACTGTGTCAATACATAATTTGAGATTTTTTGTTTTAATTTAAAATATTCTATGATAGTAAAGTTCACTTTGTTTCCGAATGAAAACAAACACTCTCCAGGATAGCAAAAATGCATCTGGAAATTGCAGAGATTCACTGGTCTGAGATTCACTCTTATTAAAAATGGATGAATGGGTATTTGCAGAAAATATGCACTATAAAATAGTACTCCAAGCAGCAGCAACACAGGTAAGCTTATCAAGCAATTCTACTCTTTCCCTAGCTTAGTAGGCAAAAACCACTTGTATTTAGGTTCAATCTCATAACTGAATGCATAATTTCAATTCTGCCTTATTAAATATGGCAACAGATACACTTTGATATGCTATCTAGACAACTAGAGGGGAAGTACTCTTTGATTTCACAACTTGCAACATGTTCTCTGCGAGCAGTTTGATCTAACAGACTTTGGTTACTGGTAATCTATGGAGAAGACTTAATCCTTTGAATGAGAATAAGGCAAATTTTCCCCACAATTCACATTTCTCGTGTCATACTGGAGAGATAGATGGCAGCACCTAGAAATAATGTGAGAATGAGGGTGGCAGCTGGAGTGCTCTTCAAGGATTATAACTGCATTTCAAGAGATACTGTTGTTTTTTGCATCTGCGTGTCTGGGATCTTGCAGTAAATCCATGAAAACCCGTGCCCTGCAGTTTGCCAGATCCTGCACAGCAATGCCAAATCAGGAAATAGGGAATGGCAGATCTAAACTTGGTGGTCTCAGTATAGGAGACAAACTGGGATCTATTGTGAACAGTATGCCACCAGGTAAACTGCAGTCCAAGGTTTTCCAGGCTTTCTGAGACCAAATGTATCTTATCCCATGGACAAGAAAGGGAAAAAAGAAAACACAAATGACTGCTAAACTCTGAAATACATCTCCAGCAGGAGGGAGACTTTTTGTTAATCTACTAGTTCATATTACCTTGGGATGAATTCACACCAGACTGCAAGGTCAGGGTGGCCAGTAGTTTAACAGATAACCATAAAATGGGCTATTTAAGAAATTTTAAGAAATGGCAATGGTGATACAACAGGTGCCAATAATTCTTTCTCCTTCACTGTGAGATTTTCCAAGAATCTCACTGACCAGTTTAAATTCCCTCCATGATATTTGTACAGGGGAAGTATAAGCCCATATACGAGTCTCAGGGTTTAGCAACAGCCTTCTACCTCTGTTTGTCTTAGAATCACCTTCTACTGAGGAATGGCTTTCTAAGACCTGTCAGTAGTTAACTTCAGCCATGAACAGTCCTAAAGGCTTGTAAATAAACCTCTCCAGTAGGTACTCGAAGGAATCCTGTGTTGACAGAGAGCCTTTCTTATAAAAAAGTCACAAAACATTTCGGAGCATTAAGGAAATGGCTGAAAGCAGCATTACAAATTCCTAAATTCTTTCTCAGACTTTACCCGCCAAATTCTCAAAGTCTTGTCTGAGTAGGGGCCTTCTAAGTAGCCCTGTATACTGTTTCAGTCCCGGGAAAGATAGCATATAAATATCATTATTATGAAACCACTCCTCCAAATCTGAACAGCTCTCAAAAAGACACAAAGGATAACTAATTCATCTCTGTGTCCAGCTAATTTCTTGGGAGAAATTTTAAACAGTACAAAGCACAAGAGACCATCTCCAGCATTTTCAACTTGAGAACACTAAAGTCACATCTGATTAAAGTGTCTAATTGTTCCATTAGGAGATAATTATTGTCAGGCTGCTGAACAAGGTGTTTGTTTCCATAATTGTTATACCTGGGAAACTCTTAAATCAAATTAAAAGTTCCAGATTCAGAAAAAAAACCCTTTGTAAACCAAATAGTAAAGTAAAATTTCAGCCTGACCTATAAAAAATGAAATTAAATAAAAACCACAAGTCAGTAAATGCATGATTTTGTTGTGCCAAACTCTGTGTTAGCATTAGTAACAGCTTCTCACTTTCTGGAGTTTTAATTATGACTCAAGGGACTGGGAAAAAAGAGAGGGTGGGAGAGAATGTAACCTTTAACAGCCTCACCGGTTGCTGTCCCTACCTTTACTGCTGTTGAACTAAAAATCTCCACAGGCTAAAATTCCTTACATTGCAAATAAAATCGTTTTCCCCTGGTTTTTATCAGCCTGGGTCCCACAAGGAACTGGCAGCCGGTTTATGTCAATGAACAGAGTGAGAGTTACTGTTTTCAGATATTCCATGTTCCCCCCCCCCAGCACAGCACAGCACAGCACAGCACAGCACAGCACAGCACAGCACAGCACACCACCACCACCACCAAAAGTGGTGAGGAGCTCACAGCAAACGTTTCTAATAACAAACAGAAGGCCCCAAGGTTGTGGGTTCGACTAAAGCAGCATTTGGGAGCATGACACATGGTGCAAATAGGTTTGTGGGAGATGCTATTCCCCTGTACTTCTTTACTGAAGTCATTAATCCATGTCACTGCTGCTAGATTTGCCACCACGAATCGGAAGTGACATGACCAGACTGTCTAAAGTTCCAATCTTTCTTGAAGTCAACCATCTAGGAAATGAAGGAGCTGTGGATTTGGAGATTGAATCTGAAGATAATAGCACACTTTCTCTCTGCCATGACACAGAAATTCCCAAAAGATCCGGAAGATCAGGAAATTCATTTTGGCCTCCTGTCAGATACTTCAGCTAAGATTCTCAGTACTTTCAAAAATCAGCTTCAATCAAATCCAAATAGCCTAAAATATTAGAAACTCTTGTACCGGGTTCTCACACCTTGGAGCAACTTCCCCTGCCTGGCTCACTGATTTGGTACTACTGATCTTGGGAGACATCACTGCTCCAAGCTATTTAGTTTGCAGAAGAACAAAGTAAGAGAGTTCCCTGAATTCCCTTTGTCTCTCAGAGTCCACCATAGTGAGACCAACTGATGATCTTCAAGCAGACAGTCAGTCCATCACTATTACATGATGCATGCAATATAGCACATAAGCAACTGGGATCCCTTAAAGATTCATCCAGAAGTTTGTGGAGACAATTTAAAAGAGATTTTTCAAGTAAAAGCAGTTAAAAGAGTCTGGGAAGCACTGTGACTCTCAGGGGCATGGCAGGGTTGCTGCATCATTGGCCATCCCTGTTTTCCAGCAGCCACTGACACAACACTGTGAAGTGGGTAAGTCAGGAGAAAATTACTTATTAAGAAAAGGACTGGAACAGCCCATAGCAATACATGAAGGATGAATTAAATATTATAAAAATTATTACTTGGTCAATACCACTACTTCAAAAGATGACCCAATTTATTCCTAAACTCCTGTCTCAGAGGACTAGGAATTAAACAGCTCATGAAAGCTTGAGGAGCCAGAACAGAATGAGAGATGAGATGATCACTGGGCAGGCAGAATTTTTTTGTAAAATTACTATTAATTTTCAAAATATATAAGCTTTTAAGTTGCTCCAGAACCTTTACATAAAATGCCCAAAATAAGTTTTTCACCATTTTTTAATGGCATTCAGGCTATAGATTAAAATAACAAAACATGCCATTTTAAAAAAAGGAAAATAAGATATATCTTATCAATTTTTTTTAAATGCTGCAAAAAATTTCTTTATTCTCACAGGTCAGCATTCAAAAGATAACGTGTTTAAAAAGAAAGAGCTCTAGAAAACTCTCTTCATCGGTATTAGTGGAAAAGTTTTCAGTTGACTTCAGAACTGCTTGTATATGACACTGCAATGAAATAATTTATTTGTTTCTGCAGTGTTATATTTTTAGATGTATTGAAGAACTGTGAAAACAATTTTGCAATATCCTTCCCCCTCTAAAAATTGTGTATCTTCGTTTCCCTATTTTTTTAAAGAGACAGCATTGAATGCTGTAATGTCAAAGACAACTAATTTTAATTAGGAACAGAAAGACAAAATAGTTGGAATGAGAAAAAATTAATATTAACAAAAAAGTTTGCATTGCTCTAATAGAGAAAAAAATTGTATTTACGCACACATATAGCAAAATAAGTTTGAAGTGATACAATTTGGTATAGGGAAAAATCCTGAAGTTCTGCCTACAAACTCCAGCAAACCCACTAAAACAAGCATACTAGCATATCAACAAATTCACAAAATTTCATGCTACACATGAATTTAAAAAAAAAAATTACCAGACTGTATAAGCAATGCAATATATTTCCAAGGTTTAGGAATAAAGAAACTTTTCTGCTAACAAAGGTGAATTTTTTCCCCTGCTGTCTCAACACCACCTCTGTTAGCCAGCTGAAGAGTCCTGTTTATTGCCCTGTACTGAGAGCAGCCTGTTCCAATGTAAGTGGAAATGTCAGTGAGTGTGTGGCATCATGGATCAAAGCCCTGCCTCTGTGCATGTACCTTCTCATCTCTTCTCATCAGGGCTTCCAGTTTGAGATGGAACAGAGGGAACGTGAAGTTAGCTTCAAACAGATGTTGTAAAAAGTCTGGTGGGAACAAGCTCCCCTCAGGAGCAGTCAGATTGTGTGGAAAGAGCATCTGTTAACCTTCATTTGAAAGGCTCCACGCTGGAGAATCAGAACATAGGAAAGGAAAAAATTGATAGCAGTTATGGAGAAGATGGGGGAAAAGGAAAAAAAGTGTTGTGGATTTGATGGTGTGTGGGCTTTTTACTGAACTGCACGTTTTTCCTACATTTGTTATAGCTAGCACACAAACATTTATATAAAAGCAAAGATACTATTCAATTTGAAAAAGGACAAATGGTTATAGCATGTAAAAACATGCCCCAGAACTAGTCACAAGTGTTCTGTGTGTATCCTACATTTAGATTACTTTAATCTTTCTCAACTTATGTGTAAACCCAAATATGTCTTCTACTTTCATTTACTAAACAAGGCAAAAATCCTATTTAAGTCAAGAATAAGCCAATGGTGCCAAAGTAAGCATATGTGTTAAAGAAATAGTTTTTTGTAGTATGTCAGGAGATGAGCCCACTCATTTTAAGGTTTTTTTCACAGGTATATTTGCCAGCAGGTATCTGGGTATGAATTCCATCCATTAGATTCACATATAAAGCAACAATCTGAATTTAGATCAAAGATCCATGAACATTGCTGCCACATGGGAAAGATTCCTGGTAATTCCTTGTTTATCTTAACCCTCATATCACTGCACAACCCATTTCTATGCCATCTTTTCACCTTCCTTGTTTAGGAGCTTAAATTTTTGTGTTGCCCACTGTTTTGGTCGCTGATCTTTGTCTGTCTTTGAAGAGGTGCTTTCAGCTCCAAAGCAAGCATATCTGGTAGCACTTTAGGACACTGGAATCAACAGCCATTGCATATCAGCAAAGGAAATAATGTGTTTTTCTTTGCCACTGGACTTTCTCTGCTCTCATGAATGCCATTACTAATCAGACCAAGGGACACATGGATATTTGACTTTTTTTCACATAGAAGACCATATAATTTGATACATACAGAAACACAGATCTATGCATTTCTGTCAGCACAAAAGAAATAGAGCAACTGAAGTTTTAATGACATAATGAGAAAGAAATCCCCCAGACAAAAGGAGAGACAGTCTAGCCATTTCAGAGGAAAAGCCTAAGCTATAAAATAAAATTCCTTTCCCTCTCAGCAGTTACACTCTCAGTATAAGGGACAGCTAGGAGACCTCAGAAACCCAGTTCTAAACATTCTCAATTTTGGGAGTGCATAACCAAACTTCGTGTAAATCAAACCCAATGTGATTTCCACCTGTGAAAAATCTTATCTTCTCTTCCTCCTAATTTTAAAGGCCATTGTGCTGCACTGACCGTGGCTGAATGCCAAATGCCCACCAAAGCCTCCTCAGCTGGACAGGCGAGAGAAAATATAACAAACGGCTCGTGGGTCAAAATAAGGACAGGGAGAGATCGCTCATCAGTTGCCATCACAGGCAAAACAAACTCAAGGAAAAAAATAATTTGACTTATTGCCAATCAAATCAGAGAAGGATAAATCAAATCTTAAAGCACCTCCTCCCCACCCCTCTCTTCTTCCTGGGCTCAACTTTACCCCCAGTTTCTTAATCTCCTCTCCTTTAGCGCACATTGGTTTGGGGAGAGGGGTCTGCAATCAGTTCATCACACATTGTCTCTGCCGCTTCTTGTTCCTCATGGAAAGGACTCCTCACACTCTTCCCCTGCTCCAATGCAGGGTGCCTCCCATGGCAGATGCTCCTCACTTCTCCAACGTGAGTCCTTCCCCTCGGGCTGCAGATCTTCACAAACTGTCCCAGTGAAGGATCCCATCCGTAGGGTGCTGTCTGCAGGAACGGACTGTTCCAGTGTGGGTCCCCCATGGGGTCACAATTCTTGCTAGCAAACCTGCTCCAGTGTGGGCTCCCCTCTCCATGGGTCCACAGCTCCTGCCAGGAGCCTGCTCCAGCATGGCCTTCTCACAGGACCACAGCCTTCTTCCGGCATCCACCTGCTCCAGCATGGCCTTCTCACAGGATGATAGCCTTCTTCCAGCATCCACCTGCTCCAGCACGGGTGTCCCCCATGGGCTGCAGGCGAATCTCTACTCCCACCATCAACCTCCAAGGGCTGCCAAGGGACAGCCTATCTCACCAGGGTCTTCCCCATGGACTGCAGAGGAAGCTCAGCTCCAGCTCCTGGAACACCTCCTCTCCCTCCCACTGCACCGACCTTGGTGCCTGCAGAGTTGTTCCCCTCACATACTCCCCTCCTATCTTCTCTGGACGTAATCATTTCTGAGCAATATTTATTTTTCCATCTTATATCTGTTATGCCAGAGGCACTATCACCATCGCTGATGGTCTCAGACATGGCCTGTAGGGCCTATCTTGGAGCCAGGCATTGGCTCTGACACAGGGAGGCTTCTAGTAGTTTCTCACAGAAGTCATCACTGTAGCCAGCCCTGCTTCCAAAAACTGCACAACTGAACACAACCATTCATTTCAGACAATTAATTTCCCCAATCATTAATGGCCTTTGTTGAGTAAAATGTGGGAAAAACCCATATAAACACTGTATCTCAGCTTGGCCTAAAATAATCTTTTTGAGGGAATAATAATAGTGCAATGAAATTAAAAGTAATTTGAAGTCTGTTTCCCACAGGATGCTTAGACTAGGCTGATACCATACCCTAAGGGTAGTAAAAAGACAGAAGCATATGGGGGCAGAGGGGTGACACGACGACTCCATAAACACAGCTGTAGCACCTCCTTTCAGTCAAAAATTCAACCCAGCACTAACCAGACCGCTCAGCTGCAGACACCAATGTCCTGTCATTAGTCAACTTCAGGAAATATTCAGCATTTGTTACCCAATCTGCAAAGACAGGAAGTAGAGGAAATGGAAACGCTGGGGGAGGGAGAAGGTTCTGCTCTTTAGTAGGTGATGGAAAACAGTGAGAACACTACTGCTCTGTTTGTTCAATCCAGTCATCTAGGGACTTCTAGAGGAACAAAGACCTTTATCTCCTTTTGTGAGAATAAACATTGCAGAGACAGAATTTGAAGACAAGTTTTGACCTGAGGACAACACAAAGGAAACTCCAGAGCCAGGAAATGTAATCTGTGTTGCTCTCTTCTTCCAAATATTAAATGGTTTAGACTTAGCTCTGCTTACAGAAAGGGATACAGATCTAAAGCCCACTGAAGTGGAAATACTTCAATTCACTTCAACAGGCTTTAGATCACAGCCAGAGTAACAGGACTTTACCACCACCACCTCAAAAGCTGTCCACAGTTTGAAGATGTTAGAGGTCTTTTTTTTCTAAGCAAGTCCAAAAGCTTATTAGCAGTACTCTAGAAGTACATCACTGACAAAAAAGGATCACAAATTTTATCAAATGGATCACTGTAAAAGATAAATACAAACGTTATATGCTTGAAGTGGTAGCACATGGGTAGTAAATGAACTCTGGCTTTGAAAAATCGCACATTGTAAGGAAAGAACAAAATCCCTAAAGAATTCATGAACTTCCTCACTTCCCTCTCCTCCATCCCAGCTCCTGCTGTCTAGAGCCCAAAATACAGGCAACCATGTAAATGCATTAACTTCTTCCAAACTTTAAAGGGCTTGGTCATTTTGCTTGGTTACTTCTCACATCCTAGGGCAAATCCTTCCCACTGCTCTTGTTTAGAGTTAAATTTGCTAAAGTTGCTGGCTTAATGCCTTGACGTCCACTAAACCTCTGTGATTTTCCCTGTAACTCAAAAATTAGCACAGTATGCAACAGGAGGCCTTGATGAAGTGTGGGCAGGAAGGACAGTGGTCACTCTCCTCTATGACTGGCAACTATTGCATCAAGGAAGCTTTAGTCATCTGAAGGGGAAGCTGAATTGCTCGTTGAGGGATCTCAGTTCCCATTTTTACTCCTGTAGGGAAGGAGGTGGTTGTGGTAGCCANAACGGACTGTTCCAGTGTGGGTCCCCCATGGGGTCACAATTCTTGCTAGCAAACCTGCTCCAGTGTGGGCTCCCCTCTCCATGGGTCCACAGCTCCTGCCAGGAGCCTGCTCCAGCATGGCCTTCTCACAGGACCACAGCCTTCTTCCGGCATCCACCTGCTCCAGCATGGCCTTCTCACAGGATGATAGCCTTCTTCCAGCATCCACCTGCTCCAGCACGGGTGTCCCCCATGGGCTGCAGGCGAATCTCTACTCCCACCATCAACCTCCAAGGGCTGCCAAGGGACAGCCTATCTCACCAGGGTCTTCCCCATGGACTGCAGAGGAAGCTCAGCTCCAGCTCCTGGAACACCTCCTCTCCCTCCCACTGCACCGACCTTGGTGCCTGCAGAGTTGTTCCCCTCACATACTCCCCTCCTATCTTCTCTGGACGTAATCATTTCTGAGCAATATTTATTTTTCCATCTTATATCTGTTATGCCAGAGGCACTATCACCATCGCTGATGGTCTCAGACATGGCCTGTAGGGCCTATCTTGGAGCCAGGCATTGGCTCTGACACAGGGAGGCTTCTAGTAGTTTCTCACAGAAGTCATCACTGTAGCCAGCCCTGCTTCCAAAAACTGCACAACTGAACACAACCATTCATTTCAGACAATTAATTTCCCCAATCATTAATGGCCTTTGTTGAGTAAAATGTGGGAAAAACCCATATAAACACTGTATCTCAGCTTGGCCTAAAATAATCTTTTTGAGGGAATAATAATAGTGCAATGAAATTAAAAGTAATTTGAAGTCTGTTTCCCACAGGATGCTTAGACTAGGCTGATACCATACCCTAAGGGTAGTAAAAAGACAGAAGCATATGGGGGCAGAGGGGTGACACGACGACTCCATAAACACAGCTGTAGCACCTCCTTTCAGTCAAAAATTCAACCCAGCACTAACCAGACCGCTCAGCTGCAGACACCAATGTCCTGTCATTAGTCAACTTCAGGAAATATTCAGCATTTGTTACCCAATCTGCAAAGACAGGAAGTAGAGGAAATGGAAACGCTGGGGGAGGGAGAAGGTTCTGCTCTTTAGTAGGTGATGGAAAACAGTGAGAACACTACTGCTCTGTTTGTTCAATCCAGTCATCTAGGGACTTCTAGAGGAACAAAGACCTTTATCTCCTTTTGTGAGAATAAACATTGCAGAGACAGAATTTGAAGACAAGTTTTGACCTGAGGACAACACAAAGGAAACTCCAGAGCCAGGAAATGTAATCTGTGTTGCTCTCTTCTTCCAAATATTAAATGGTTTAGACTTAGCTCTGCTTACAGAAAGGGATACAGATCTAAAGCCCACTGAAGTGGAAATACTTCAATTCACTTCAACAGGCTTTAGATCACAGCCAGAGTAACAGGACTTTACCACCACCACCTCAAAAGCTGTCCACAGTTTGAAGATGTTAGAGGTCTTTTTTTTCTAAGCAAGTCCAAAAGCTTATTAGCAGTACTCTAGAAGTACATCACTGACAAAAAAGGATCACAAATTTTATCAAATGGATCACTGTAAAAGATAAATACAAATGTTATATGCTTGAAGTGGTAGCACATGGGTAGTAAATGAACTCTGGCTTTGAAAAATCGCACATTGTAAGGAAAGAACAAAATCCCTAAAGAATTCATGAACTTCCTCACTTCCCTCTCCTCCATCCCAGCTCCTGCTGTCTAGAGCCCAAAATACAGGCAACCATGTAAATGCATTAACTTCTTCCAAACTTTAAAGGGCTTGGTCATTTTGCTTGGTTACTTCTCACATCCTAGGGCAAATCCTTCCCACTGCTCTTGTTTAGAGTTAAATTTGCTAAAGTTGCTGGCTTAATGCCTTGACGTCCACTAAACCTCTGTGATTTTCCCTGTAACTCAAAAATTAGCACAGTATGCAACAGGAGGCCTTGATGAAGTGTGGGCAGGAAGGACAGTGGTCACTCTCCTCTATGACTGGCAACTATTGCATCAAGGAAGCTTTAGTCATCTGAAGGGGAAGCTGAATTGCTCGTTGAGGGATCTCAGTTCCCATTTTTACTCCTGTAGGGAAGGAGGTGGTTGTGGTAGCCAAGCTGATACGTGTGAGAAGTGATGGTGACCAAGAAGGAGCCCTGGATGTAATTGCCCACAGACCACACATCTGAAATTCTGTTTGAAGAATTCCAATGAGCCTGATCTGCAGAGGCATCATCTGCAATTTCAGCACAACTCAATGAACAATGCAGGTGTTCACTTCCTTTGGAAGTCAGATCCCAAAATATAGATTTGGTAACCCCATCTACTGCCATGCACGCTTTTAAAGTGATGCATCAGAAAACGGTAAAGAGATAAAACAGCTCCTCTCAGGCTCTGCTGTCAATTCAAATTCCACTTGGATCTGTAACAGATGGACAGCAGATTGATAGCCCCATTTAAATGACTTCTCACAGAGTCAATGCTATAATAGGCATTAATTAGCTTCTCTTGTGGGGATACACAGAAAGACTAAAAGCCTGGAGAAGCATTATCTCTTACAATTAGCTGAAAACAGCACAGGGAGTAAGCTATAGGGATAATCTCAGGACAACCCTAACTCAGCCAAAATTCCTTCTGGGTTATCTGTGGAGCACATGTTGCTTGATGCCCAAGTGCTTCATTCTCACCTCACTGACTGCTGGTCAGCATATGGCAGACCCCAGCATGGTCCTCAATCCAGACATTCAGGTGCTTAATACCAACTCAAATAGAAGGGAATAGTCTCTGCAATAGCCAGAGGGATTGCAAAAGGCTGGTATACAAGAATGCAAATCCATATGTTCTCTCCGTCACACACTGAAAAGAAAAATCTGTAAGCAAATTCATAGTAGATGTTTTATTCCCTTTCTCTTATAAGGAAAACAATTGCTTTAGAAAGCCATCTCTATCAGACTGTGTTCTGTATTTCTGTTCATGAGGAAAAGGCATGGCTGGTTTTGTTTCCTTATTTTCCTTCCCTTTCTTTCTTCAAAAAAGGAAAGGCAAACTGTTGCCTTCTGCCATTCCTGTAAAAAAATTATTTACCAGTTACAGCAAGTTCAGGCTATTTATCCTTGAGTGTGTCCCTAGTATTAAAAAAGTGTGCACAGGTTAAGCACTGGTTTCCACAAGAAGAGTTAAAATTAGATTGTCTTGCTGTTACCCTCTTGACGTACTGAGAATAACATTTTATCTCTAACATTAACTTGGGAGAATAATAATTGAAACAGTGCAGTGATACAGGAAGTTATCCTTACATTATACTTATAAGTAACACAGCCTAGGATCACAACAACTTCATCTGAAGCAAGCAGGCACCTTACAGAAGACCAGTACTACTAAATACTGTTACAGCATTCCTCACATCCTTCAACAGTATTACACCCTCAGCTAAAGTACAGAGGACATCACAGGGCTGTACTCAGGGTTGGGGTGGATTTCTTTTTTTAATTAGATGCGTACATGTGTTTTCTCCCTAGTGGATCTACTGCACAGCGTGATATTTTCATTGCTTGTCTGGGATTCAGCAGACAGAAACATTCAATCACGTATCAGCATCTGGATGGGGCTTGGCTAAGTGCTAGAGGTCTGCAGTATGTAGGTCCAGGGACTCCCTTCTTTCTTACAGGCAGTATATTGTTACTTTGCCATCCAGACTAATATATTTTCATCAATAATTTATCTAAAAAATGCAAAAGACGAAAACTAAAAAGAAAAATCTAATATTAGGAGGAATATATCAGGTAGTAGTTATGATGCACCAATATAAACTCTCTGCACGAAGAAAACCATCTTCAAAACTGCTAAACAGTTACTTCAAATACTGAGTGAGAATTGTAAGACAATGTGGGGTTGGATTCTTTCCCCCTGCACCCATCTCCAATCTTAGAGAAAGAAAATTCATAGAACAGATAGGAGCAAAATCTTCCATCCACAAAGAAATTACCTATGTATCTAGGAAGAAAAAAACAGCAAACAATAACTCACATGCCTCACAGGACATGAGTGTCTGTATTTCTGCATTTTTATCCTTCAACTGATTCCAAAAAGTTTGCAGAAGTGTGAAACAGCCATTCAAATGTTATTAAATGACTTTCTACTTATATTAAGGGCCAAGTTGAAAGGATATTCCCTTCAGCAGTGTATTTTAGTTTGGTACCATCTCTTGATCAGAAAAAATAGATTTCCATAGAATCTGTTTCTTTAAGAATCTGAAACCAAACTGATCTGTGACTGTACTGTAAAACAGTGAATCAGATCAAGGAGTAAGAGCCATTTTTATGCTGTGAAGTAAACAATACCCTGATCTAAAGGCTGTCACTGTAGACAGAAGAGACAAGTTTTCTCAGTGTAATAACCTGGGGACATGAAGGAGAGGGAAAAAGGACAGAGAAATCCTTAAGTGAAGGTGGAAAAACCAGCACCTCTGAGCAACATCTTGCTCTTCTGTCATGAAAATGCAGCAATAATAGAAATATATCATAATTATGATGAATAAGAATAATATCTAATAAATCAGAAGTTCTTTAAATTTAGTTAGAACTGAAGAGAAAGTGATGAATGGATGTGATGCAGTGTCAGGAGCTGTGATATAACAACCACAGAGGTGCATGTATGAGGCAGGATCCATGGGAGACAGTGGGGGTATTCTCTCCAATGCCAACATCAACCTACAGCTCCTCATCATCTTTTATTTTATTTCTTGGTGTTAAACTGTGAAAGAATTCCCTCTCCCTAAAAGACCCCTGTTCAAAGTGGGTAGTAATGTGTGTACCAAGCAGGATTTCAAGCACAGGAAGAGATTAGCAGCCTGTGGATAACCTGGTTCACGTTTGCAGAACCTCACACCTTTTTACACCCTTCCTAGGGCATCATTCCAGTACAGGGAGCAGAAAACAGGCACTTCCATTTTTACCAGGACACACTCATACCATTACTAAGAGGCCATAGCTCTTCAGCTTTTTAGTTTAATGGATGGAAACTACTTCTTGTGACGCTTGTAACTAATTAAATAATTTCTGTTATCAAGGCACATCTTGTTTTGACAACAAATGAAAAACTTATCTCTGTTTACCATGATATGATATTTATTTCTGTAACAGGAGACACTACAGTTCACCACAAATGGGTGATTATTGAAATGGCTCTTGATTAAAGTGTGCTAGATCATTGGGTTCAGTTTGCAGAATCATCTGTACTTTCAAAATCCAACTCCACACAGATATTTTTCAGATCACACAACTTGAACATCTGAAGTTAGTTCACAGCAGAGTGTGTCACAGTACTTAATATACTGCTATCCTAAAAATAATATAACAGTGTATTCACTTATAAGAAAAAATCTAATTTCTCAATAAATAAGGTTATTGGAAGCTTCATGCAACATTGCCAGTTGTTCACATACATGGACCTGTCGGTTTAAATCTAGGATATTTTTCCAACACTGGAATATTATTATAATATTATTGTCTGTAGTTGAAGAGCTATATACAAGTATTTAGAAAACCACCGTGAGGGACCAAAAGAGAGAGAGAAAAAACAAAAACCAGTTTAAAACACCAACTTGATGCAAGGTCAGACACCTTCCTCCCAAGTACGGTTCTCAATCAGGCAGTGATTTTACCACATGCTAAGTATTTACAAGCCAAAAAAAGTTTGCCAGAAGAATCACCTCTGTCCAACAGGCCAGAGCAGGATTATGCTTTTATATAGTTTGAATTATGCCAAGTGTTTTCAGGGTAGTTCAGCATCTTGTAAGCACAAATTTAGTCTGAGCTTAAGTGCAATTCTAAAACAGGAAGTGTTGAATGCTTTACTGCAAATTAAAGCCACACATGGCTACCATATTTACACTAACAATGGTTAAAATTTTTAAGTTCAACAGAAAGGACCTAAAAACTGTGGCAACTTGTAAAATTCAATATAAAATTCTTCTCAGAGTACAAAATATTCTATAGACTAGATTTTCCTCTATATTTGAGTACCTTTTATGAAGCCAACATGGTGTAAATGGGAGATTAATATAACAGAAATTCCTCCCCATAAATTAATTCTAAAATTCTGTAGAGAAGTCACCCAACACAACTTAATGCTCCATTTCTTTGAAGAGAAGTTTCATGAGAAATATTTTTATTATATCAGGTGCAGATTGCCCTTCCTTGGTACATTTATTGATGCATACTCTATTTATTACAGAGTTATTTTTGCTAGAGAATTTTTAATTTCGCTTTTGAAGTATGATGTTAAAAAGAAAATCTTACTTTTTGTTGTTACAGCTGTGACGTCCAACAGCCACCCAGAACACAACTGACATTAGTTCACTTGCACAGAGCAGAATGTTTTAAAAAACCCAACAGCTTTCTTGATCTAAGTCGTTGAGAGCAGCTCTGAGATATGACTCTGGTAGCTGGAACCAAGACTTTGTTCATAGCTGACACCTAATACATGCCAGATAAGTCCAGCATTTTGGCTGATCTCCTTGTCTGACACCAAAGCAGAAAAAGGATTTGGATAATAGTTTATTGGCTTTGCTCACAGGAACAATAGTGCTATCCAGAATTCTCTCCATATCCTCAAGTTAAAGCATGTGTGAAGTTTTAATGCTCCTTTTAACTTACAAAAAGGGTCTCTGAGCACTGGGTAGTGCAAATAAAAGAGTACTAGAACTAAAAAGGCTTTGCTATTCCAGACAGGCTGCAAGTATCCTCTCTCTTTTTCTCTACAACTGTACTGTCTTTTGTACATATTTTCCCACAAGTAGTAATTTCCATTTTTTTCAAAGGATTCCGTACAGATTACAATTCAACAGTACAGGTGTGTATATATATATAGAAAAAGGGGGAAAATATAAATTCTAATTCTCATTTTTTCTGAGACACTGTTACCATGTCAAGGGCAGCATGTAGCTGTCTTTGACTGGTTCTAGGAGTTGGAGCAACCACTAAAATGTGTGAATGTATTGTAACACTTAGGACATCATAAGCTGCCTAGAATCACATTAAGTCAAATGCCAGGTTTTACTGCCCAGTACATTAAAAGCCATAATCTCCCACAAGCACAGAGTTTGGCACAGAAACAGAATTAACATGAAAGCGGATTCCACTTTCTTCTGGTAGCCAGAGTCAATCTACCTAAAAAATACATCTCTAAAAAATGCATCTCTGCACAGCTAGACAGGTATTGGGAATGAATTTCAACAAGGGGTTTCCGATCTCTGCATCCATGGGATGTCTTTGTTGTACAAGCATACTCATTTTATGCTTCTCTTCCAATTGTTTCTTCTCTCCAGAGAATCAAGTAAAGCCTTGGAAGCTTATCTCAATATCCTGGCCAGCTGCTTTAAGAACCTACATCTATCAATGCTCTGTAGAAGTCTGTCTGATTTTTCAGAGAGATACTTTCAGGGATATGAAAAAAATGGATACACAAGTACAACTGGAAAGATATTATAGGTAGACTGTAACCCAAGAATTGAATGTAGCATTCAGCGCTCCCACATCCTCTCCCTCAGGAAAACATGCGTAACTTCAAGTGCAAAATTTATAACTGGGCTTGATCTCTAGGATCCGGAACATTCTAGATTTGAACTTAGTCAGAAGCCAGTTGTGGCCATCATAAAATTACTGCCCACCCAAGGAGAAACGTTACTGCAAAGGCTGTGCATCAAATAATAAAATTTAAAACTACAATTGCTCCCTTTGAAAAATCCATTTTCCTGATGTATCTACCCAGCTGTCATACATCAAAATTTCAAAAAAAGATTCATTTTTCTGTGACTGTGTCCATTACACAAGCTCTTAAACAGATTTCCCTCTCACCAAATCAGATTCTAATCTGATATGTAGATATCTCTTTCCTATTAATGGTTACATGCACTTCTTCAAACCCATATAGGAAGGTTAGCAGCACAAGAGGTTAACACTTCACGTGCACCATGAGAAGAGCGTGGATCCCTCCCAGGGCAAAAAGACAAAGAGTTCAATAACAGATCATAATGGTTACTGTTTTAATAATCCTGTGAGTGAGGGCAGTGGTATAGATAAAAGAAAGCATTAACTGCACTTAACAGAGATCAGCAGAAGAAAACAGTACTAAAGCTGGACCAGAGAGCCACAGGGTGATAACCCACAAGTCAGCAGTGTCCAGAAAGGCTGCAGGGGCAGGCTAAAGTCTTTTAAGCTCCTCAGGAATAGCTGAAAAAACTTGACTAGGCAAAAATACATGGTAAGCAGCATCATGACCACCACAACACACCACTGGCAACCAGAACTGCTGGAATCCTGCAGAGCCCTCCCAGGCTTAGGTGGAAAGAAAATAGTTTAACAAAAGATATCTTTCACATGTCTATCCTGAACTGCACTTTAGGCATCATCTGTCTGCATTTTGGCAAAACCTATCCTACTTTCCCTTTGTGATTTTGTGAAACAAGGGTTACAACTCAGCACAGGCAATGAGCAGAGCCCCACGGAGAATAAAGCTTGAAAACAGAATCACCTAACACTAAATACCTCTCAAAAAGTCTGCATAGAAGCCACGCATGCAGAGAGCTTTATGACTGCAGCATGTCTTTGCTCAGTATTCACAAATATGGGGAAGTAATCATTATTTATAAAAATCCCATAAAAGGTATCCATTTTTTTTACTCCATAAATGAGTAATGACTCGATCATTTAGAACCCATGAGTCATAAGTTTTCTCTTGTAAATAGGATAAGATCAAATCCCATGGTAACATGTTCAGTCATAGTTGACTGTATTAATTGTATATTTTTCCCCTTTCTTCCTCTGCCTTCCACCTTTGGAGCATTCTCTGCCTTACACTTTAATTTGTAAGAACTTGGTCTCATCTACAATATATCAAAACAAAGACCATGAGTTTTTTTAAGTAGGGACATTAGGGGAAAAAGAAGCCAACACCAAACCCCTTTTACTGGCGTCCACTCACTCAAAATGCTCATAGTCCTGCTGTTCTTTTATGTAATAATGTTCCCATTGACACAGATAATGGGAACGCTGACATGTCAAATCTGTTTGGTGGGATTTTTTGCTGTTGCTGTTATATCCCACCCCACCCCTGACCCAGGGAAAAGGAGAATTGCCTGTAGGCTTTAATCATAATGCAGTACACACAGGCTGCTAGTCAGATACTCTGCGTCTGGAAGGTAATAAAAAAAAAAGTCTTGAGAGAAAATATTTTGGATTTCATTGCTCCCTTGCTATGTCTGTGCTTTGGGGAAGAACAACCAACAGCCACATTTTTCAATGCCATTTGAGCAGGGTTGAACACACAAATCCCATTATTGTTAATGGGATTTGTGCACATAATTCTGAATACTTTGAACAATCTCCCGTGAAGTTTCTCCCAACCCCTGAAGAAGCAGGAACAATTCTACGTTATTTAAACATAATCTCACTGACAGGTAATTTTGTGACACAAAATTTATTGCTGGCTTGTCCTTTGAGGGCATGTTTCACCATTAATGTTTCCTTTTAAAAACTTCAGCATACATTAAATGCTCATACCAAGCTTCCTGGTGTTTTCCTTGGAAAATCTTGCTTTCTGTGGTATTTCGCATTATCCAAATCTCTCTTTACTTCCCCCTCCTCCTCTACAAATACGCAGGACACCCTTGAAAATGAAATATTTGATCTCTAAAGACCCTGCTGGTCAAATATTCTTTTAAATAAACCCTTTACAGTATTCACCTATTACCTCAGACATTCATGTGGTATAAATTTTAAATAAATGTCTACCAGCTCGCAATTGATCAAGTGAGCTAGAGGCCATGAATTTAACATGACTACTTCTGCAGGCTGCCTCTTACAACCTTCTGCATTTGCCACTGGACTTCAATGCAGCCATTAACCAAGTGGGCCACGGGCTCACGGTCCCGCAGGCTAAAAGGCTATCTCGGATATCAAGACACTCTGCTTTGGCTTTCGGCCCTTCTGTAACACAACTGGCTTTAGCTCATCTGCGTTTATGTCAGTGAGTCATTCGGAGATCTCAGACATACCTTTGAGATGGTGAATTGCTGAAACAGGTCGTGCTACCAATTAACACGAAAAACAGAGTAATTTCCTACATGCGAGCAGACAATCGCGCTGGAAGGAGGAAATTAAAAACGCCATTATGTCACATGGCCCAGCAGGGCTGGAGCGCAGCTATTGCACAGATCACAGTCATAACACATTAGAAACACACAAGCTAGGACTTGATCGCGGATGTTTAATGTACATCATCATTACCTTAGAGGGAAGGCTCTCTAGCCCTAATAAGAAAAGTATCTGATGAGATGAAAAGTTAAGAATAGGACCTACATAGCTAACCTTAAATACTTGGGGTGTTCTTGTGGCCTCCGCGCCGGGAAGGGTTTCAACGAACGAGGCCTGGCTGTCACTTTGCCAAGGACGTCCAGCGCTGCGCTGAGACGGAATAACTGGAATCAGCTCGCGCTGCCAACGTGATACTCTGTATGCACAGCCCCTCCAAGAGACCTTCTTCTCTTGCCTCCAAGGTTTTTCACCACCATGTGTCCTAAGGGGAAGTTTGCCTACTGCTATCAGCACTTGCAATTCAAAGAAATACAAATTTTGCTTAAGGTGTTGTTATTAATTGCATTAAGACATTGCCCCACGGCACAAGTCATTTATCAGTTCAACACTGTAACCAATTGACAAAAAGGTGATGAGGTTAAGAGTACAGTGGTACAGGGAAAGACTTGGCTTCACCTGCAGAGAGGAAAGCTCAACAAACAATTCAGAAAAATGGGATTTCTCCTAGCTCTTTTTCCAGGAAAGAGCAGAAAACAGTACTCCCTTCAGTAGATCCTCGTTAGAAGAAAATAGACCCATTTTCTAGAGTATAAGCAAGACTCTAGTCAGTTTGAACGATTCATTTCCCCATTACCAGCTGCTCTTAAAAAGCAGATCTGGCAGCTGAACTGGAAGTTTTGCCCATGTAGTTCCCTGGCTCTTACCCCACCAGCACACGTTGCTTTTCTGCCACACTTGAAGGAAAATACCAGTGTACTTCTTCCTGCACTTCCTTCTGCCCAGAGACAGAGGGTCTCTGCCCACTGGAGGGTGGACGATACAGTCCCCAGCCAAAGTATGACAGGGGCTGAAAACACATGAACTGTGTGTAGGAGAAAAAGATTTTCCAGGTTTTCTACTGGGAATCACCCTGCTGTTGATGGCTTGAGGAACAGCTGCAGCTTCTGACCCTCGGAGATGCCAGTGTAAGCTTTGGAAAGCAAATCTCACTGAGCATCAGAGCTAGATACAGTCAATATTACTAGACTGAATGCAGGTGAAAATCTTCCACTAACATAAATGAAAACAAGGCCAAGTCCACAATTTATTAGAAAAACATAACACTGAATAAACAAGTAAAGCACACTATATTTTATGACAAGGTGTTTTTTCCCTTGTGGGAGAAAATTATTTCCAGATTCAAACACATCACAGTAATGTACATTTCTGCAGTAAATACCATCTAAGGATCTTAAGTGCAGCCTGCTGGCAAACCTGCTTTCCAGAAATCACTGCCTTTCCCATCTAAAGGGAGTCCTAAAAGGCTGACTCCAGAAAATCACACAGTATTTCCATTCTGTATCATCTTGATGATCTCCGTCATCACCACAAAGCTATTAGTGCACAGACACACACATGCAAAAGCACACCAACACACACACACACATGCACAGGAATAACTAGGGCAATGGAAAATACGTTCCATCTTTGCTCACTTATTCCATATACAGGCTAATTTCTAAACCACAGGGGAGCAAATGTTCTATAAAGCACTCTTATTCTACAACTAAATACCCTTGCTAACGAAGAGTTAGCAGCACAGTCATCACTATCAAAAGCACTAACTTTTGGATTAGTAGCAGTTGGCGACTCAGTCATTCATTTTTCATTTGAAGGAAACCTTTTTAAGACTGCACTCTTGTTTTCAGGAGGACTATAAATGCACTTCTCGTGTTTTTATTTTATTTATTTTGCCCGAGGGATTTGGGTCCCTCTTTGCAAGCAATAAATTTTTCTTTAAATCTTTTTGGCAATAATATATTTTAAGACAAATTGGACAAGGGGAGCATAAGCGCAGATCTCCTCTCCAAGGGTTTTGGCAAAATATCAGTGCTACACCGTGTTTGTAATCAACTTCTGGTCACTAAGCAGAGTGCTAATGACCTCTGCAAAAATGGAAAGCCACATGTGTCAAAACATGGCTTTCACCCCTTTGCTCTGCGCCACCCCCACCTTGCTCACAGGGCCACCTTCCCCTCGCCACAAAATAAATTAGTAAGGAGGAAGGCAAGAAGGGAAAGACAGACAGACAGAAAGAGACACTACGGCAGTTTTCAAAACCGTTGCTGTAAAGGATTTATCTGGAGGTCTGAAGGGACAGCACTCAGCTCTTGACAGAATGAGTTACAGTGGTTAGAGGGGGAAGGAGGAGGAGGAGGAGGAGGAGAAGGGAGAGCAGCCTGGGAGGAGAAAATCTCCAAAGTCTCATGCCTAAAATGCTCCTGGAAGATTGCCAATTACCAGTTCAGAACAATGTTGACATTTAGCCTTTTTCTAATCAGCGTTGTCCGTCACCCAGGGCAGAGATTCCTGCTGTATGACGGAGCTCTTCTGCTACTGGCTGCGGCGTCCTCCCGACAGTCTGTCCCCTCTGCCACTGACCACCACTCACTGGCACCCACCCCGGCAGCCCTGCTCCACCCCAAGAGCTTGAACTCCCCAAGAACAGGCTGGGGCACACAGAGAATGTGGCTTGGGGCTGACTGGTATGGTGAAGTACGGCACAACAGAAGTAGCTGATGTGGAAGACCAAACCACCACTGATGCTTCACAGCTGGGCTCCTGACAGAGGCAAGGCAAGTGGAGAAAAGTCTCATTTTAAGAAGATTATGGTTAAAAGAAATTCGGTAGACACCATAAACTGAAATATGGCATCCAAGCCCTTACAGGTTGTTAAATTCCAGTACTGGATTTTAAATTTACTAAAGTGGTGATGCAGAAACCTGCAGTTTCACCCGTTTACCAGTTTCTGGCTTTGAGCAGAGAAAAAAAAGGGAATAAACAAAGATGACGGAACTGCAGAAAAGAAAGTATTTGATGGCTATTAATAACTGTTCCCATTATTTAGAATCCAATTCAACACTCTTAGAACTCTGACAAGTTCAATGTCATTCACTGTGCACCTCCTGAAAACAAGAGCACAGCACAAGGCTGAGCTACATCGTGTTTCGTCCATCATCACAGAACCAAAAAAAAAAAAAAAATCTTGGCACAAGCTTGTCCTAAGCTGCTATCAGCTCACACACATCAGGACTGGAAAAGGTCAGAGAGCACTGTGGAGCTGGCACTGATAGAGCGAGATAAGGCACGCTGCACAGTGATAGCCTGCCCGACTATCACCAAAGCAAGGGCAGTAGAGAGGCAGCAAAGCACTGCCAGCACAAGGCAGTGTGCTCTGCAGCAGCTGGCTGTCCTCGAGGACACTTCGGTACCAGTCCCACTGACATGTCACGGGGAGGTCCCTTGCAGCAGGAGGCAGAAGATTTTTTTTCTTCATCTTTACTGCAGATACCCTGCTTAAGGACAGCAGGTAAGCAGCTCATTGATTTAAATTCAGTTCTACAGTCACAGTGATTTCAGCTGCATTATGTTTGTTCATGTGGAAGTAGCTGTGACTACATGAACATCAAATTAGGTAAATGCAGGATTAGTGTTATGGCTCAGTAAAAGTAAGTAAATTCATTTTCAGAAGTTATTTAGGAATGTAGTCAATTAATTTTCAGTGAAATTAAAAAACTTATTCAAAAAACTTATTTAAAATGCTGTCAAACACCTCAAGGATATCCTTCAATTCAGTGTTTTGAATGACCTCAAGCGGTGAGACTACTGACAAGTAAGTTTGTACAGTGCAAGTTGTTGCAAAACAGTACGATACAGCTTTGAGGCAGTAAGGGCTTCACTGCAAGCAGGTAAGTAGTGCTGCAAAATCAGCGAATGTGTGAAGTTTGCACATCCCTCAGTATTTACAGTGTCCTGGCTGGATGCCCCGAAGCTGAAAACAGCCATTTTCAGCTGCATCAGATTTGGACATGGACCTAGCTCTGAGAATGTCTGAAGAGAAAAAAGCCCTGTGAAACAAATTTGCAAAAGCCTCAAAATAGTTTCGACTTAAATCTTATACCATTTTACTCTTGTTCCTCTTTTCCTAACAAGTTTCAAGCCATGACAAAATTCTTTTACCAAGATTTTGACAAGCCAGACACAAAACAAAACCAATGTGTCAATTTAGAGATTTTGAGGCAAAATAGTGGTCACAGCCATGGTTAGAGAAAGGTGTTAAATGAGCAGTGGTGGTGAACATGGAGAACAAAGTGCTATACTGGCTTTGTGTCAATCTTCAGACAGGGGTCCTGATAATACAACAAGCACCACGTGTCACTACTTGGCTTGGGTTTTGTAGAAGGGAAAGAGTAAGTACATCTAAAAATACAATTTGAGAGGAAAAAGTCAGCTGTGGCAAACTGAACCACAGTTAACAAGCAATTCTTTAGAGGAAACATGATTCTTTAAAATGCATTTTTAATTTTTTTCCAAATGTGTCAGCATTTATCAATGTCGCTATTTAATAAATTTTCTCAAATTCATCTTCCATTTTCCAAAATTTAAACCAATAAATTGAGCTTTGTTCTGCTTGCAATAACATGGCTTAATTCCCATATTCTCATCTCTACTAACTTTCAGATTTATTTAAGAAGCAACAAAAACAAAACAGAAGAAAAAAGTACATTAAAGGCACTTGAAAGAAATCCGCATCCTGATTTCAGATAGAGAGGAAGGGCAAACATGAATGGAGAAGAAAAGCAGAGAGGGTTTGGGGAAATCTGTCCAGGACTAGAAGAAGAAATATAAGAAAATATCTATGCCCCTGTGTCAGAACTGATAAACTATTCTCTCTACCAGTGACAAAGCCCAGAAATCCTGTGTCCTGTGCTATTTTGTGTTTCACAGAGCACATTCTGTAGAATAGACCAGAAAGAGACAGGTTTGAAAAAAAAATATTGTGGTAATTCTACTGAACCAACATCACAAAGAAAAAGTTAATTTTTTCAGGACAAAATGACCTTCCTAGGTGGCCTTCCTTTTAAATGCAGACGCCAGTGCTCAGTTCTCACAAAAATTGATAGTCTTGGTAGATTTGATTATGCTGGATTGCCTCCCCAAAAAGGATGTAACAGAGAAGTTTTAACCACACTGAAACCAATAAAAGTTTTGCCAGTGGCTTCACTGGGACTAAGTACCAGCAGAGGAAGATTTGACTTCCAAATAGTTTCAAAACAGTGACATATTTATTAGATCTACATTAGTTATTCTCCAAACTCTCCATATGAGTTTTGACACATACATTCATTTAAAAAGAAGCATTAATTTCTGTCCCAGCTAATTTTTTTAAAAAACTTTTTTAGTTCATTACCGTGTGAATGCCACACACATGGGACTTTGCTTTTTAATGCTTCCAAAGCTGAGAGGTGGAAGCCTTTTAACATGTCCTAGTTAGCAGGTTGTTCCTGCTTCCCTCCCTCATTCCCCAAAGGCCTAATGATTCTCCCAGTCAACTTCCCTTCAGCCAAGGAGGTTGGACATGGGTCCCTCAGCAGTCTGCCAGTGTCAGTGTGTCAGCCAGACCTGTCCCTCCCTGCCCAGAGGGCCAGGCTGTGCTCAGCTGCAGCTGTGTCCAGCCATCTCTGCACCGGGCCAAGGACTATTTACCAGCTTTTTCTTTTTTTTCCTTTTTTTTTTAAAGAGTAGGTGTTAAAACAGGGTCCCCATCCTTTCCAGTCAGTCATCTCCTGTGGGTGGAAAGCTCCTTAACTTGGGTAGGCAACAGCCACAACAAAAAGCAAGCACACCATTCCAACATGATCTACCTTCCACAACGATCCAGGCATTAGCCAGGATTCCAGGAATGTGACAAAGGCTTTGAGAGTAGCCAACATCATTTACACTTCCCTCTACCCACAACTGCAGCTGACCACTATAAAATGCAAAGTAAATACCCATACATACATCTGCAACACAAGCAAAAATCCCCATTATTTCTTCATGTGTGAGCAATTCCTGGTTAAAACAGGCACCCAGGCAGCAGCCCTTTGCTAGGCACAGCTCACAGAGTGGAGATGGCTGCCACCATCAGGAAAGTGAACCCAGAAACTTCACTGGAAGGTCCAGACCAAATCTGTAGAGTGGCATCATGAAACCCCAGAGTTAGGTCAAGCAACTCACTATATTTTTCTCTATCACTGATATATAATAGTTCACTCGATTCTGCCACTTGAGAAAAAGATGTGAAAAGCTACACAAGTAGAGCTGGAAAGTAACCACAGTACTAAGACAGATGTTGAAAAAAGAGGTAATTGAGTTCTGCCAGGATGATCAGAGACCCTTTCTGGCCTTCCATTGTTATCACTTCAGTTCAAATGTCAGCGTTATTACTGAGAGCATCACAGTGTCTTTCTTTTCTTCAAATACTGGCTCTGGAAGACTTTGATGCTCCATTTAAAAAGAAAACTTACATTACTAGCCCTCATGGACACAGAGAAAAGCTTAAAAGCATGACTTGAAAGCATATCTCAACATACCCCCACAGGATGAAAAACCAGATGTCAAGCAAAAGGAACACCTACTTTATTATCAATTTTATTAATGTCTGTGCCTTCCCTTGATTAGAGCCAAAAAGATTAAAAAGAAGTAATTTTTTTTTTTCTCTTCTTATAAACTTGTTAGCTCATGTTTTCAAGATTTATATCCAGCTGTAACAATTTGAAATGTCTTGAAAATAGGAGATAAACATCTCCTAGAGTTGCAGAAATGTGGAAGCTGGTGCTTCATTAAATGAACCAAACCCCAAACTGCAAGATGTGTGAGGAAATCACTTGGGAGCAATGCTGTGACAAGGAGTACCTTACTTTGGGCACACTAGAGGCACCTTCTAGAGCCCCTACAGTCTCTTCTATTTTTTGTTGTTGTTTGTTTGTTTGTTTTATTTGAAATCTTGCATGTGAAAACATACTAGCTATTCCAATATTGTTCTGTTTATTGGTAATACAAGGAACAGCAACAGGCTTATCTGGAAAGAAGCAAATGCATGTTTTGTAATGCAGTTTGCAGCAGTTATTTTTCTTTCTGAAAATCATGGCATGAGTGAAAGTTTCTCAAGTCTGTTCAGTTCTTGGATATACCAACAAAGTCTCTTTGCAGTGTCCATATAAAGCAGACAGAATAGCTGCACTGAAGCTGGATTTGGCCCCAGGGTGTTTAAATGACCAGGCAGCAGAACCAGCCACTCAAGTTGCCAGCAGTGAAGTGGTGCTGCAGTATGGCAGCCTGTATTTATAAGCTCCTCATCTGCTGGGCCACAGCTCCATCTAAGCACAGACCCTTCTCCTACACTCATGCTGGTTTACTATTTCTGTTCTGTACTGAAATAGACTGGACTACATTCAAGCCTATTGTGTTGCAGCGTTGGTTTTGGGGTTTTTGGTTTTTTTTTCTGTGGGCTGACTTTGGTTGATTTTGTCGCTCTGTTGGCAATTTTACTTATCCAAATACTAAGAGATAGTGAGAACCTAAATGATTGATAGCAGTGTTCATTGAAATATTAGCAATATTAGGAATTAGTGTGTTCTCCCTCTGTATAATGACCCAAAATTCAAGGCTGACAAAGAACAAGCACGTGGGAGGATCTGGCTCATGCCTTCCTTTTCAGCAAATGCATCCTTGGGAATAATTTAAATATCATATTTCAGCCTTGTTTTACACAGAGTGGAGTGGAAAGTAACTGCTGGGTTTGTACTAAAGGCAGGGGGTACAGTGGGAGAATAATTTTGCTAATCCTTCAATTCAATCAAGCTGAAGTTCCCTATAGCCATGAGCCCAGAAAGAACTATTGCCTGCTTTCCACACCAAATGACCTGACTCTCTGGGATATCTTTCAAAGACATTTCTTTCAGCAGCTTTCTGACACTGCCTTTTGGCAAGCTGTCCTAGCGGAGTGCGAGTGCATTATAAGCATTGCATCAGAACATGTAGGTTTCTAAAAATGAGAAGAAGGCTTCCTTCTTGCCTGGATGCTGGAGCTCAGTCTCCAATTTTATATGGAGGGAGTGGTGATAGGGTGGAGGGTGAGAACCAATAAATGCTTATGGCTGTGAAACATTTGGAAATACTCGAGCACAAGCACTTTTCCGTTCTTGCCCGCTTTGCTGCCTTCTCCCAGTGCAGAGGAGTGGTGGGTGAAAGGCAGAGGTGAACTCCTGAAGTTTCCATTTGGTCAAGACAGTTGACCAAAAGGGACGGCTCCAAGGAAAGCCCAAAGAAAATATCTTCCTCAGCTTGTTTCCCTTTCTTTCCTTTCACCTTTTTTAACTCAGTCATTACTCCATATTATTGAAGAGTTTAGACTCATAGTTTTTTTCCCTCCTTCCAATATATGTCTGCTACTTTCTGCTGGTCTGAAGTGAGTGTGTCAGACCCCTGCACCTCAAGTGCACAGGCTCTGCTCCCAGACACTTAAAACTCTGCCTCCCCACCATCTTTCCTAAGAGATATAAGAGGACCCTTCCCTGCTGGGTGGCAATGTAGTAAACTAGCCAGATCTCGTTCTTGGTGTGGGGTACACAAACTCACATCTTCCCATCATGAAAAAGGGGTGAAGTGCAGTCAAATTCCCTGCTGCAGAAGGGGTTCAGTAATTTCTACCTGGAATATATTTGAAAAAGACAGGTGAGACCTTGCTTTAATGTCTTACTGGAAATTCAAAATCTGTACCAATGCAGCATATTCCCCCTCTTCCAGTCTAAGGTGCACAGTCAGCACTGAGATTTGCTCCAAGCCTCAGTGGGGAACTTGAATCCCTTGACCTACTGGCCCAGAGAGGAGAGTGTAACCAAGTCCCTCTGACAATAAACACAGAAAGTATTAATAAGATTAACTCCCTGGCACCAACAACCTCAGCATCTGTTTTAGACATAAAGAGGAAGGCTGGTGAAAAGAATAAAGTGGTGACAAAGGGTTAAATAAATGTGAACTG
This sequence comes from Dicaeum eximium, assembly GCA_013396995.1. Taxonomy (NCBI): domain Eukaryota; kingdom Metazoa; phylum Chordata; class Aves; order Passeriformes; family Dicaeidae; genus Dicaeum; species Dicaeum eximium. The sequence continues at coordinate 837,772 of VWZP01000218.1, forward strand.
GGCAGGATCCTGCTACTTGAATCTTTTCCATTGTTTGCTGATGAGGTGCAGGCACTTGGCTGTGCAAAGAGAGAAGGCTTTAAGGAGACCCAGAATCTGGAAATACATTGCTTCTAAATGGCTAAAGCTGATGTTTAGAGATAATGTTCCTGCCCAATTTATTTTTTAATACTTCAAGGCATCCATATTTCATCTAATCTCAATTTTAATGTCAGAAAATTTGATTACAGAACCTCTAAAAGTGAATCTGCAGAAGAGGACAGCGCAGTCCCCTTGTTTTAGTAGCACTGATGAAAGCAGGGGAAGGAGCGCCCGGCATCCAGCAGTCTAGAGGCTGGCAAGGCAAATAGATACTAAAGAAGGTTATCAAAGTGGTGTGAATGCTGCACAGAATGCCACCTATCCAATGCAGGATGTTTTGAAAGGGGGCCTGCTCAAAGAGGATTAGGACAGTGCAGTGCTTGCCCCTGCTCCCAGAAGCAGCAGCCGAATCTACCACATTTAGCAGTAGAAGTTGTGAAAGGCACAGAATTAAAGCTGGTAACCCAAAGGGAGTGTATTGCCCTTCTGAGATTGCTGCACTTTCCTAGAGGGACACTGTTAAGATAGAAGGGGTGGCTGCAAACACACTCTGACAGCCAGCACGCCTGAAAGGTCAGATGAGATTGAGCACTCAGTCTTTATCCATTAGTAGAAGCTAGTAAATCATAGACTAGCAATGGCCAAGAAATAGCTGTGTCTTTGTAACATTTCCATGTCTTAAACCAGATTGAAAGGGCTCCAGGAAATCTGAGGGCTCTAGATAATACTCTAGATAATGGGAGAGGTGCTTCTCCATGACCTATTTGATAACCTTCCCCACATAAGGATGTTTACAAGCTGGGTGGCAACTAAGATGTTTAGCTGTGCTGAGATGACAACTTTATGAGGTAAGAAAAATAGCACAGTGTTTTATTGTTGTTGTCATGGGATGTGGGAGCAGCTTTGAAAGGTTGCTGCAGCATTCTGTCAATAGGACTTTTTGGAAATTATGATTTTTCTGGTTAGGCCATAGGCATTAATTGTTTGGAGGGTATAATTCTTGATCTGCTGTTAATATCTTTCTAGAAAAAAAAAAAAAAATACTTGACTGTTCTTGGAACAATCTGCTCTAAGAGCCTAGGAGCGTGCCAGGTGGAAGTTATTTTAGAAAGGTTTTTACTTTGAAAGGTTGCTGGATAGTCCAGTGTTTGTGTTTGGTGTATGCTGCTCATGGAAGCTGGATATTTTCAGGGTACAGCACAGTGAGTTTCCTCTCCTACTCTTTTAGCTTGCTATTCTCCTACCCAAATGAGAAGTTCCCATTTGCTGGCATGAGCGCACATGCAGCGCTTTTCTGCAGTCTCACCTTTCCCCTGTCCATTGAAGGCAACACAGAAACTCCTGGAATTCGGCAGGCTCTTCCCATTGGGAGGAAGCAAAAGGAGCTCCTTTGGAGATGTATGGGGAACCTTACATCTCCTCTTTTCTAAAATGCTTTGTCTCATTTAAATAGTCTGCATGGATACGCCTCTGATGTTTGTTGTCATAGCGTCACTTTTATCTGCTGGTGTCCAACTCGCCCCGCGGAGGAGAGGGGTTAGGGAAGTGCACTGAATTCACTCACTTCTTGTTTACAGGCAGTATTCACACTGGCAGTGCTTCATGACTTTCATTAATGGAAAGAAATTAGGATGGAAAACTTCCTCAGTCTGTCTGCAGCTAAGACTGTTTGCATAGCCCAGCCTAGGGAAAACAAGGAAAACACACATACAAAAGATGATGAATGAATGAATACCTTCTAGAGAGATAGAAGAAAGCCTGTAATAGAGAGATGGAAGACAAGAGAGAGGATTTCAGGCTTGTACTTCTCTTGACATAACACTCATTTTTGAGTATTTTGCAAATAATGGAGTCTGGTTTAGAGTCTTTCGGGGCTACTATAATAGAATTAATTAACTGGAATGAGAAAAGGAAAAATAGCCAAAGCATAATACTTTCTCAAAAGAAAAATCAGTGCTTACAGGATTTGTGAATGTCAGATTTAAGAGGATTTTTTTTCATAGAATTAATGGAAATGTTCAAATGTTAATTAAAAAATAAGAAAGAGAAAGAAAACAAAAGCCTTCCTACACTTCAATATGTTGAACATCTTTGAAGCAGATCTTAATGTTTATTAGTTTTGCCTTATCTTGATTTTGAAAAGTTTAAAGGAAATTACTTTTAGTTATATTTTTTGCGTGTATTAGCATTTGTTTCTTTTAATAAATATGTCTGATAATTAACTTCCATTTCAGTTTCTTTTCTGCAAAACCTAGAATCATAGAATAATTTGCACTGGAAAGATTCTTTGAGGATTATCTTGTCCAACCCCTCTGCCATAGGTGGGCACTAGATTAACATGATGCCTGGGGAAAGTCTAGTATAAGCATTCTCATTCTTTTCACTCTGTTGTCTCACTCTTCAGCAGTTTATTTTAGCTTCCAGGAAATTAATAGCACATTATTTTTTACATGATTACATAATACCACAGTTCTTCTCTATTTCTGTGGCAAAGAACTATAAACTGAATAAAATTCCTGATGTTTAATAACATCAAATGTTCAAGACATTGTATCAGAGGAACCTATTTACCTGTAATACCTAAATTCATTTTAACATTCCTGTAAATGGAGGGAGTATTTCTTTTCATATTTTATAGTTGGTGAACTGAATCTGAGAGAGACCAAGAAATTTGCCAAAAGAAATTAGTGGTGAACAAGAAACGAAAATGAACTTTCCTAGGTCCAGGCTAGCACTTTTAATAACTTCTGCCACTGCTTTCTGTCCAACATCCACTTGGTGTATCTGTTCTTTGACAAATCTTCTGTTGTTCTAATAATCAGAACTCAAATGCATTTCCCCTTTAGTTTCTCTTCTGTAAAGAACTTCACAAAGTCTTCTGGGTTGTTTGTTTGTTTGTTTTTTTCATTTTTGAGTGACAGGGCAGCATTAGAAGCATTTAGCCTTCCCAGGACATATCCCTCTTTTACTAATTCCATGCAAGCATCTTGAACTAGGCTGCCAAACCGACCACATAGCAAAAGTGAGAGAGAGTGAGGAGTGTGCTCCCTCTCACCCCACCAGTTCTGGTCTGTGCACAGTAGAACAGTCTCTGTGCATTACTGGAGGTGCAGATTTCCTTCCAGCCCCAGCATTTCTGTGAATTGGCAGTGGCAGCCCCAGTTCCCCACACGTACACTTTGAAACAGCTTGCATTCCATGAGCAGTACATCACTCACTGCTTGGAAATGGTGATACACGGACGATTCCTTCACAGAAAACAAGTGGTTTGCTACATATTTAACGAAGATTTAAAAGAAAAAAAAAAAGAAGAAAAAAAACACCACCCAGGTCTTTCCTCTCTCTTGCTTCTGAAAAGTAAGCAAGACAACAGATCTTCCAGATGCTCAGCCCAGGGAGAGAGAACTATTTTCTACAGCCCAGAGGAAGAACAGCAGCTACAAAAGAGTCTGGACTGTATACAACCTTTTCCCCCAATCCAGCCAAATTGAGAGCCCCATGCCTGAATGCCCTCTCTGCCACCTCAGCCCCAAAGCTTATGGGAAAAGGGGGGAAAAAGACAAGAGAGCAAGCTGCTCCACAGGAGGAGCGGTGAGGAAAGCTGTTGTACACAGGCACATGAGGACAGCTGCTGAAGGAAAGGAGCTGTATCCACCCAGGAAAGCTGGGCTCCTTTGCTGGTAGCCAGGTGGCTCTGTGCCAGAAACAGAATGGCACCAGCTTTGCATTTCAGTGTCTTGGAGACCCTAGGAAAGAGCTGGGGCTGTGGGAATTTCTTTCTTCGGGAGAGAATGTAACACATAGGCAAGAGCTGTGGGCCTGATCTCTTTCCCCAACACCAAGAAGATCTCTCAAAGTCCTGAAGAATAGTTACAGAACAAAAATGAGGAAACTGATGCAATTGAGTGATTCTACTGCTAAGCCAGCCATCCCTTTTCTTCTATTTGTATATAAACCACATCACTTTCCTGAAGTTAGATGCAGGACACAGGCACATTTAGAGCTGTCCTCCTCTAGCCTAGTCTCCTGGAGGCTTCAAGACTTTCATTCAGACTCTTGGTTTAGAAAAAAGGAAAACTGAACACACAGCAGACTGCACCAGCTGAACCTCTATCTGCTCCACATGTAAAGCCTATCTAATGTCAGCAAGCAAGAAGTGTTTGTGAATGAAAAGCTGCACACACATCTACAGTTTTTAAGAAAGTGGACACGAATAAAACACCTATTTTCTTATCCTCTCATGCTCATGCTCTTACTGTGCCAAGTATTTTAAATGTCAGCTCCTCGGGATTATCTCAGAGCTGTATGACCAATTCCCAAACTATGTGCATCAGTGGGACTATCAGTGGTTCCACAGCACATCGAAACTCATCCTGAAACACTGCAAATAAAAAAAGACTGTGGGTTTAGGATTTCTTTTTAAACCAAACATTTATTTTAAAAGATGCGAGAATGGCTATTGTCATACTAAAACCTGAAGACAAAATTAGTATATATATGGTAGTTTTTAAATATATCAGCCTTTTATATTTCTTTATGAGGAAAAAAAATTGGCTGTAGTTGCAATCAGTCTTAATTCATTCTTTATTGCTGCTCTGGTTCTGTGTTATTTGAGCTGGTTAACTGTTAAAAGCGTTTCAAATGTTCACATGGTCTGCATTAGGTTACAGAATAAAAGTAAGTACAGCCCACCAAATGTAACTTTCTGAAATGTAAACCACATGAATTTGATTTCTTTGTGGTACAACTTTAATTGGGTTCAGAGGTCTTTTGGTCTTACCTGTCTATCTGCTCTCTGATGGCCTGACCTGATAAAGCTAATACAAAGAATCTGCGAACGCGATCCGAACCGATTACTCTCAGTTACAGTACATGGCTTTATTCTTGACAGTAACAGCCCTTTAGCCTGGTTCATTATTAGGCTGCAAGTTTGAACCCTGGAGCCACCACTAAACTGGAAGTAGAAGTGTCACAACTTACAGTAAAAGATTGTGTCCCCTTGCAACTCCGCAAAACAAGACAAGGGAACAAGAGCACATAGGTGCAACTCGACGTGATCACACCTCCTGGAAAAACTGCATGAGCATGCAAATATATGTATGCCTCACACTGTCACAGCAAATGTCACAACAGAGAATGCATCCAGCACACACTACATAACAGAGGAGCAACTGTAAACAGAAATTCCAACAAAGCCTGAAGTCTTCAGATACTGATCTTGAGTTGATTTGGAATTGTTGATTTTTTTCTTTAGACAATACTCTGCTTTGCCTTAATGACTCATTGTTCACTCATCAACACTCATCTCTGTTGCACTGTGCTCTGCCATATGCCTGCTCAAGTGAAACAACAGCACTGCCACTTCCCACCCAGAAAAGCACATCATATCCCAACAACAACAAGAAAGGCACTGCACAACAGGTACACTCACCTCATATCCTGTGACCCGACTTGTAAACAAAGACCTGTATCGGCTTGTGGGAGCAGATCTGGAATTAAGCAGACAGCTCAGGAGAAATGTAGGTAGAAAAGGAGCAGTGTGCTGAAATACTAAAAGTCCCTTTGCCTGGGTAGCTGGTTTTGCAATGCACAGCCTTGATTTTGAAAAAGTAACATAAAAAAAGATTCACAGTGCTCAAAGCTCTTGGAAGAAGACACCATAGAAAGGAACACTCAGCAGACCCAGAAATAAAATAACATAACACAATATGAAATGTTACTCAACTGACACTTCCACTGTAATTCATAGGTTTCATTCAAGTAAATAAATCAGTAACAAGTAAAAACATTACAAGTCACTCTCTAGCTCAGGCAAATTACATTCTATTTTCTCTACTTGAAAACACACACACAAAAAACCTTTCAAAACCAATGTAGAAAAAATGTTTAGAATAATATTTTACATCCCATTCCCCAAAGCTGTTTTTGTCTTTGTCATTTTTCTACAGTTCTATTACCAAACACTGCTCTGTACCAGTAGAACTGTTCTCTCAAATAATTTCCACCAGTGAACATACGAGCAATAACAAATGAGGTCCCTTAATTATTTCCAGACTTTTCCAATAAGCAGTGTTGGCAACACAGCTCTTAGCTCCCTGTCCGTCATACAAATAACAAGGCAAGGCCTGTAAACATGGCAGGGGCATCTCTACTTTCCTGTTTGTCTAATGGACATGCAGGAGAAGTAAGAAAGAAATCTATACCTCAGTGGTAGGGTTTTCTTGTCAACCTGGAATAGCTTTTTTGGTTGGAGTAATTTATACATACATACACTGTCTTCAAGGACACAACTTACAGCTTCCCAACTTGGTCATAAGGAAAATTGAACATTTCCAAGGATGATTCTTCCAAAACAAAAACTGATTTTTTTTTTCCCTTGAGGCTTGAAATGTGGTTTTGTGCTTTTGTTCTCAGACACTGTTTTCTTTTATATATGGGGTTTTGTTTCCCTCTGCATTTATGGGTTCTGCTTGGGTCCAATATTGTTTCTAGCATTTGCTTTATAGGACTTAGGGCCCCACAACCCTTGATGTTGCATTAATGTGCAACAAAAGGCTCCATGCTACCAGGCTGTGTACAGAAAAAGACCAGACTGGAAGGGACCCCAGCTTTCCCCACAGAGAAGTATAGTTTCACTTGATGGCTTCTGGAATGAACTTTGCCTATTATGTTTTATATAGATTTTTAATAAATCCTCTGAGTCACAGATTTCTTATTGGAACAATAGAATAATATGGAGGCCAGGGGAAAATTTAGAAGAAAGTATGGATTTTCTTCCCTGTCATGGAGCCCAGATTCCATATCTTTCTCCGCATCCATTTAGTATGTCACAGAGGGAACTCACTGACTGTTTTCTTTCAACTTCCTTTGCTACTTCACAGTAGAAATATTATTTTGCTTCCTATTTTATTTCCCTACAGATCAGAAAAAATTCAACAACACTCTAAGGTCTGTTTCCTCTATGGGCCTGGGACAGACTCCAGATAAAGTAGAATTAAAACAGAATAAGAAGAAATTAATTGTCACGTTTTCCGCACAACTCTTCCATTTGGTGTATGTATTGATAGGCTCCAGTTGTCATCCACAGACCACACATTGTCAGTCTGAACTTGGTTTACTACCTGTGACATAATCTGAGACAAAACCAGTTGAAACAAACACAAATTGAGAAAAACAATATGAGATCAGTTCACATTTGGTCTCCTTTGGTTATCAGCTACAGTTAACATCTTAAAATATTGTAGTTGCATTTCAACCAGAATCAGCCATCCATAACAGCCTGTTAAGCTTAACAGACCATCTTGTTTGAATATTTAAAAAATACTGCTGCCTTTTGCCCACTTTCATTATGTTAATTTACATCTGGTGCCCAAAAGAGCTACATCAACAATTCACAGCAATAATGAATTAATGAAGTCCAGCATGTCCAAAAAGAGATTCCTTCAGGCACATTAAGTCAGCAGTTCATCTCTCCAGGGACATTTCTAACAACAGCTCAAAAACACTTGCTGAGAACACAAGTTTTAGCCCTGAGCATGTCAGGAAAGCTTTCTGCTTTCTGCTCTGCCCAGAAGCTCCAGGAGACCACCACCCTTCAAATCTGTGCATCTCTTGCACATCTTCCCATGCAATACCTGAGACAGCCCTACTGCATGTTATTCCATGGTTGCCAGCAATGCCTTGCAAAGTGCTTGAAGGATCAGAGGCAGCACTTCAAGCAGCACCTTGCAGCTGAAATGCTGGCTGGTCACTCTCCAGACACCTGAGGCAACAGCCTGCCTGAGAGATATGATGGGCAACATCTTCATACAAGGACTGATACAAAGGGGGAAGCTTCGATGTTACGTTGTGTGAGTGCCCAGCCTCACGTGTGAAAGGGGATGCTCACAGCAGTGTGAGCAGCAAGCCCAACCAGCTGGCACTTAACCAACCTGGAAACCCAATTCATTACTCAACTTCTCATGATGTTCTCTATTTGTATTCTTTTTAGGTCAAAGGTGCGATCATCCTGTCTTTGCCTGGGAAATCACAGACATTTCTGTAAAGCAGAGAATAAAAAGGAAAAACAAAAGAAGTTTAAAGATGTCCAAGCCCTTCATAGAAAGGCTTAATAATGGCACTGCTGAGAAGAACAACAGAATTCTACACAAACACTGAATGGCTTTCAAGGAAAATTGTGAATTCCTCAATATACAATGATGTCCAAAAATGTTGGTTTGGACTTGAACTCGCATCAGAGATCTTTAGGTCAAAAGCACTATGAACCGAATGGTTCAGAACAACTGCTCTGCCAAGAAGTTAGAATTACCATATATGACTTTTAACCAGGTCTAGAAAATGTTAAGTTGCTTGAAGAAAACTTAAAACACCAACAGCTATTGTTTTCATTAAAGAAATCATGTGACTAGGAGCACCACAAGTATTTCTGTATAGGATCATTTGATGCCAATCATGCTTATTTTAAAAATATCTCACCAAAACAGAGAGATTGGGGAAAAGTACAAAGAAGTAAAAAGCACAAGCCAGAAACATGAGAAAATGAGCAATGAACACAGGTTTTTCCTGTATCACAAATGTATATATGTACATACTGCATTTCAATCTTTAGGGTTAAAGAAGAAGAATGTTACTTTGAGCCCTTACATTTACAGCACCGGTGAGCCTGGATCTTATAGTTAAAGAACTAGATAAAAGTAACATAATATTCAGAGTTCCCCAGGAAATACATTCAATTCTCTTAATACTGTCAAATAAGCTAGGGATTTGGATTTCACTCATTTTGAGAATTGTTCGCTGCAAACATTTTATTACCTCACCAAGTTTTATGGACCCTATCAGAACAGCTGCGATTCACTTCACTTGCAGCAGAGGAAGCTGGTAATAGCTCAAAGATTGCCCCCTTCATTTCATAAACCAATTAGGGCCTGGATCCTACGAATGGAGTAACACAACCCCTTCTTTTACTGGCAAAATTCCACTTCATTTATGTGAGCTCAGAATAAACGTCTCTGTTGGCAGAACACAGATGCTCATAGCAGCAAATGTTTCTAAAACACACTCTCTAATTTGTTCCTTCTTCCAAGGAACACTTTTCCTGCGCTCTCAATCTACCTGCAGGTTCTGTCTATTCCTTGTTCAACGCAGCAATTTTTTACTAAACATAGCTAAGAGAATTTAAATTTATGGTTTATCATGTGGAACTTTGCTAGAAGGTCTCCAAAATTACAGATTTATTTAAATTACTTTTCTTCCTTCTAAATCAAGCATAATTTCATTTTTGTAAAGAGCTAATTTTAGTGATGTTTTCATCTTAGATTTATCCATGCCTTTGATTCAAATTGTTGGTGTTGTGGGGTTGTGGGGTTTTTTTGTGGGTTTTGTTTGGGTTTTTTTTTAATTGTTTTTCTTTTTCAAATGCATATTTGGCCTGTCCATAAGTATAAACAGAACCATATATATGCCTTAAATGGAACTATACCGTACCATTGACTTTGAAAACTCAACTCATCAATTAATAAGGAGGCCTACTTTTACAGGTGGCAAAATAGGATCCATACACTTTACACAAAGTCTGTAATTCCTGTGTTTTCCCTCAGGCACTTTTCTCTGAACTATTGTAATTGGTTTGCAGCCAGGTACCAGCTTAAAAAAAAAAACAAAAAACCAAAAAAAACCAACCTGAAGTATTAACACTTTATTAACTCATAGTATGTTTTTATATTCCTTTGAAAGCATTCAAAAAAGACACTGGCAAGACAAACCATGTAAAACCGAGGCGTTTCCTGTTAAGGACATCAGTGCCAATTCCTTTATTGAAACAGATACAAACATAACTTCTTAGTGGGCAACTAATCTTTTACCAGAAATCTTTGCACATAAAGGTCTTCATTTTTTACTCATTATAGCCATTGTGCCACCCCCCAGCAAACCTTTAAGCCCTTCTCTGCGCTAACACGGTGTAAGGCAGCATCCCAAAGCTTGCTGCTTCTCTGGAACCTGCGAGTTAGTCGCTTAAATGAAAATAAATTTTTTAAAAAGCCTTACACCAAACAAAGTCTGTATTGTTTGAGTTAGTGTTTTACTGCGGCTTAGTTACCTGTCAAACAGGCTGACACTTGGATAAAACACACACTGGAATCATGCATCAGGGCATGTTAAGCACAAACCTGTGATGAAGAGCAGAGCTATGTGATTCGGCTGTGCAGAGCCCTAATGATCTTCTTCTGGTCTAGGGGAAGTTTGATCTGTCATATCAAACCCACTGCAATTCTGAGATCCTCTTCCATCCGAAAATGATTTTACATCTGTTTTAGTTCAAAGAGTCATATAAATCAGAAGCTCTGCCCATAAATTTTGATGACACCTTTAAAGAAGATTTATACTGTGTGTATTATATACATACGGGAGGTACGTAAGAGACACCAACCACTAAAATTAAGGAATCAATGCTAGATTCTCCAAGTTCTGTATACCATATTTAAGTCCTATTTATGACTTTCTCTGATGTGAGAGCCAACCAATGCATATGAAAGCTCAGTATTTCTGTTCAGATAAAATTATGGGTGCAGGACAGTATTCTGACCTTGTTTTCCCATAGTTCTTCAGTGGGGCAAGCTTTTCAGGACAAAATCACCATGATCCATTTCTTAGACATCGCTTGCATGAGAACTGGCTTGAGCATGGTTTCACTGCCTCTCTCAAACAACCATCAGGAGAGGTGAGGGCTGATTTCTTCTCATAACACAAGACAACAATCCTAGTCAGAGTCAGTGGGCAGCAAGTCCCACAGAATCCCTTACACTTGTTGGTTTTGGTGTTCTTGCTGTGAGAAAGCAACACTTCCAACAAACTTAGCACTTCTGTCATGTAGAAAGCATGAAGTGTAAAACAATGTGTTCATTAATAAATTTAACCAACATGTACAACACCTGCATAACTTTCAGGATAATAGCTGACTTCAAGTCAGGTAAGAAACACACTAAACTCTCTTCATTTCAGGTTGAAAGGCTATTTATTACCTGGCTACTGATCCTCCTTCCAGTCCCCCAAAAGTCACCTTGATATATGTCAGTCCTTTCCAGCCTTTTCCTAGACCTTACAGCAAGGAAGAGTTTTTGGGAAGGAGAGCAGTATATTCTTGAGGGTAGAAGAGAGGTGTTGTGAACAGCCACCTGTTTGTGCTATGCCTGACACAAAGACTGGCACTGATTGTTTTTTTCTTCCTAACTCAGCAGTATGGGGGAAAATTTGAGTCAGCACCTCCTGAACATGCAATGCAAACAACAACAACAGAGGTTGGAGAGCACACAGAGCTCCTAAATATCACAGACAGAGCAGCATGGTTCAGCCTGCAGGTCAGTTTGTGGACCTGGGCAGCAGCTTGCTAAAAGGGATGAACAGCTTGAGAGGGTCCAGCTCATTTTCTCCCTCATCACCCTCTCTATTCAGCTAAGCTATGAGACAACTTGTTTCTGGGAATGGCTCACTTGTAATAATTTCCTAAGTAATTCACCTGAGCTTCCCAGAGACTTGTGGTGCTGCTCACGTGCAGCTTGATGGGATTCCATATCAAGGTTGGCCAAGGTCAGTGTGATAGAAAGGACTACAGAAAACATGTCGTAGGATAAACAGAGGGAAAAGAAGCAGGACCATTAAACAGGAATTAAAGCCCAACTTTTACTACAAAGACAGGAAAAAAAAGATTGACAGAATGACAATGTCAGATGCTCTCTCTTCCCTTTTCCTCCCCTTCCAGTGATATCACTGATGTTCTTACATGCTGCATAACCAAGGCTATGGAATGGACTTGATCAAGCAACTGAGTGGTCATTTGATACTTCATCTCTCACTGCACATTTCTTCTCATCTCACAATATACTGTGGTACTTCAGTTCGAATACGTGAGTTGGAACAGAGGCTTTTATCAAAGGTTTCCTGGAAAGGGAACTAGTCTTTGAATTTAATAAAAGCACATCATTCCATGGCCTCTTTGATGCCACACGCTCCACCAACTTACTAAGAGCTTAAAGAGAGACTTTCCCTTGGCTGTACAAAGACCATTCTCAGTCACCCACCTATTCCAAGTGCCTTCCAGAACTAGCTGCATTATGGAAGGGTTTCTGCCTGTGATTGTCTCTTACAGAAGTTTTTTCTGTTTCCTTAAGCTATAAAGGATGGTAGCAGGATGCTCTGAAAACTCAACCAGCAGTTGCAGTCTCGGATAGTTTTTGCTATGGTGAAACTCCTGTGCTTGCCACAGAGACAGTCTGTCTTTCTGTCGTCTGAGACCCTACAGTTAAGACTAAGAAGTTGTTTTTTTCATTTTCCAAATGGCCAAGGCCACCAAACCTCTGTTAGTCCCACTACATGCATGGAGTAGTCAAATTTTCTGACTGCTCCATTTCCCATTTTTTGAAAAGCCTTCAAACCCATGAAAAGATGATAAACAGGAACCAGAGAGACACATGTGGCCTCACGACAGGAAAGAGAGAGGAACAGTAAGGCAATGCATAGGTGTTAAAATGAATGCTGCATCTGGGGACTGAAAGGCTGTTCTCCCACTGGTACCATGATTCTTCAGAACATTAAGGCACCAGAGGCATCTTCCAAACCCCTTTTGTTGCCTTCTCGTACCTGCTTGCATTTCACCAAATGTGCTTGCAATTTTTCCCTTTTGATGCTGTGCCAGAAGACCGTCTTATCTCGATTAAAATGCTCTACAACACTTTAAAAACAGATAATCTACATCACATGGTTACTGTTCTATGTCCACTTTGAGGCCTGAGTTCACTGAAACTGGACTCACTCTCCATTTACTACAATGCTAACAACTTGCTGCATCTGTGACAATCCGTCATCCTCCCATGTTCTTTATCAGCTGCAGAGCTATACCAGTGAGTTTCAAGCTGGAATAATTACTAGTTATGTCCACTACCAGCTTGAAAAACTAGCTTGAAAGCAAGTTACCTTCTCTGTGAATGCTGTTAGGTTGCAGCTACCTACAGTAATTGGTAGTCTGAAAAATACATCTTTCCTAGCAAAAGATGTGTCCAGATAGAGCAACCACCATGCTGTGTTGTCACCAATTTGTCTGCCCAGAATTCTTTCACCCACTGCAGTATATTCAGTCACAGAAAAAATGGAGTTATTTGAAAAAGAAGACAAGCACTGCTATTGTACAGCCTAGTTCAGAGTCCCATATCTTGAGCTGATTCAGCTTATCTGCTTTTGTATACCTTTGACAAATGCATGTCTTATATCATTTTTTCTCTTGCCTTCCTCCATATGCCATACTGCTTTTTCTCCATGTATCTTATCTAGAAATGATGTGCTATTAATCAGCCAAAGACACCCTTCACTGCTAAGTGTTCCTCAACTGATTTTTCATCAGCACAAGTAGTTACTAGCTCCAGCATTCCTCCCACATGCTGAAGGCTTGGCAGGGAGGGAGGAGGGATGGCAAGGAGGTTAGAGACTGCCTCACCACATAAATACTATCAGGGACCTTTATACCAACCTGCCAGCTTGCTGTAATGCTAATGTTGCTGTTCTCAACAAAAGGAACATGGTGGGAGGAAAGTGAGGCTGCACCCTGTCTTATTTTTTAAGTTAATAACCTTCATGCTCTTCCTTTTATCTGATTAATCTGGCTGGGTGCCTGTTCAGTAGTAGCTGAAGCTTAATACCTGAAATCATGCGTGGATATACATTGTGCCAGCAAGGCTTGCCCAACAATGCACATTCTGTCATGTTTTCCCATGCCTTGTGTCAATACCTCGTTGTATGTGCAAGCCCCCAGAGCAGGGGATAGGAAAAAAGAGAGAGAGGGAGGGAGGGAGAAGGTTAGAGGGAGAAGAAAGAGAAGGAGAAACTAAATAGGGGAAAATTGCATCCCTTGGGAATGGCAGCTGCTACAAACTGGCCCACTCCTCACCATGAAACGAGCTGTGTGCGGGCACAGGTGGGTCCCATTCTCTGTTACTACAGCACAGCCTACAAACAGGGGCTAAATGAAGACTTTCATTGCTGTTCCCTGTTTTCATTGGAGCAAGGCCATCATAAACATTTGCAGGTGGCTTGGCCATAGTCTGACACTAAAATATTTGTGGTTGTGATAAAAATCAGAATATTGCTACAAGATGGTTCTATATAACCTTCAGGGCTTGATCCTGCTCTTACAGAACTCAGTGAGAGTTTTACCCAGTTTCTCTCTGCTGGTTTTATTGCTCATTAAAAGGCATTTTCCCTGGCACAATCCTTCATGGTAAAGACTCATCTACCCTTTGGGGCACATTCAGATGATTTTTAAAACAAGGAAAACTCAACCAAAACCCACTGATTTGAGGACCTCAGAATTTGGGCTAGTTAAGTAGCCAAACAATCTAAACTTTGCAAGGCTAAATCAAAACGACCAAACTTTGAAGAACTCAAATATTTTCTGAATTCTTCTGGATTTTTTTTCATTGTCCATTGTCCAGAACCATTGTCCAGTCTGTATTCCTCATGAATGAGTCGTGGATATAATTCTTAGCACATTTAGAAGGCTAAGATGAGGATAAATGGAAATGACAAGATATGTTCTTTGAATAAGTAAAACGGACACCACAGGGAAAAGACTGAAGGAAAAGAAGACAAACAAGGATGCTCAACACTTTGGCAAGTAGAGGAAGTTGAAAATACAGCAATTATCTCCTAGGACACACCATGAACAAAAAACAAAACCTCCTAGGAAGAGGGAAGAATGGGGAACAGAGTATGCTGGAGGTCACACCATAAGTCTCATTCACAGACCAACTCACACAGAGACTAAAATGCTGACAATTGCCTCCAATAAAGCAGCTTTAGACTCAGACTTAGGAAACATTTGTGTGATTCAGTCACAGGGAAGAATTAAGATATGTCATGACAAAGTTTCCCAAATGAGACACACCACTGACTAGGAAAAGACCTTTTTATCCTCAGCCCCTCCAACTTTGGAGATTCTAATCACCATGGCCCTGAACCAACACAAACCTAAAACCTGACTGACAGGGTCTTGCAAAACCACATGCAGTTTTTTTCTCATTATATGGAAACAATTGTTTGGAAGCCAAATACAGTCTTACATAAAACACCTCACCACTGAGTATTAAAAGTTGTTTGGGGTTTTTTTATGCTTTTAATTAGGATCATAATTACCACTAGACTTATTAAGTCACAATTTGAACAGGAGCTTAATCATCCTTAACGCAAATAATGGCATTAGTTAATGTTTTTCTTTCTAAAACTGAAAAAGAAACTATTTCTTCCTCCCTCCCTCTCTCCCAGGCCCCTCTCTTTGAACAGAACAGGACATATACATGACAACAACTTGGCTGGATTCACAGGCAAGCAATATTTCATGTGAAATCTCAGTGAACACTGTGTTTTGTCAAGATGTAACATATACAAAGGGCACATCTATCAAATAGGTTTACCTGACCCATCCTACCAGATTTATATATTAAGAACCAAATCCTGAAATAGTACTAAAAAGGAAAATAGAGGAGCTTGACCAGAAGCACAAAACTAGGGCAGCAGATGCAGTCTGTGTTCTGTGCACGGCTAGGTAGCCCAGAGCTCAGTGCAATGGCCCATCCTGGCTGCCATGGGAGATACAGAGCCTGTGGCCTACACCAAGAATCTTGAAAGGAAACTCCAGAATAACTGGAATTTCAGTTTTCAATGCCAGGATTTCACTTTTTGGTTTTACTTTGAAAAGACTGAAAGCTGATTGTCAATTATTTAGATAATGACTGGGGACAGAGACTGCTTTTGCATATATCACTTAATTGACCAAATTACAAATGACAGATAATGAATGTATACTGCTGCTTCTTTCTTAGTCCACTAATGTATCTTTTTATTCATACATTTTCATGTATAACCCCACCCCCAAATTCTCAGAGCTGTGTGATGAAAAACTGTACCCTCAAGCCATTGGGGCAGTTTCTGTACAATTAAAATCAAGTTATTGTGACTTGTGAGGATCTCATACTTGCTGGAGGTAACCAGGTGTACTAAACATGGATGGTTTTGTTCACACAGTTTTCAAGACACTAGCACTGAATTGGCATTCAAGCCATACAATAAGCATCCATACTGTCAATTTATGGTAATAAATATGGATCCATCATTACAAATTGAGCAGCTGCTCACACTGTGCCAAACTCTATCTATTTTGATGGTCTTTTTGTCTTCTAGCATTCCTCATTTAAAAAGAGGACATAGGAAACAGCTCAATCCCATAGAAAACCCAGAATTCCCATTGAAGGAAGCTAAAGGATCAGCTTCACAAAGACTCTGTCTTTCTTCCCAGAGCAGTTATAGCAAAAACATTCACTACGATCATAAGAAGATTTAAAAAAAAAAAAAAAAAGTATGCAGAAAGCAGGACTTTCCAGTAAGTACAGCATTTTTGAACCAGGGTGCCATATCTGGAGTAACTGGTACATTCCCTACAGTCTGCAACACGTGCTGCAGGGGTCTTTGCTCATCCTGGCAGGGTCAAGTGCAAACTGTGTAACCTCAAAAGCCACAAGGAGAACATGCAGCTGGACCTTAAGAACCATGAGGACAACATCTGGTCCTACAGGCAGGAGCCAGAGAAGCAGAGAAATGAGAAAATGGAAATGGACTCACCCAATCTGCCGATTTGTGGAAGGTGCTTGTGTGATGACAGAACTGGACTGTGGAGACGGCATGGCTTGCTGAATCACAACGCTGGTGTCATGGTTTGGCATCCTTGTGTTTGTCAGCTGGTGGGATCCAGGTCCTGCCATTGCTCCTCCAACTGTGTTATGCATGGAGATATTCTGTGAAAAGAAGGGAAATAGGAGATGGTGGATGAAAATGAAAATAAATTTTAAAAAAGTCTTATCTTGGTTTTCTGTTCTACAGGAATTCTTTTAGAAATCTGAAAATATCAACAACATGAAAAGTTATTGGCTCCTGGTAAATCCCAAGTCAATAGATCTTGTTATAACCAACAACAATAAAGAAGTGAAAAAAAAATTACTTTCACAGGGCAATATATATGGAAAAATACCCACAGGTGGACTAATCACTCTTCTGTGATTCTATCTTGTGATTTACAATGGGGATATTTAGCACATATTTTTCCTAACTGAACAAGATATGAGCGCAGGACACCTTGATTTACTGCATGGGCCCTTTACTGTGTACTGCATCTGCTTAGACTGACAAGCAAGTCAAGTTTTACAGTCCCAAAGTAACAAACAGTACACAGCACATCATGAAACAGCCATTTCTATTAGCCTCCATAGATTTTGTAGAGCAAAAATATCCCAGAGGCTTAGAACAACACTGTATTTCATCACATATAACCTTCGCTTCAGGTAACTCAGAGCTCTTAAAAAGCTCTTAAAAACGACAAAAAAAAAAAAAAAAAGTTCACAGATAACTCATGTCCACTGAGCAAACAACCAGCAAGAGACCAGGATACTGCTAAGGAAGGAACCATGGAATAAGACTTCTCTCCTGTTATGCCTGTACACACAACACACACTGCTGCTAAACCGCAGGGTTTAACTTGGCCTGCGTTTAAAAACAAACAAAACTCTCAAGCCAGAGATAAGCCACAATGTATACATATGAAAAATATGGTAACCTTGAGAGCATTATTTTTCCTATCAGGCATCAACGTGTGAATTGTTAGCAGCAAGAGGAAAAAAAACTTGCCATTGTCATCTCATGCTAGGCTGAGGAAAATGGGGACAAAAAAACACTTACACACACACTGCCACTAGGACTTACACAAAGCACCTTCCTAACCACTGCAATACTCAGGATTAAAAAGAAAAATTCTATTTAATTCAAAATTCCAATTTATGGGTCAATTTTTCTAGGAAACATATACAACCACCACAGAATATTGATAGGTAAAGCTGGTGAGAAAGGAAACTCAGAGCTCTGACCAAATGTGTAAAACAGAAGAGGCACACAACATGTTGAATCCCAGATCTAAAGAAAGATTGTATTATGAGCCAAATAAAGAACTACCCCTCATGAAAAAAGAGAGCAAATAATTAGAGGACCCTAACTGAAGGCGTTATCTGTTATCCCCTTATCTCCCAATTTTATATACTTCATGTGATTTCCCACAACAGTGTGGACACAGGGATCTCTGTTTCTTTCACGGGAGTTGTTCCAGTCTTCATTAACACATAAAGAGGCAGAGGTGCTGCCTACAGCTGAATGGTTACACCACCTCACCTGGAATGGAGAGGACCCAGCTTTGAGTTCCTCTTGCAGGAAATAATTTACGTATTATGAATCAGGTCTAGAAGCTCCTTATTCACTTAAGTATTCACTTATATACTTAAGTATTATATATACACTCCTTCACTTAAGGAGCATGAATTGCAAGAGGAAGCCAGACCAAGGACCTTAACTGTAATATTTCATAGCACAGCAGTATGTCATGACCATCAGGCAATAACCTTAGAAACATGAAAACTTCTCCAAAAGTTCTCCCTCACCTGCCACATTCCTATTAAAATGTCACTTCTTCAACAGATTACTGGTTTCTGATGAAAAGCCTGTTCAGTTTTAAAAAAATATATACAGCCAAATCTAGCTCAGGATTCAAACCTGCTTTTTTGATCATGGCCAGCTTTTGTAGAAACAGATCTAATATCTATCCATGTACAGTCAATATTTTAACACTATCACTTCCTAAAGTGATCTCTAAAGGAAACATGTATGGTGCCATGAGTCTGCAAGGCCTGGGAACGGACAGGATGGAAATCCATCACAAGCCTTAGACAAGTGGTACTCTGGCACTTGCTCAGAGTTTTACTGGACTTTGTTGTACCATGGCAGGGCAGATTTGATATCAGATTCTTGTGCTCCTAAATTAAGTATTTCCTTTCTCTTTTCCTTCTCTTTCCATTTTCTCCTATAATTACAGAGCTCTCTAAGGTACAAACAGATGAATTATGATGGATATGGAAAATTTTGTTTGCCCATAAGAATTGTAGTTGTTATCTTACTTGCATCAACTTCCAACACTGTTTCAAAGTTTTAACGATTTCCAATTAGCTACATCTTTTCAAAAAGTAGGTTGACTAAGTGGTGCATGGAAAGTGAAAGCAGACTGAAAACCTGTCAATGCTTTCAGATGTGCATTCCTCTCAGCAATGCAAGCACTGCTGTTGGGCAAACATGTACCACGCTGCCAAGTGAAAGCCTAAGGTTTCCCAACAAAATGTCAAACTCAGCATGACTCTGGCATTCGTAAGAAAAGGATTTGGTAATCTCAGGATAATTTACATCAGTGAGATGCTTGTGAATCTACAGAGAAGTCCAAGGAAGTTCATAGTTCAAGGACCATAAGTATGCTTTGGAAGGCGGCAGGAAGGCAGTGCACAGTAGATCTGACACCAAGCCTGTCTGATCTCACTGTATGCACATGACACACAGAATGACTCTGTAACACCAGCACAGAGTTTTCTCAGGTATCACACACTCGGAGTTTTCTCAGGTATCTTCTCAAATGCTCTTCAGCATTAGAAGAGGGCATATGAGCTTATCATTACTATCTATTTTATTAAACTGAACCTAAGTGTTCACACGGGGAACAGGTCACCCATATGTCAGGAGCTGCAGAGACACATAAAGATATGCTCTTAAGATTAATTTTGTGAATCTTAATTAAGATCCAATGTATGATGAGGAATTTATGTCCTTTAGGATTAAGTTTCATCGTCACTGAAGTCTGCAGTCACTCCCACAGAAGCAGAAACTAGGATTATAACACTGAAGAGCTTTTACAGAAATGCTCCCCTCACCCATGTGCTCATGCAGTACTCTCCATCAGTATTTAACATTCAACCAAATAAACCCAAAAGCAACAAACCATATCCACAAACCGCTTTTAAATCAACGTGTTCATTCTCAACCTTTCCAGCTGCAAGAGGGAAGCATACAGATCATCATCATATTAACTTCTCCCCAGTTACACTTCATGGCCCATTTTAGCTTCAGACTTTGAAGAAAACATTTGAGCATTTTTCTCCCACGTGCAACCGTTTAAGTTTGGATAGACAACGCGCTTCTTTTTTCTAAAGGCTAAAAACTTCTTGAAGTCATGCTTCCATGTTCTGGTGGAGAGGATTACACATCACTCCACAAGAACACACACCCTGTTGGCAAGCACAGCAGAGAAATGACAGCTATGCAAACACAGGCAAAATACACCCAGACAGTCACCAATTCCCCTAAACCCTGGTTCTTCCAGAGAAACACTCATCCATTTCACACAGGACACCTCAAGTCAACCACCATCTACTGAACTCAAAGGATGGAGACAACTGATCCATCCTTTACCATCTACTGTAAAATTCTGAATTTCAGTGTTTGTGGTTTTAAACGAGAAGATCTAGTTTCTGAACCAAAGTCTGTTTTTCTTTTCCTACTATTATTTTTTAACTGTGAGGCTTACCAAGAATTGCAAACACCAGTTTTACATGAACTGCAGACTATTCGGGATTGTTCTGTGTAAACTTTCAGATCAATAGAGCTGTAACCTACAACCAATTGTATATAAAGGTATTTTGCAGACTATTATATAAATTCTCAAGGCAGAAGGTATTTTCCATTACAAACTGAAATAAAAATGCAGTTAATTTAAACACAAACAAAACCACTTTTTGCACATTTTTGTTTTATGCAAAATATCATGTAGTCTACACAGCAACTTAAAATATTTTCACATAGTTCAAGAAAAAAGTATCAACTTAAAAATATTATAGAGAGAAATCAAATATACAGCAGTACTTGAGAATTTATACAGCCTGTTCTCCCAATGAATATATTTTAAGAAGGAAAAATATTCTAAGACAATACACATTTAAATGGCAGCTTCATGTGCACTTCTAAGAAGTGTACAGCCATATCTTGCCTGATTACTGAGATCCTAACTTCACAATATATAAAAGACACATGAGTGGAAGCCTCCAGTGACACACTCACTGCACATACTGCTTAGACAACCAAAGAACCTGCCAGCTTAAAAACTTGGAAGACATCGTTGTAAAGAAAATTATACATTAAATGTGGCAACTAAAGACAAGCTTCAAAATTATTTTAATCATATATAATCTCCATCAGAATTACTGAGACTCTATGAATTCTCTCCTGACAGAAGAAAAAGATAATCTCAAAACAAAAGTTAGCAAGTCTCCCTAGAAGCAGCACCAATTCATTTCTTTTCTCTTGACTCAGATCAGTGTGGAAGGAAAACACCCCCACACCAGCCCATCACAATTGTTTCATCTGTAACTGGCATGCAAAATCTAACCTCCTATAAGCACAGAACTAAGCTTGCTGCCCACTCATGGCCAGTGAACACAGATGAGGAATCAGGGAAGGAACCAGAGATAAAAAATGAATTATGTTACTAATGCAATTGATGGTTTACAGGAAAGTCTACTATCAAGATTTAAATTTAAAAAAAAAAAAAATAAAAAAAAAATAAAAAAAAGTTCCATTATGCAAGAGATGGGTGAGCGTAAACTTGGTGGAGACTGAAATGCAATACCTTTTCCTCTTTTTTTTTGAACTGTAACATCTGTAGAGCTTTGAATGAGGAAAAGCACTAAACCAGAAAAAGGGACACAGAAAGAAACTGCTGGAAAATGCTGTGTAGTAACATTAAGCATAAGGACAAAGCACTATGAAGATCTTATTGCAGACCACTAAAATCCATTTAACTCTCCTACTTAGCAAGAGGTATGAAGTCACTGAGTGAGGCTGACACATAAAAATACAGAACTCTTGCCAAAGGATCTATTCCTCAAAACATTTCAAAGAAAGGCAAATGCTCACTTAACAGCTACCTGATAAAAATGGCACATTACAAGAAACAGCAGGCATGATATATCCCAGAATGGGGAAAGACTCTTCCCTGCCCCCAAGGCCCCCATCCAAAGTCCCCCCCTAAACTGGACCCAGCCAGCCATCCCCACCACGCTGGAGACTGAAAGGCCAGGAGCAGTTTGGGTATATCTGACTTCTTGAACCCCAGGCACGGCTGTTCAGGCAAATGTTATCAACCTGATCTCCAAAGGGGTAAAAATGTAAAGAAAAATTAAACTCCTTACTCAAGAATGACAAGTAATGATAGGCAGATGGGGAGAGAAGGGAAACATTGCTCTCACTGAAATCATAAAGCTTTGAATCTGTACTTATCAGTCTCAGCCACTGGTTTCCAATTTTTTGGATCACAGACCTCTGTCAACCCTCTGAATTTCACACAGAGCACTCTGTGCTCTTATCATAAATTGTGTAATTAAGGCAAGATGGTTCCACAGACCAGATGCAGATGACTTACCACAGCTTTGCGACCACCAGCAGTTCACAGCCCAGAGTTAACTCCCACCCAAATGCGGCATTGGAGCACCGTGACCAGACACATTTATTGACAAAAAAGATAACATTTCAAAAGGTATCTATGAACTTCAGTAACCCTTGTCCTTTTTTCAAAATATCTTCAGTTTTTGGAGCCTTAGACAATTACTGTTAATTAACAGATCAGACTTTTGTATTGGGGCTGGCAGGAGCTTTGCAAAATTTTATCATAAGTATCTGTGTTGGAACATGCAGGGAAACTTCCTTGTTGTTTTAGGTTAGGATGGATTATTCTTAAACATAGGCATGCTACCTCAAGAGGTACAAAACAAAACAAAAAAATCATAAATAATCTTTTTATCCTGTTTTCTTTCAATAGCTGTTTGTATGTTATCAGAAAGGCTTTCTGAGATACACTGAGTGATGCAAACCCCATCTGCTAATCTCAGCAAACTACACGGCGCTGCCAAGCAGCGTGGCACAGGACACAGGACAGACATATGAAGTGCTAAGCCAGGTCTAAGCCATCTCAAGGCTCTAGCAGTCACCACTGTAACTCAGAGTCCAAAGGGCCCGTTTAAGCACTACTAATCCCCTTGAGGCTGCTGCCTGAAGGGTGCCAGCCCTGCACAAAATCTCTGTAATGCTGCTCGTGCTGCAGGCCAACCTCTGGCTGCCCTCTCTGCCCCTCGGGCACCCAGGGAGCACTGTCACCTCCTGGGACAGTGAGGGAGCACTGTTACCTCCTCTGGTCCCTTCCACACACCTTCTTGGGCAAATGCCCGTGAGCTTCTTCCACAGGCAAGAGAAGCCTCCCTGCCTGTCCTCCACTTTGGCTACTGGTTTAAGCAAATGCCCTGACTCCTCTGATACTATGAACAAAATGCAAGACACTTAGAATTTTTGGTCTTTTATCTTAATTTTTTTGACATGATCTAATTACAGTCATTCAGTGGTGCCCTCTAATTATCAGTAGAAATGAATACTGAAAGATGACCCTTGTCTTCCACAATTCCCTCCCCTCTTCCCCCACTACCCTCCTCGTGCCCTTTACAGTATGTCTGTCCAGACTTTGCTTGTAACACATGAAGCCTTCTTTACACGAGCAGTAAGTAATATATGGTGTATACCAGAGGTACCCATGATAAACCATTTACGAGAGCAAAGGAAAAAAGTGATGTAAAGGAACATATTTTAAAGGAGAAGGAAACTTTGGAAGATTGGTCTCACCAGAGTTTGAAAGGAAATCGCTTCTCTGTGGGAAAAGATGACATCAGATTGCATGCTTATGTCTTGAAGTTTCCTACAGATATTTCCCATTTTTCCTCAGGGTTGCTTGTTTCATGCACAATTACTTGTCCAAGATAGCCACTAAAGCAACATAGCACAAAGAGCTTCTTCTGTTCCACTAAACATCAGTAACACTAAGTGTGCAAAGCCCAGTTTGGGTCACTCAGGGTGTTTTGCACTGCTAACACCACATTAACTCCTGCTAATTGGGAGGCTAAAAAATAAGGGGAGCACAACTGGCTGCCTGGCTCTACCCAGTTCTCTCATTCTTTATGCAAAAGCCATAAAGTGACTATTTCGTTTCTTCTAAGTTGCCTATTGTGACATTTATAAACAGGAACCTGGCAGCATGTCAATGGTGCAAACTGATTTCCTTTTCTAAATACAATTTTAAAAAGCAAATAAACAAGGTTATGCCTGCTAATGAAACATTATATGCTATGCTGGAGCTAGTTTTTCTCAAATGTGTTCTCTAGAGCAGATGGAACACCAATAAACACAAAACAACAAACCCTTTTATAAAAAGCATGTTTATAAGAAAATACAGTCTCCATAGAACTTTGTCTAAGGCAAAACTGGTTTATATCTGTAATGTTATCTTGGGGACAGAATTATGGCCCCATTAGATTGCTGTAAACAAGGGAGCTTGAAATGCATTTCAAATGGAGAAGGGCTGGTAAGAAACAAGAAAAGAAGAAAAGAAATTTGCCAGGATACTTACTAGATGTAATTCCTAAAGGCCTTAGTTGAAATCAAGACCTTATTGTGCTAAAACCTGTATAGACACATTGATGGACAACACTTGCCCACAAGCCTCAGAGTCCAGAGACAAACAAGGGAAGAGGAAAGAAGAAAAAGAGAAAGTGATTTGTTCAGCCAAATATCAGCACTCAATGCAAGGGCTCTTTTCTCCCAGTCCAGTGCCTTGTCCTTTACTTTGCACTGTTTCCTTGCATTCAGTACTTATCTATGAATTGAGAAGACCAGAAAAGTTTAAATAAATCAATAAAAATTTAAACAAACAGAATTATAAGCTCTGCTTGAGGTTTTTCCCAGCACTATCATTTAATTTCTGTAAATCAGACAGAGTGCACATACTAAGTGGGTACTCAAAGAACCTTCTCAAAGTAGGTGGATGTCAACTTTTGCAGGACAAGCAATTAGACATCCAAAAGCAGCTGCCAGATCTGGAGGCCAGTCAGAGGGTAGTTGAAAACCTGGCTTTCCTTTCTTTATTGTAAGGAGTTTTGTTTTTATCCATCGTGAAACAGAAAGCTGGGAGGGGGAGGGCAGCTCTCCTCCAGGAATTGCTTTAAACAAGCCTTTGATACTGCTAACTGAAGGCACTAGGCTTTTCAACATTATGCAAACCATTTATAATCTGTTAATAGCAAATTCACACAGACAGCACTTTGGCATCTAAATTTGTTGTATTTTATTTAAAGCTTCTTTGAAATTCTCATCATTGATTTCACTGGCATAAGTTATTGGCATCATGCATGAGTTACAGCCCTGGCTCTTGACTGCACTCAATGACCAGAACATTTTTTAGACAGAGCATTTGGTAACGAGAGCAAGGATGATAGCAACAAAACAGGCAGTGATTTTCCATTCAGGCAGTTTCAAGCAGAAAACCAGCAGGCTTAACTTCTCTGCTAAGAAATCAAGTGGAAATGCTGCTACCCTGGTAATAAAATGCATCTCCTGACTATTCTGTTACCCCCAACCCACTGTGCCAGCTGTGTTGGGCCAGGCAGGCTAGTGCTACATGGGCACTCAAACAAAAGGCTGGGAAAAGTCCAGGAGAGAAGGCTAATGGTGGTCTCAAAAAGACCCAGACCGACCATTTGCAACATAACAAGAGATCATAGGTTGGACCAGTGAAGTGGGTTTTCAAGCGAGCTGGTAGGAAAACCATCTTGATCGGTGAAAATCATGAAAGGAACACTGAGATGTCAAGTCAGGAGCAAGTTAATTCACCAGGTCTCCTGGGAAGTAATCACAAAGGCAACCATGCAGTTTTCTGCTTCAATCAATTTTAGGTTGATGCTTTGGGAAAGGAGAGCTAGTTTAGCTTAGATCTTGAACTGAAAGAACTTAAATAAAATTAGGTGGATTAAATAAAATAAAATAATTTGGAAGCATTCAGACAAAAATTAATAACCTTTGTAGCCATAAGAATTTAAAAATTTAAGGTTTAGAAAAGCAAAC
The DNA here is from genome assembly GCA_013396995.1 of Dicaeum eximium. Taxonomy (NCBI): domain Eukaryota; kingdom Metazoa; phylum Chordata; class Aves; order Passeriformes; family Dicaeidae; genus Dicaeum; species Dicaeum eximium. The sequence goes on from VWZP01000218.1 coordinate 863,743, forward strand.
ACTATCTACACTGAAGACAAAAAAGTTAGATACACTTCTAGCTAAAGGAAGTTCACTTCTACTGAGTACAGCAAGGGCTACTGAGAAACAGAGATTACAAGAAAATGTCCTCTAAATCCTCAAAGCTGGTAAGCAGTCTGGTGAAGGAGAAGCAGCCTTTGTCCACTTTTGCCTTGGTTTGAGCAAGTGACAGAAGGCAGGAAAAAAAAATTAAGACTGGGAGAATAAACATGCTTGGAAGGAAGTAAAACCAATAGTGGTCCTTCTGCAAGAAACAGAGTTGACCATCCACTGATGAAGGTGTGTGACTTGATCTTAACACAGATGGAGATGTCTGGAAGAAGAGCTATTGTTAATGGGAAAAAGAACAAGCAAGCAAGCTGGTATGGAGCTTGGACATACAACTTCCCAGGACAGGGACAGCAGAAAAGATCAGAAATACAACTCCTTGGACAGAACAAAAGTGTTCTGTAGGTCAGGTAGACTGGGAACTGCACAGGCATCCTTTTCCTCACTCCTCACAGAATTACTGCATGATTTTGATCAAATTACTTCACATTCTTCTGCCTTACATATAAAACAGGACAAAGACCTTCAACCGCTACGCAGTGCTTGGAAGGGATGAGAAGGGAATAGCTTTTGGGGACAACACAGTGTACCTAGGAAGGCAATGTAACACAGCAGTGACAGAGCAGAATGTATTTTTGTAAGAGAACTCCACAAGACTTTCGAGTAGCATGCATTTCAAACTCACAAAAATGACAAGAAATCATAATCAAGATACTTCAACCAACACAGAAAATAGTTACATGATGAATGCCATTAGAAGAATTGTGAGACAAAAGAACAGTTATTTGGTAGCTGTAAACATGAGAGAAAGACATGTAAATCAGTAAAAGAGTATAATTACTGCATACTCAAGTCCAGAAAGTCCAGACAGCATTGCAGGATCTATTCTTCAGAAAAGGGGAGCTCATTGTCTGCAGAAAATTGTATCTAATTAAAGGATTCCTGGCTGTACATACAAATATGGGCACTAAAAATTGTGAGCCATTTCAGAAGAGGCAGGCTAAAAATCTTACTGAGGTTATATGGCAGTGGTGGTTGTGATGAAGGGGTTGAATTCTCAGTCATAAAAGTGGGATATGTTTGGCTCAGCTTCTTTTCTGACTGGAGGAAATGGAGAGAAAAACAAAGAAGCTGCACTATATTTGATAATGCTAGCAGATAATCTTCCAGATGTACACGCTTCCAGTCATACTAATTAAATGTGGTGTGGAGCCTTCCTGGGGAAATTACATACCATTCCTTTAGAGTACCACATGCTTCTGAAATGCCTTGGTGAAATTCTCACTGCATCTAAGGAGCCACAAAGCTCCTTTTCCTAAGCAAAAATGATTCATCCTCCTGTATAATTTGTCCTCCTGGTGTGACCCAGCCAAATAGATAACTTCATTCAAGGAGGCAAAACACAATTCAGGCAGAAGTTTCAGCTAAGCCATGAATGAAACTGGGCAGGCAGGCATACTTGAGCAACAACCTAGCTGCACTTGGAGAACTGTTAATTCCGAGTGCTCTCCTCCACACAGCAGCTTTTGCCCAGAAAGTGGCTGTCAGTGGGACGTTTACAACCTCAGCAATGTCATTCCTGAAAGCTGAAGAACAGAGACAAGGGTCAGGAGTACCAGCCTGGCACAAGTAGCACCACCATCCTGCTCTCAAGAGCAGCTAGCTCCTGGGTATCAGCATTCAAGAACAGCAATAGTACCCTTCAATCTTGAACACCGCTCATTTAACCTAACTTACATTTTTAATACACAGGACTCAAAAAATAGCTACTGCGGGGTCCAGGAAATGCTACCTGGTTTTTCCTCATCACCAGAAGACAACAGAATGGACTATGCTCTGGAAATCCATTGGATCACACTGTCTAAGCAAAAGGAAGGAGGTCTTCCAGTAAGACAGTGCTCAGAAGATGATTCTGTGTATGTTTTAGCCTTTCTGCCAGTTGTCTAGGAAAATTACAGTGGCACAGACAATATTCAGTATCACAGTCTTCACCATTCCTGTGGATTATATAAGAAAAGGCAATGTGACCCCTGTATGATATTCTGAAAGCCATTTCCCAAACATTTTCATAACTGAATGCTTGAACTCATTTCAAATGCTTGCCACAAATTTTCATTTTTGAGAACAAAGGCTGAAAAGCCAGAGCTATTTGTGACTCAATGGAAGGTCTCCTTCCAAACACATCATATCTCACATTTCTCACCTACAGTGAAAAGGTTTGCAAAGCTGAATCCAGTGAGTCTGGATGGCTAGAGCTGGCCCAGAATTTTGCTCAGAGTTTTAATTTTCAAAGAGCCAAACAAGAAAGCTGATAAGTTCGTCTGGATTCACTAATTGTGTCCCATGCAACAAGACCAGAAATTTTAATTCTCTCTACAAGATTTATTAGGTATTGGCAGGGATGCATATGGAAGTTTAGCATCCAGAGAAAAGCTATTCAACAGAGAAAGAGGGATAAGTCAACGCAATGAGGTTCAAAGCAAAAACAAATAGAAGAAAGATTTGTGTGATAGTAGAGAATATACTTTGTTGTTCTACCAGACTATTTTCTTTAAGGCAGAAATATGATAGTCTGAATTTTAATAAGATATGGTAAAGTCTGTGATGTAGGGAGTCCAAAATGATTATTCTTCCTTCAAAAAGGACAGACAATGTACTACCCTACAATACTTGGTCTGTTTCTTCTTACAGTAAACATTCCTAATGCTCCTGGAGAGGGCTGACCTTGCCAGCCAATTACATTATGCTAATTTGTCTGTTACTATAACTCCTACAGAGGCATTCACAGCTCAAAGCAGGACAGAGATTTATATTGTCTCTTCCAAGCTGCAGACTGTAGACGTTAATCTCACTCCCTCCTTCCAGTTACAGCTCCACATGGCAACATCTACATGCAGTGCCACTGCACATTGAAAGAGACAGTTATTGCCAGCTTTATTCAACTCAGAAGACAAGCCATGGTCCTGCTTTGCCCTTTTAGTAAGTGTCACTCTATCTCAGAGAGCATATGCTTGGTAACAGCTGTTTTCCTATGAAAGCATATGGTTTCTCATATGCTTTTGAAAACACCACAGGAATGTATTTGCTTGCTAGAGGTTAGTGCCGTGTCTCTACATCCAGCAACAAAATCATTGAAAGGAGCTGAATACTTCCTATGTTATACTCAGGTATTGTAAAAATTGCCGTTGTTTTAAAGCAAAAAAAAAATAAAATAAAAAAAAAAAAAAACCATGCAGCAGAAAAGATTTCATGTGAAAATAAGAAAATAAGGCTCATAATTTAGAAGTTTTGTGAACTACAGTATTACTGGAAGATGGGACCTAAACAGATATATATCTGCAGATATATAGCAAATACCATGCAAGCAGTTTATAGTCCATGTTCCTTCATGAAAACAAAAGCTGGTGAGACCTCCCTCTTCTAACTGCTGGAAAGCTCAGAAGTTTTCCTAGCATCTTTCAGTTGAGATATGATAAACAGAGTATCAAAAACAATTGAGTCACAGCAGCTTATAACAAACTACTGTCCTTCAAGTAAACCACAGCACTGACCTTTACATGCTTCTTTCCCTCCCTTCATAATATTTAGGGCAAGCTAAGAGTATCCACACAGCCAGTCACATGTCAGAGGAGGTAGAAAGTAGCTGATTTGTTGGGCTACTTTAACTCAGATGTGTTCAGTCTAGGGTCAGGTTAAACTGAAAGCTAAATATTTGGGTAAATAAAGGTTCTGGCTGTGGTTTTGAAACCTATTTCAACATCAGCTGACACAGAAACTGACATAAATATGCAGAAGGTTTTCCAAGTGTTAGAAAGACGGAGAAGTTACAGATTGGCAGGAAAACAAGAAAAATGCAAAAACATGGCTTATGACAAGGTCTTACAGAAATTTCCCTTTGGCGCTGAAAATAATTCCACTGGAATATTTGTAGAAAAGAAAGAAAAAATTATGTTCAAACTAGTTTATGTTGCAACACCAACAAAATGAAGAAAACCATCCAGTATTACCTCCAGACCTCCTAAACACACCAACATCTAGGTGGTATTCCAGTACTTCTCACATAACTGAAAAAATTTTACACCTGTGCGTTGATGGTGGTTAAACACAGGGTCACACCAAAAAAAATCCCCTGTCCCACTGAAACGTTAATGTTTTATTACCTATTAACAGTGAGGGGGCACACAGAAGTCCACACAAATCAGTATCACTGACTTTACAGTTTCCAGCAGATCACGTTGCAGTGCCGCCTGCAGTTAAAGCCCCGAGCCACAGGCGGGGTTTTAAGCAGGCGCTTAAGCGCACGATGCAAAGAGGTCAGGAAAGCAAATGAACGGCAAGAACTGGTGAAACTCCTGTGACAGCTTGAGGTATGGCCCTCAGGCATCTGGTGGGCCCCTTTCCATGGGCTATGATTCCCTCCTCACAGTCTGTGAAAGGTAACACTTCCCTGGTGGGCACACAGGTCACTACGAGGATCCAGCGTTCTGCAAACTACTGGCAGATGTGCAATAAACCCATGCTGACCTTCTTTCTAAAAGCAAGCAGCAACCAAAGACTTATTAATATGCCCTGGGCATAGGAGATGTAAGAAAACAGGTTGATTTCTTGTGTAACTGTTTCTACCAGCTAGGAACTAATGCACCAGGGACAAAAATAAAAAGCCCTCAGAGGAAACTAATACAGGATGTCTCACTGGAAACACAATTGTCTTAAAATGACACAAGCCAAGGGAATAGAAATACACCCTTACCTGACTAAAAAATGTTTTGTAGCTATCAAATGGAGGCATAACCTTGTTCATCTGGTTAGACACTACAAGGAAATTATGAAACCAACTCACAATAAAACCTCCTTAATAGTGCCCAGAGCTCTCAGTCCCAGAAGGTAACTGAGAACATCTCTTACCTAAGGTGATTCTTAAAAGCTCAAATGAATAAGAAGGTCAAAAAGCCAAGAGATTGTGTCATTGAGACAGTTTGTGTGATGCACTGGTCATACCTGCTACAGAACAAAAATATCCACCATAAAATCATATTTGCTTCTTTTTCTGTTCACATATTCAGAAGGAAAGAAGGGTGAAAAAAAGAATAAAATCAGGTATAGTCTGTCACTCAGAGCTTTCTAAGCCTGACAAAACAATACAGTAACATGGTCCTGTTTGACCTCAATTTGATATCCATATCTCCAGTTCTTCACCAAAAAAAGAAGAGGTTGATTTGCAAATGCATGTCCAGTCTTTCCAAATGTATCCAATAGCTTTGTGTAACAACAGGTATTTTCATAAAGCACAATGGTGTGAAGACTTAAATGTACATACAGTAAAAATGAAATCAACTGCTTTAGCTATCATTCATCACATACCAAATAAAACTTAATAAAAATATTTATAGAATCATATTGTTAACCTGCATTTCTCTTCAGAATCAGAACTGGCTTTTCCATGAAGCCAGTTAATTTGCTCATAATGATCAACACATGATGTATCTCTGAAGTCCCCAAAATTAAATTTTCTACTCATTTTCTAGCTGATGAACAAAAGGAAACTGCTCTTCCTGCATAATTAACTTAGCTTATACTTGTATCATGAGCAGTCTATACAAGGCTGTATCTGTACCAGCTATATAACAAATTCTCATCTATGACCTTGTTATGCATGTAGAAGAAATAATATTTTCAAGAAAACATTGAAAATCACACTGCATATTCCAGAAACATCAGCAAAAATAACCTCACACTAGAGGTGATCTAAAATTATTTTACATACAAATATTCATTGTATTAAGCAACATTTTCAAAAGATGTAATAAGAAGAGCCCAGTATGAAAATACATTGAAGTTTAAGCTTTCCAATCAGTTTGGTGGATTTACATGAGCAAAACTGGTCTCTTCGTGAAGTTTCAAGAATTTCTCCATTGCAGGTGTAGCTTCTGAATATTTCTTTATTAAAAATTACTGGCAGAAGCTTGTCTGCTTGACAGGAGAAGGACCATTTAAAATTACCAGAGTAATTATAGCAGTACCATGGCTTTACATCCCAGAAAGGGTGAGGGTGTCTAGCTGGCAGAGTTCATGGAAGTGAACAGGGATACAACCCAGACAATGTCTGTACAGACAGCACTGCAGGTTCCTTGGTTGCTCAGCTCTTTCACACTGCATTAATAGTCTTTGAATGCATCAACTCTGGCACAAGCAGAATTTTTTTTTTATTTTCCTGGAAAACATGTTGTGGTATTAGGTTAGTAATTTAATCTTGTTGGCAATATACTAGTTATGGCATAATCCCTCATGTTATAAAAGTAATTGCCATAATCATAAGCTACATTCAATTATTTCTCTTTCTACATTGCAGCTGCAGTGGTTTCCCACTCCCAACCTGCCATCCTGCTGCTGACAAGACAAGAAGGGGCAGAAAGCAGAGCTCACAAAACACTACTACATCCCATCCCCTTCCCTGGCCTAATAGCAAGTGACTCCCCGTCCCAGTTAATAAAGAGCTCCTTGTCCCTCCATTATGCAGTGTAATCTTTAAAAGATTACATTCTCATTTGGGAATGAGCCAAGAGCCAGTGGGAAATTCTCTAGTAAATTGGATAGGGAGACAACAATATGAAGGGCAGCTGGATGGAAGCACATTTTTTTCAGGGCATTCCTATTCCTGGGGCCCTCTGGCATTGTTAGAAGTCCTGCAGTCTCGGCTTTTTTCACTGCTCTGTTGTCAGGATAATGCTATTCAAGAAGAAGGGGATACAGATTAGCTGGTTTAAAGATGGAATGTAAGGAAACGAATATTGAAAAGTAGGAAGAAAAGAAAAAGAAAGCCCAATTTCTTTTAAGTCTTACCACCTTACACAAAAACAAAGGAAGAACATTTTGTTTTAAAACAATGTATTAAGTGTATCAACTTCAATACCAAGAGATGCTTTTTTTCCTTACCCAACTGTCAACAGGAAGGCAATTTGAGCACTCCATCACTAACAGCATATTAAGTACGATTTTGAAAGGAACATTTCCCTCACTGACTCTTTCTCCTTGCCTGCACCTTCCAACAGATGCATTTGCTCTGTGGAATCAACTTTCCACCCCACCCTACCTGTGATCCAGGATGGAGAAAACCACAACAACACAGGGCAGGCAGCCCTATCCCATTTATCCCTTCACATGGAGGAATGTAAGTGAATGACAAAGGCAACCACATTTTTTGCTGTGTTTTTTCCTTTTTCTTAGAGTTTTTTTTTGTTTTGTTTTGGGGTTTGTTTGTTTGTTTTGGTTTTTGGTTTTTGGTTTTTTTTTTGCGGGGTGAGATTTGGTTGGGTTGGTTTGGTTTCAGGTGGGTTTTGGGTTGTTTGTTTTTATTTGGTTTGGGCCTTTTTAGTTTGTTTGGATTTTTTTTTACATATATACACTTTTACACTATATACTTTCATTGTTCTTTAAAACATTTTCTCCACAAATCACATAGATTTACATATCCAGAAGAGTGGATGACTGACTGATATTTATTTGGTAAATGATGGCAGACATATTATCATCTCAGTACTGCATTTAGTTAGAAAATACAGAAATCTAAAAAAAAAAAAAAGAAAAAGCTGTAACAATTTTTTTTTAGTAGTAGACCTTTTCTAATTTCCCCAAAAAAATAAGTTTTTTTACCATAACATGAAATTATGATCATTATTCCCTTTCATGTTACATAATTATTTATTAGTAAGAAGTAAAAAAAATAGTTCTCACAGAAGGGTCTCAAAAAAATTTTGTTTACCCTTAAATTTCTGTTTCTCCAAGTACAACTTTCTTCATCTGTAGGAGTCAACTAACAATAATTACCTTTTGTTAGTACATGGGAGGCAGTAATCAAAACACATTAAAATAGAGGATTGTTTGCAATTTAAGATCTTGGTGTTGGGAAGTCCTGATTCAGCAAACCATCTCTCTTCAGCAAACCCCTGCACACATGCTTGAAGTTAACCACATGTTTAAGAGCTATTGAAGTACATGGACTTTGGCCCCATTTCAGAAAATCAGTTATATACACATTTAACTGGCTGAGATGGATGAAGCAAAGAAAAGAAATTTGGATATAAGAGGTGCACCTGAAAAAGATTCCAGCCACACAATCATCCACAAAATAAGAACTTATGTGCAGAGGTGTAATACGCGTAATAGTTTTCCTGGTTTTCCTGAAACATATATGTTGGCATTTACATTTGCCTGAGTTTACTGTACTGGGAAAAAAAAATAGCATAAATGGGAAAGAGCCATGGTTACTTTGTCATTATAGGAACAGGCCTTACACAGATGTGTACTTCCCAAGGGACATACACAGAGATCTCAGAGATAAGACAGGAGTATCATGAGACAAAGAAAACTTAGTAAAGACTATAAAGAAAGCAGAAACATGAGCGTCCAGACTGACTTTCCTTTCCACTTTTTTGGAGAAAAGCTATTCTAATACCCAACATCAACTTAGCACCTTCATGTCTCCTCTTCTCTTGCACAGCCACATCCCTTGACATCTCATTTCACCATTAAGCTGAGAAACTAACTCCATTTCCTTGGACTGGGGGTGGAAAGGACAGGATGGGCATGGTGGGGAGAAAAGCAAATTTGACTTTCACAGTTCTCAATCTCTGCTCCCCCAATTCTGCTAAGAAATACATCACAGGAATATTTTGATATCCCACTTCTTAAAACACAAAGAGCTGTCTTTTTAATGTCTACTTCATATGAGTGCTGATTTTTTATTCTATCTCTCTCACTTGAACAGCCTCATGATAGCCTCCCTCAGCTTTCTCCATGTCTTAGTAATATTATTTTCCTTCTTCTTCTGTGTGAATTTTCCTTTCCATTTTCCCCACCAAGTCTGATCTGGGGTAGGAATACATCTTTTATATAAGTAAAAAAGAAAGGTACTTTTCTTCCTTTTATTTTTTACCTCCTTTAGCAACCCCTACTTTCCCATCTTCCTTCTTTCTCTCCCCTCTAGTTTATCAGGGAGTACTTTTCCAACAAAAAGAGAGACTGGCAAGGTTATCTTTTTTTTATTTCTTCCTTGATAGGAGAAGAAAAGGTAGGGCTAGGACAAAAATAAGCTGCCAGACAGAAGCTCAGACAATCTGCAGATTGGGCATCTTTCACCTTTTCTTTTAGGTGTCATGTCTCAGTGTCAGTGGCAAAGCCAAAAGCCAGCTCCCTTTCTGTGCCTGCTTTGGATTTCCCTAGGCCTTGCAAAGTCCACAAAGAGGGAGGAAATACCACCACACAACACACACATCTCAGGTGAGGAAGGAAGGGGAGGAAGAGTAAGTATCTCTTCATGTAGGAGGGAAAGACATGCTGGCCTCATGGACACACACACATAATTTAATCTCTGTTGAGAATGAGCTCAGAGACCTTCTCAACCAACTACCAATAGAGGACTTTTAAGATTTACTGAAACCTCTTACAGGCTCCACAGATTATACTTCAGTCCTGTGCCTTAATGGTTTTTGTCACTGTTTCTTTTGCAGTTGTTGTTTATTTAGAAAGAGAATTTCTGACCTTCAGTAAGAAATACTGGTGCAAACTTACAGCTAATGAAAAGGGAGAACACCAAGCTTGTATGACAAGGCAACAAATTTCCCTAAACACTACATTGTAAATATTTACTGAGACTCACAGAAAAAAAAAATCAGCAAAAAAAAAGAGAACAAATTTCCAAATAAATAAATAGCGTAAAATCAAAGGGGGCACTAGTTATTTTCTGGAATTCGAAAGAAAGAAAAAAAAAAAAAAGGGCACTTTTCCAGGCTCACAATGATTTTCCTATCCATATTAAGCATATTTTTCTATCAAGATTTCTCTTAATAATAGTATGCCACAAAGGATCATTAGGCAGGAAAAAAGGGTCAGAGCAAGGATAACAAAGATGAAAAGAAAACCGCTGAGAGTTCACCTCTGCTGTTTATTTTGAGGCACACTTAAGATTCAAGTCAGAGAGTCCTAATTATATTCAAAGATTTAGTTCTCTAAAGAACATAAACAAAACTAGCAAGGGGTATCAGCCAGAATAAAGCTTTCTTCATCATCATAGAGTAAGGTCAGCTTTTGTTTGTTCTTTTATATGATAATCTACACTCTTTTGTGTTGACATTTAAATGATTTAAAATAGAGAAAACAAGTATCTGAAAACAAATTAGCTATTTCTGCAGGGGCAGCTCTTTTAGCATGCTCTCATATTTTCTAGCTTCTTTTGGTTGTGCTCTCCTTATGAAGCATTTAAAAGCTTTTACACCTAATCTAGGTTAGCATGGTCTGGTTAGCAGCTTGTATCCATTGAAAAGCAAGGCAATAATCCATCTAGGTTTAGGGCCTTTTCATAGAACTGATGCAGAGCTGTGTCAATTTTAATGTCATGCTATGGAGAGTGCATGTAGCTCTCTCCACTTTAGAGGATTAAAAGTGACCTCTCTTACCAAAATCAATAAGGGCAGCTTGCTGTGACTAATAGGTTGTAGAAATTCAAAAGAGAGGGTTTGTAACACTGAGTTCATTCTCCCCGGGTCTCTCCCCACCCAGCCCCAGACTGGCTGGCAGGGCTGCACTTTGACTTGTACATTCACATGGCAACCCCATGTCTTTTCCCTTCCCAGGGACCACACGGAGCCACACACAGTTTACTCTCATTTCAGGGAAGAAAAAAAGCTAATATTTATTTGGTAGTAGTGGATTTGGCAACTTTTGTAGAGAAGCATGTGAGAGAGAAACCAGAATGAGGAAACAGTTAATATGTATAATTTTTACCTCCCTGGTATGATTTTAAAAGGCCTTGTTTTTATATTTTAGCAGGACATCAACAACTACCCAGATACTTCACATCACATCATGACCACAGTTGGTTTTTTTCTGGTCTCTGAGAAAGGCTTTTCTCCCTTCAGATCTTTGCCTAGTTGTAATAGGTTAGAAATTTAAATTCCAATAAAGTCAATGAAACTGCCCCAGAGATGTACGAGGCTGTACATCCCACTCTGGCGTTCATTAACTGCCATCACATGTGACCAATTGTTCTGGCTTATTTCTTCTCTCCACTATTCCTTTCTTTACTCTGAAGTACGTCAGATTTAAAAGTTAAATTTGTGCACTACTGGAAATGGGACATGCTACAGCATGCACACAACTGCGCACAACTTTACAAATGAGTCTTCAGTTTTTCAGTTTCGGATTTTGTAAACCTAAAGAACACTAGCAACTCAGATGTGGAACTCCCACTTTATGGTGAAGATATCTTACTCTACTGGATGTCTCCAACTTCCAGTTTATCCTGCTTGATGTACAAATTAAAAATCCTTACCCACAGTTCATAGCTTGTGGACATTTTCTCCACCTAACAATCACCATCATTGTCTTTATGCCAAAAAAACAAGACTTGCCTTGGGGGAACAAGGGAGAAAAGAGGCTGAAGTTGTGGGAGGAACCCAACTGTAAAGGTTTAGGAGTCCCTACGGAGGTTTATAAATAGTTGACTGCCATGTGCAAAATGTGAAAGAAACCCAGCCAGCAAAAGAGCTGTTGCTGTTTTGAAATTTTCTAACTACATCTATTTAGGCAGTAGACAGTGTTATAAATAAACAATAAATCAAGAAATTATTAGCATTTGAATTTTGGCAAGATAATAAAATGTGTAGGGGTATAATCAGCAAATAATAGGAAAGATCTGCAAGCAAACCCACCAATTAATGATAAATAGGACTTGGCTCTGGATGACTTCACCAATGTGGATCTCATTAGATGCCTGTGGAATCTGTTCCTGCAGCAGCCCTCTCCGAGTGAGGGAAAGGTGAGGTAACCGAAATGTCAGCACACCCAACCCTTGTGGTTCCTGGGCTCCAGGATTGTAACCACCTGGGCCAAAATGACAACCTTATGCTGCCGTGAAGGCCATGCCACAGTGTCCCAGTCTTTAACCAACAGGTTTCCTTGCCTCAGCTTTCAGACAATTGCTCTGCAATCCCCTCTCAGCAAAGGAGACCAAAAACACTCAGCTTTGCTCTGTGGAGAGAAAGAATCCTTCTTTCCTCTGTTCACCTTGCTTTATTAACAATACCTCTTATAGAGAGAAATGCCCCCAAGCAAGCTGTATCACTTAAATAGATAAATAATTTGCACACTAGACAGGGAGAAGGGAGAGGGGAAAGAGACCCTGCCTTATTAGACTAGAAACAGACACACCATGTTAATACGAAGGATCAGCATATGGTTCTAATAGGCTTTCTAAAATGATTTATCAGCTGTGATTAAGCCCTTGACCAGCATGTCTATCTTCATAAATAAAGGAAAAGTGCACCTTGCTCTGAAGTGTATCAGCAGTATCTCATTACCCACCCAACCATAGAGACTGCAGCCCACTCTGGGGAGCAAAGAGCTCGTGTTTAATAGCGGAGTGTATGCTCTAAAGAGACCGCCAAGATTTAGGGGCTTTACCTAACAGATAGACTTATAAAAATGCCACTACAGGAAAGGCTTATCCCTTTTTCATGTGCCATCCAGTCCATGCTGCTGAAACCTGAACTGGTAACAAGGAAGCTGTGCCATTAAAAACATTCCAAGGAAGACCAGGGCAAAAGGCACAACTTCACCGTGTTGCTGTGAAGAAAATGTTAGAATGAAATCAGATAGGCCTCCTTTTGTTGGGGGTAGCCAAAATACAGAAAACATAACAAACCTCCAAACATTACAAGAGGGTGACTCAGCTTCTTTGGGACAGAGACAATAATAAGAAGGAAAGTGGACTGTCCTGACTGAGCTCTGCAGGATGATTCATCAGCTGGAATTCAGAAGAACATGGAAGGATGATGGTTAGGGAGGTTTAGCTGAATCAAAAACGTATGCCCGCAAGAATTGCCTTTCTGCATGATCTAGGCACTAATTGCTGGAAAAACATTCAAGTCTTCTCTTTGAGTATGAGGATCTGAACCTATAAATCTGCTCAAAAGTCCATTCAAGACAAGAGAGACCTGCCTGCCAGCAGAAGATAAGATGCTGTACCATCAGCAACAAGCCTAAATTAAAACCTATTCTTGTCAATATTCCTGCAAGGTTGTGAACAGTTTTGTCTTGACAAGCTTTCCTGCACCATTATGCAGAAAGTGCCCCTTTTGTAACACAGTCCAGTGTGGCAAGTGAGTGCTTGGAGACGGATCCATGCTGAAAACAGGACTCACAAAGCCAGGGACTGGAGCACCAACTGTGGAGCTGCCATCATACAAAATACTACAAACCTCCACATGTCTACCATGAGATCTACGAAGGTTAAGAAGTTAAAATCCAGCAAGCCTACCCATCTGGAGAGAGGAGGAGAGCATTCTTCCTGTCTTTAGCAACACTGAACAACAGCTGATAAATCTTTAACACACATGGTCTGTGGGATGCCCTATGCTGAGACCAAGGAGATATGGAATCAATCCGAGGCTCTGCCACAGACTTCCTGTGCAATTTCCAGCATGTCACTTGAGCCCAGATCCTTTATGGTAGCTCTCTGATTTACTCCTGCTTTGTTTCAGCGAGAGCAAGGCACCAAAACGTCTTTGAGGGTGTCTATCAATCTTTTGGGGCCACGCTGCTAGAGAGATTTAGGACCAAATGAAACAGAAAGCTGCTCTCTTGGCAGAATGCAGATACCCTGCAATTCTCACTCCACATATGTGATTCCTTCGAGAGCTTGGTGTCACACTACAAAGGAGCTCTGGAAAGCAATGTCCTCTGGAATCTGTTTTTTCCCTTGGAAAATAGGAGACAGAGCATTTACCTTCTTCATAACAATACTGCAAAAGTTAATTTAATTAAGAAAAAAAGGGGTGTTGCAAGCCAAAAAATAAACCCAAAAAGCAGATCAATAACCTGAAGCAATTAATGCATATGGAAACCCAGAATAACCCTCAGAGAAACTCAGATACAGAGTTACAGTGTATGTTTCCAGTACTTCAATACATCACCCAGAAAAAATGCTATGGTGTGAGGATGCTTACATCTTCACAGATATAGATGTTATATTTAGAGTATAGGAACTGTTATACTGAAGCCTTTGAATGCAGGGGGATATTTTGGACTTTGAAATTTAGAGTTTTGAGCTATCACTTTGACAACAGCTTAACTGATTGATAAAGAAACAGCTTGAAGTTATTACAATACATAAAACAATGGTACCCTGGCCCTTAAGCACTGTATTAACATAAACAATTTCTAGTCTTACTTTGTGTCTACTGTGACATATTGAGTATATAAGATACTTAATCTCAGTGGGAAAATAAGAAATCAGAGGGCCCTTTGACTTAAAATGATATGGATAGTTTTACATCATGTTTAGACAAATGGAGGGAGAACGTACATATATGCATTTATGGTAGCATAATTTTTTTAAAAATCAGAATAGTAAGCATTTAAACATTGGTCTTTCCTTCCATTGTACAGACTGTCAGACAATGAGTCAAAAGTGCAGGCTTATGAGTTTGCTGGTTTGTATTATTGCACAAGTGAAATTCAGCCCTTTCAGAGCACTGGCCTCTGAAACATCTACCAGCACACTGCTCTTCTCCAGAACCCTGCTGGGGTTTCAGAGTACTTGCAAGGGAAAACTGGGGCTAATTTGTCACCCACCAGCCAAGCCAACCACCAAAATGAATCCTTAATCCCTGTTCTTTCACCAAGGGAGTGCATTGCCAGCATTACCCCATAGCCTATTAGTATTACAATACAGGCCTCTAAAACCCAAACACTTACACAATGTGCTTTATCAACATATAAATATTTTTCCTTCTCATATAAGGGTACATATGACCCGAAACATATCACCCTTTCCTGGTTAAGGGCCCCATTTACTGCACTGCTAGTTTCATCTGCTATAATGTCAACTATTAAATACAGGCAAAAAATCCCTTATGATTTTCCTGTATTACTTTTCAGAAGAGGGGAAAGCCTATGGGCTAGATACACATTGCATGAAATTTAAGCAAGGTATGGAAATTAAGATTATTTTTTTCACCAAACTATACTACTTTAGAGACAGATTCTATCATTTCCAGCTTGCTTCAAATTATATCCTCTTCCCTATGCCACAGTACCAAATTATGACATTCAGCAAACATTTGCAAGAAATTTCTTCTGCAGGTCAGAGAGTCGCTGAGTTCAGCATGAAATAGTGACATGCTATAAGCTAGACAAGTTCATTTTATCTACCTTCTTATGCTGATACACAGAAATATATGCAA
The DNA here is from genome assembly GCA_013396995.1 of Dicaeum eximium. Classification (NCBI taxonomy): domain Eukaryota; kingdom Metazoa; phylum Chordata; class Aves; order Passeriformes; family Dicaeidae; genus Dicaeum; species Dicaeum eximium. The sequence goes on from VWZP01000218.1 coordinate 879,051, forward strand.
GGTAGAAGGAGATCCTAGAAGGTACAAACCAAATATATGTTTTTTAAACATGCATTAGACTGTAGCATCACCCCTAGTTTAACACAACTAAACTGGATACTCAGGCATTTTATTCCTTCTGCAGACTGAAATTATTTAACCACTGAAGGCTTTCTATTTGGTTTTGCTCTTCTTCTTTACTGGACTACTTCAATTTGCTGATGCTTTTCTAGCAGTGAGGTGCCTACCTTAGGATAATATACTTAGAACAGGAATATTAGGCCATGTAGATGACTAATGAGCTTCCTGAACTGACACTGAACAACCTACATTAAAACCAAGCTGTAATTGAGAATAGCCATTTCCCTGCCTCATTTGCATAATTTATACATTATCTTGCAGCCCTGAACACTGGTTAGAAGATTTCAAAGTTTCAGTTTAAGTCTTAGGAAGTGATGCATTCAAACTCTAGAAGAATGTGTATGCAGAATGTGATTTTAAACATGCCCTCATGTTGAACATATTCAGCTCACTACGCTATTATTTGCAAATAGCAAATGCTACTTGATGCAATACTCTACATGCTACAATCTATTTCCACTTTTTCTCATTTCACACAGGGAGATCAGGCTAGATGCATTTTAATGAAGTAGGTCCACTAAGTTATTTAGAAAGAGACCCTGCCCCTTCCCATCTCTGACATTTTCCTCTCAGCCCCAACTCAATGCTCAAAACAAGATGTGACAACAAGGCCTATGCAGTAGCAGCAAAACTCATGTGTTTGCAATTACAACCCACTACAAATGCTTTGGATACCTAATGCCCCAAGCAGTGTAAGCCTAAAACCTGCAGCCAGTGGGCTAAGATGGTCATGTGGTCTGCCAGCACTGCCTGCCTTGTTGAGTTGGATTGAAAGTTTTGTCTGGGCTTTCAGTTGCTGTCTGCCTCAAGCTCACAAGAATTTTAACACTTACAATTTTCCAAGTAGAAATATAGCATAGCTATGCTTTTACCTGTGCTAGTTTTGGTGGTGAATTTGGGAGGCAGGATGCTTGTGTTGGGAAGAGTGTCATCAAGAGGATGAAAGAGCCTCTTCCTCACATCCATATGCTCATTGCTGATCTGTAGCATCCCTTCCATTTAGGGAGTAGGTTTTTCTCAAGGAGAGACTTCCAGCTAATGTAGGATGGTATAAACAGCAGACCAGCCAAAATCAACTGACAAACTCACTTCCATTAATAGCTTTATTTTTCTCAGTTCAGGTCCTGGAGGTCATTGTCATCGTTATTGTTCCTTGAGTGCCCTCAGTCCCTGAGCAAAGGCTAATCCACATACATTGTCAGAGGTGGTCCTTGAGAGATGATCTTAAAAGGCATACCAAGTCATGGGAGGCATAAAGAGACACTTCTTCCACTTTACACACGAGCAACTGTGGCAGAAGGATGTCAAGTGATTTATTCCTGGATAAGAAGCTGGGGTATTAATGGAAGTGCTTTCTACTCAACAGTACCTTTACAAAAAAAGGTACATGTAGTGTTCCTAAACCCATGCACTCAGAGCTTCACAGCTAATTTGGAAAGTCACCAGTCTGCATAACCAGCTTCATGACAACAAATTCTCATGATTATCCATGGGCTCCCACCCAGAAGATTACAAACAATAAAAAAAGAAAAAAAAATGCAGCTACTTGAACTTTATCCTCTGACTTTTCAAAATATGCTTCTCAAGGAGCAAAAAAAGCCAATGAGAAATGAAAGTGTTTTTCTGTTACAAGATTTCAGTGTCAAGCTGTGTGCTAAGCCACAGTGATATACTAAAATAAACAAAACTGTTTCTTTCAGAGTCCAGAGAAATTAATATGACCAAAAATATTTTTGGAAGACTTTTCTGTGCAGTGAGTAAGATTTCCATGCAGTTAAGCTTAATCTCCATGTGTTGGTGGGTCCATTAGGCCAACACTACATCACACTCATATTCCAGGGACAGGCTGTTAGGAGCATTTCCTTAGGGATAGCTGCAGCCCAAGGAGGCTCCTTCTGTCTTGCCCTTTGTCTCTTGCATTTGTGGAAAGCCCTACTGGGGCCCGCTTCAGATTCCTATCTGACAGTCAGCCAGTAATGTAAGGATGAACATACAGCAGACTAATTGGAAACACAGAGCAAATGTTACAGGTTAGCCAGCTAGTGGGACTTGTGCCCCTTTTTTTTCCTTCCTTTTTTCCTTNCTGGAGATCACCAATGGCAGCTGCAGGGGTTGGTAGGAGGGCAGAATAAGACTCCCACAGACTGCTAAACAGCTGGAATTATCAGGTAACTTGATGCCCTTGTCTAGGTTTTAATCAGATTTTGCAACTATCCCTCACAAACTGAAATCTCTCTGCAACACTGAGCACTGCAATCTGTGGCTAACTGCACTCAGGTCCACCTCAGTAGATCTCTCCTGTTCTCCTACTCCTGCAAAATAAACACCAGGCACAGAGAACAACTTAGAAATCCTGTCGTGGACAAAGGAGTATACAGAAATGTTCTCCCTGATTCTGACTCCCCTCAGCAGAACCTAAACTGCAAATTTTTTAACAAGTCTAAAATTAGAGACATTTATCTCAATACATGGCTGTTTCCTAACATATGTCCAATATACAAAGCTGTGAGGGTCAGCCTGTGCTATTTTCCCAATACTTGACCAAAACTTGAACTCTCTCGCATTTGGACACTCTTATTCTTTGCTCAGCATACCATGACACAGCCTCTCTCCTCCTCTATCTGTCCCAGTCTCTTTCCTTATGAACCACAAATAAACCATACCTAGACTCCCTTCCTTGTAAGACAAAACCAAGCTGTTCCTGAATTCCCTTCTCTTTCCTGTTCTGCACCTCAGCAGGCAGCTTTACCTCTTTTCTTGCTGGCCTTTCTAGTGCATTAAGCTCTTTTACCATTCTTTGAACATTTTAACAGCACTTTAGGATCCCTGAAAACACTCTTAACTATCTTTGGGTACAGGAGTACACCTACATACAAGGCGGCCTATATAATTCAACCTAAACATCAGAATGCTGACAGAATAACTTCAGAATAAACTAAAAGCATTTTACTAAAAATAAAAGAATACTGATTGAAAATGGGATATGTTATCTACTAGGTATTTCAAGTCAAAGTTTCCCAGCTCAACTTGAATGCTTTATGAGAAATACAGAAACACAATGAAGCTGGTATTGATGAGGAATAAATCCAAGGGCCCGCTGTGTTTTGGAGGAATTAAAAAAAAAAGAAAAAGAAAAAAATTTGCCCTTAAGTAAATGCCCCTTCATAAGCCAAATTTCCCTGTAATGTATTTGAGCCAGTTTGCAATCCTCACTTCAAAGATGATATAATTTTCTCAAGCCTCTCCCTCAAGAGGTGTGTGGTTTGTGTCACAGTTTACTTAAAAGCAGAGACTTGGAATCAAACCCTGGCAAACACAGTTACATTTTTTTTATTATTATGATTTAACACTGGTTTTTTTGTTGGTTTGGGTTTTTTATTTCTGTCAACTGCTTCAATAGTTTTAAAAAGCATGTCACAATTTATAGTGCCACCTAGTTTCCAACCAAAATGTTAAGTAGCAGAGCTCAATCTGCCTTCTCACTGATTAAAGGACACTTCATTTACTGTTTCAAGGACTCAAAAGGGGAGGAAGGGCTTGGTGTGCTCACACTCACCCTTTTGTTGTTCTCTTCTTCTTGTGCCTTCCTGAACTCGTGCTCTAGGGAGCAGTCGATGTCGTTGAAGAGGCCGACTTCCTCGCAGTTCTTCAGAAAGCGTGTTGGGGTAGGAGTCTGATCTGAGAACAGGACAAGAAATGATCCTTGGTGCTTAATATTAAAATAAGAGGGAGGCAATTAAATAGTCTTCCAGGGAAAGAGAGGTTCTAACCAAGCTTCTCTTTGCCTTCCCACCCCTACCTACCACAGCATCATTTAAAAAAACCCACAGAGTGCTGAATTTTGACACTAAATGCTGCAGGCAGCCAGTGCTCGCCACCAATGTCCAAAACCAGGCAGCAGTCATCATTTGGGCTGAAAGACAACAGCATGGGTTTTCCCAGGGCATGTAACACAAGTGCATCTCCTTAACATATGCAAAGGGTCATTAGAACTCTCTGTAAACCTCCAAAAATAGGATCATGCACAACAACGCACAGAACATCTCGTAATGCACATTTAGACCACAGCACTCATGTTAACTGCTGTGGATACACACTAGGTAATGCCTCCAAGTGCTCAAAAACCACCTCAAACATACTTAGCAGAAAAGGTAGCCACAGCAAGAAGTTTTGCTTCCAACAGAATTTTTGAAGGAAGAGTTAAACAACATTTAGAAAAGCTATGAGAAGTGAAATTCTGGCCATGAAGAAGCATCCTTTTGCATTTTATACCCAAAAGTGTTGATAATACATGCAAAACCATGAAATCTGAAGTCAAAAAAATTTTAATGCCTTCATCTCTAGGATTTTTCTGCCCTCTCAGAATTAAGAAGGGCAGTTTTCTCTTTAATGCCATAGGCAAGAGGGACTGAAGAAGTTACAAGGTTTTCTGTCACCTTTTCAAAAACCTACAGGACAGACAAGCTAAATTGCCATGCAGACTGTAGTTTCAGTGATGACCTTGGCTGGTCTTCCTTCAGGAAATGAAAAATCATGCCCAAATTTGGGAACCAAAGATTCCCCAAAGCACAGGTCTGAGGCACCTCTATTCATTCTGAGGCTAGTTGTTAATTATTCCACCTCGGCTCCTTCTTCCCAAGGCTCTGTTCCAGCTCAAGATACTTTGTACCTGATTTTACAGAAAGATTGGACTCACTTTGTTAAAAAATAATCTTCAGCATAGTCTTTGACAGCTACCTGTTGTCTGTATTTCATTATTTAAAGAATGAAAACTCTGTCATATTAAACCCCATTGCCCATATTGTGTCAATTCTGACCTCAGGAAAAAGCTTCCCACTTCAGCGAAGAAAAAATTGGTTTCTTGCACCTAGCTAAGCTGGGTCAAGTTTTAATATTACAGCAAACAGTTACCCCTTACAGCAAACAGTTACCTAACACAATGAATTTTACATGATCAGGAGAGAAATGCACATCAGCCCTTAATTAAGCAGTACAGAAGCAAGGTACACAAAAGAAAATGCAGTTTTCACTTAGAAACTAAGGAAGAGGATCAGCCTCCTCCATTATAAAGCCCGGAGAAGCCAATTTACACTGGTATCAAGCATGGTCCTCCAGGTTTGACTTTCTCAGGTAATCCAAGGGCAAAGACACTCATTTGCATTTATATTTCTGACAGAAAATCAGAATGCAAGTCGTTAATGATAAAAATCTTTTTTTATTTCTTTTGGCTTGAGCATCCTACTTATGAGCATAAAGGAAACAAACTTCCCAAAGTATTTGGGAAGGCACACTTAATTATCTATTACCTTTCACAGCTAACTACTGTATCACCAGACTTAGAAACATAACTTTCTAAGAATCCTGCAAGAACTCAGCATAAGGAGATGAGTCGACAAGATACTGGCATTGATGGGAGCTGAGGGCACTCAGCACCTTACAGGTCCATATCCTAAATAAGCAGTGCCAAACAAATCTCTAAATTAACCTCAGTAAACTCAGTAGATTTACATCAGGGTTGGTTTTGGCCCTTGGACTAGAGCTCATACTTGAAATGAATGGCACTAAAATGCAGGAGAAATAGATTTAATTTCCAAAAAGGATTAAATGCTACTTTAGTGAACAACACGATCTTTTTGTAGAAAATCAAAGACAATTGTTGCTAAGCCTTCCAGGACACAAAGGGCACATTAGGATGTGAACGTGAGGTAAACAGAGGAAATGTTTTATGGTTAGAAGTTGTATATCCATATCAAATAAGCAAGGTATCAATTTCATGGCCAAGATGAGAAACAATGGTTTCATAAAGAAGCAGATGCCACCACTTTCACTAGAATCAAAAATTCTGTGTTGTTTGGGCCCAGAACCCAAAAAAAAAAAAAAAAAAAATCTCATTGAAAAAAATCAATTTTAACAGTGAAAAAAGGCAAGCCAGAGCAAGAATGTGACTTCAGATGCATAAGGGCCTCAATGGCTTCTTTTCTCTGCTCATACTGAAAATCTATCTTCTGCGCCACAAGATAACCAATGGTGCTACCTACAGTTGAGCTTTCCAATTAACTATTTTAATATGTCAAAATATTAATATATCAAAACTGATAATGACACTGTTTACACCACCAACATATCGAGATGGTGATCTTGTTACGTCCCCATACTGCTGCTGTAGTTCCAATGTTCCAGAGATCAGACTGGCAGGAATTCACATCAAGATTTTTGTTAAAACAGACAGCCCCTCATTTCTCCCAGCTGAGGAAGGAGCAGCACCAACCAGGCAGCCTAAACTTCATCCACAGACTTCCTGGAAGTCAGCTCGGTCAGATGTGAAACAAAACCTGCCTTTCTAAGTTCTAATACTTCAGCCTTCAATATTCACAGAAAACAGAAGGCTACAAAACCTCTATCTGAGTGAGAGCAGAACTGATAAAGACTTTAAAATGTTGAGACTCTGTGTAGTAAAGTAGTTACAGTGCACTTACACTGTACTCATTGGTCTCAGGATTTTGAAGCTACCAAGTCTAATGAGCTGGGTTTGCTCCTGAGCAACCAACTATTCTGCCTCTGCAAAACACCAGCTCTCCTTTAGGATGTGGGCAAATTAGTAGAAGAAATCACTCTCAACACCAGAGAAATTCTTTTACCTAGATTAGGCAAGCCTTTGTGTTTTAATTGGGAAGAGGATCACAAAGGAGACCCTAGCATAAGCTACAAAATCAGGTCTCCCAGAATTAACGAAATATTCCTAATTCTCAGCACTTAAAAATGCATTAATAGTTCCAACAGCTTGTGCCTGACCTCATTGTTCCCTGTTGGTACAAACAAAGCTTTTGTTGCTATCACCAGCGCCCACAGCTATTGCAGACTCACTGAGAACAGGGCTCTGATTTGCTGCACTTCAGACACTGGATGAGCCCAACCCATCTGGACCAAAACTCAGACAGAGCCAGCACCACTCTCAGCATTCCTGCTGAGGACACACATTATGTAGGAAGCTGCTCTGCAGGCAACTGCTACTCACACAACCCAGGACTCTAATGTCACAAACTGTATTTTGTATTGGCAGCTTGGGATACAGGATTATCCAGGTCAACCCAAGATTATACCCATCAGCTACCCCAGCCCAGTCCCATTGTTCAACATGTAAAAATCTTTCCATCCTCAGCTAGTTCCATCCTCTGGAATTAGTTTACTGTCCTTTGAGGCATCTACCTCTAGCCATCTGTCACTTCTTAGGTAAACCTGTCATCTGATAATTACTTAGGAATTTTTTTCTATCTCAACTTCATCACCATCTTAAACACAGATTATGTCAAGCTTCAGACTAGGCAATGAAAATATTGTTCAGCCTATTACTTGGGGGAATAATCAGCCTCTCTGATGACACAGTCATGACCAGAAAGGCTGCAAGGAACATTAAGCTTAAATAAGCCTCAAAAATGTAAATGGACAATATATAAGCCCCAGAGCAAGCCCAAATGATCTCACCTGTGCAGATCCCAAGTTAACCTACTGTATCTTACAGGAAGGGATTTTAGATGCACTCAGCAAGCATATTCTGACCAGAATTTCACATACTGTGTATATTTTGGTTGCTGACTTTTGAAAATCTGTCCTCAATGTCTGAAGAGATACCTGATTTTTCAGACTCATAAAAAATATATGTGGTAAGGCAATGGGGAACTTGAAGTCTTCAGTAAAGTCAAAAGGTTCCATTATGTACTCACAACATTTGGCAATGCATAGGGGTTTCTTTGTTGTTGTTCATTTAGGGGTGTGGGGATTGAAATAATAGTCTCAGAAAGGACACTCAGTCTCAATACATTGTTTTAAAAACAACAGCTCAGGAAATACAACATTAGCTTGCTGTACAGAAACTTTCTTGATTAATCCAGAATGTGTTTTGTAAAATTACCTTGAATTCCTGAGTTTCATCCCTCAAAACACAAAAAGAAACTTTAAAGGATGCTACCAGTTTAAAAAAGCCCTGGAGAACCAGGGGACACTTATGTGAAACAAGCTTTCATTTTGAGAAAAAAAAAATTAAAACTTCTGATTTGGTAAAAGATACCTAACAGCACAGCTCTGAAGTGTGTAACTTGATTCTTCATTTTTCTTTAAAAAAAAAAAAATTGTTTAGTCTGATGTGCAATAATAATAGACATTTGGCTTGTTCAGCTGTGGGCTCTGTTGAAGTTACACACTTACCCATGTTGTACTTTCATACAATGATAACAAAGTCACAGTAGTGGGGCTAGCACAGAAATCTGAGGGGCTGCCCTTCAAGCTGCCACAAAGCCAGAGGAATGTCCTGAGAAGTTCAGAAAGGTTTCTTCACTGATTTCACAGGTTTCTACCCCAAGTGCACTGAGGAGCTCAACATCCTAACACATCAGCCAGGAGGAGAGGAGAGGAGAGGA